>CM036243.1:40831905-40996905 GCA_020698575.1 Bostrychus sinensis | reverse complement strand
TTTACAAGCTCTAACTATTTTACCAAAGGCTATCTGACCAGGAGCTATCTCCCCAGACACCTCCAACAGTTCCCTGAAGCATTTTGAGCTCTAAAGCAGCGCCCCCTGCAGGAGGTTTGGATCTGAGACCTGGTTCTGGTCCTGAGCACAGATTATGGCCCCAACAGAACTGAACTGAGAGGTTTTTCCTTCCCTGACTGTAAACAAGACACTAAGATATTTTTAAACTCTGCTAATCCAACTCCTCACACTACAGACCTGATCCTGGTTCAGACCTGATCCTGGTTCAGACCTGATCCTGGTTCAGACCTGATCCTGGTTCAGACCTGATCCTGGTTCAGACCTGATCCTGGTTCAGACCTGATCCTGGTTCAGACCAAAGAGGACCCGACCTCAGGTCCAGACTGATAATCTGGCAGACCAGGCAAAATCCTGGTGGCCTGAAGGTCCACCTTTTTTTAAAAATGTATTTATTTTAACTTAGAGACCGGTGGCCCATTGGCCCATCTTCAATATTGACAGTGGACTGAACCAATTAGCGGCCCAGCCCCACCCCTTCCCTGGCCTGCACTGACTCCCACCAGTTTCCATAGTGGTGAGCGTGGAAAGATGGACAAATCAAAGTGGAAAGGGGGTGTGGAGAGGTTGCGAGAAGAGAAGTTAAAGAATCTCGCAGCAGACGCTGCAACATGAGCCAAAATCACAGACTTATTCAGTGGAGGGGCTGCTGTAGCCCCGCGTCCTCTGGGACGGCGCAGGTTGAAGGTGAAGCCAGCAGCAGTGGACAGGGAGAGGAGCAGCCAGGGATTTTTGAAGGGAACCCGAGGGACAGAGTGAGCAGGGAAGTGCAGCACAGCAGGTCAGCAGGCTGTGGCGTAGCCTGCGGTGTTTTTTTAGGTCCAGATTCTCTTTTACTCAAAAACTATTACACAACAGATAATTACTTCCAATAACTTTGTTATTAATCACGATCAAAAGTAAGAGGAAAGATGGAGAAGAGCAGAGGAGAAACTGCAGCTGGAGAGGAAGCACTGTAAAATATCTGTTAACAGCGATCCACCACTTCCTGTGACCTTTCAAAATAAAGCTTCATCCTTTTCCAGCAGCAGAAACAACTTTATTGTGGCAGAGCCTGAAAGCAAAGGCATTACTGACAGGAGCAGACAGGAGCAGACAGGAGTTGACAGGAGCAGACAGGAGCTGACAGGAGCAGACAGGAGCTGACAGATGCAGAGAGGAGCAGACAGGAGCAGACAGGAGCTGACAGGAGCAGACAGGAGCAGACAGGAGCAGACAGGAGCAGACAGGAGCTGACAGGAGCAGACAGGAGTTGACAGGAGCAGACAGGAGCAGACAGGAGTTGACAGGAGCAGACAGGAGCAGACAGGAGCTGACAGGAGTTGACAGAAGCAGACAGGAGCAGACAGGAGCAGACAGGAGCTGACAGGAGCAGACAGGAGCTGACAGGAGCAGACAGGAGCAGACAGGAGCAGACAGGAGTTGACAGGAGCAGACAGGAGCAGACAGGAGCTGACAGGAGCAGACAGGAGTTGACAGGAGCAGACAGGAGCAGACAGGAGCAGACAGGAGTTGACAGGAGCAGACAGGAGCAGACAGGAGCAGACAGGAGCTGACAGGAGCTGACAGGAGCTGACAGGAGCTGACAGGAGCAGACAGGAGCAGACAGGAGCAGACAGGAGCAGACAGGAGCAGACAGGAGCAGACAGGAGCTGACAGGAGCAGACAGGAGCTGACAGGAGCAGACAGGAGCAGACAGGAGCAGACAGGAGCAGACAGGAGCTGACAGGAGCAGACAGGAGCAGACAGGAGCTGACAGGAGCTGACAGGAGCAGACAGGAGCAGACAGGAGCAGACAGGAGCAGACAGGAGCAGACAGGAGCTGACAGGAGCTGACAGGAGCAGACAGGAGCTGACAGGAGCAGACAGGAGCAGACAGGAGCTGACAGGAGCAGACAGGAGCAGACAGGAGCAGACAGGAGCTGACAGGAGCTGACAGGAGCTGACAGGAGCTGACAGGAGCAGACAGGAGCAGACAGGAGCTGACAGGAGCAGACAGGAGCAGACAGGAGCAGACAGACAGGAGCTGACAGGAGCAGACAGGAGCAGATCAGAGTAACTGAGCCTTCAGAGTCAGATATTAAACAGAAAGATTTCCAGTTTTATCTAAACCTTATCTCTCTCTTGGTCCTTTTTTTCTTCTTTAATGAATAATTTATTTGTATTTGATTATTATTTGAGATGAATTGTTACAGTAAAAATGCCTACATATCTGAGTGAGCAGCTGTCTGTGGTGTGAGAGAGAGTTGTGTGATGTGCAGACTGGAGACAGAGTACAGACTGTGAAAGGCTCTTGTTGTGATGTAGACAAAGTTGCTAGTTGTTAGTAAGTTGTTGTAAGTTTGTTAAAGGAAAAATATCTAACACATTGCACGAATTAACAACAAAATGCTTCCAGACGTCTGGCTCTGCCACAGACTACATAGAGGCTATAGAGAACTGCAATTGTTTTACTCACTCTATCGTCAGCTAAAACACTTCAGAATGCACCAGGATACAGTAAATATTGTCTGTTACATTGATTTTTTTCCCTGGGGGAGGACCCCAGACCTCCCTGTAAATTACTTACATACTTAACCACTGTGAGTGAGGAGCTGCTCTCCTGTGTACTGCAGACATCATGGCTCAGCTCCAACTTCCTCAAACCATAAAAAGGTGACTCTGACTCCATCCAAATAAATCGCTTTGTTAAAACACAAGATAATTCACATTTTTTGTATTAGTCCTATAATAATCTGCCTTGTGCCACCACAGTAAAATGACAGGACCCAGCTGCCCCCCAGTAAAAAAAATCCTGGCTACGCCCCTGTAAGCAGGTAGTAACGTTAGGTGAGGATAATATAGGGACTTTGAGGCGATGGAAGTAACGTTAGCTTTATTACATGAGAATGATGAGCAAATGTTTTTATTTCCTGTCGCAGCAGTTCCTTAAATTGTGCTTTATTTTTGTTTTCGTTCCGTACATAAATTACTAGTGACGTGTGCTCCGGTAATTATGAGCGGCCTGTCTAAGACAAAAATGCCCGGCCCTTTTTGTTGTCCCAGTCCAGCCCTGCCCGACCTGATCCTGGTTCAGACCAAACGGGACCAGACCTGATCCTGGTTCAGACCAAACGGGACCAGACCTGATCCTGGTTCAGACCTGATCCTGGTTCAGACCAAACGGGACCAGACCTGATCCTGGTTCAGACCAAACGGGACCAGAGCAGTTAGTGCTGTGGTCTGTAACCAGGGCTTGTTGTGTGCATTTATCAAACCCCGTCAGCTCCTGGGAAAGACCACTGCCACTGTCCTGATCCAAGTCCAGAGTCCAGTCCTAAACTGGGGCTGGAGACTTCCCCCTCTGTCTGCGTCAGATCCAGAGGTTTAGAGAAAACTGCAAGAAAAATAAATTTTTTTTGACTCTTACTGTATAATAATAACAAAATGTGGTGTAAAATGTTCATTAATCCTTTACATGGATTTTACCAAAGCAGATTAATTATAAAATATAACAAAATGGAAACCTGTCATATGCACTTTAACTTTAAATCCCCAAAATGTCTCCAGAGAACCATGAGGAAAACAAAACCTAACTCATCCCCGTCCACAGGACACCAAAAATACACAGTTTTTGAGAAAAATTGTATTATACTAAAATTAATTTAAAAAATAAAAAAAATAATAAAAATAGTTCCTTTGGACCTGTCACAGACTCTGGAGACTTACTTTGGAAATGTTTGTATTTTGTATTTTGAAAAGGTTACAGTAACACTGCAGGACATTTTGCAGTTTAACGTTAAAACACAAAATAATGACACACAACTTCTTTCTAAAACTACAAAGTTTTCGTAGCAGGCCCTGTGCTGCACTGCTGACAGAATTTTAGAGGAGAAAACTTTATTTAGTACAACTTTTCAATTGATTACAGAAAAAGTGGGCGTCACTAAAACCACCCATACATCATTTTATTTTCTAAATGAACGTTATTGTGTTGCTTTTGTGATGAATGAATATCTAAGTGAACGTATGAAGCCTTTGGGGGTTATAAATGAAGTGTATGGATGACATGAATCTGTAAATACACAGTTTAAAGGAACACTGGCTTTGTTACCACCGTAACTTTTCTTCAGAGAACACTGATACTGTATTTTTGTGTCCTTGTCCTGCTGCCTTCAGCTGGGACACACCAGAGGATTATTAGCCTGATTCAGGCCTGATTTGCCGATCTGCAGTCCATGTCTTACCCAGCCCTGTCCCGCACTCACCTGTGTGGAATTGTCTGCCCCTCCCAGTGTGTATACAGCTCACCTCCTTCCATTGTTCTCTGTCAGATTGTCTTGCAGCTTTGAGTCAGCGTTTCAGCTTTTTGTTCCTGTTTCCAGTTTGTTCTCTGTGTTTTTGAGCTTGTGCCTAATTTCCTGGATGTCTTTACTGGATATTAAACGTGTACTTACCTATGAGTCCAGCATTTTGAATCTTTCAGTGTGACATTGTTGACCCCCACAGGATTAGTCCATCAAAGCTCAGAGGATTACCACAGGACTTTCTCTTGACTTGTTCTGATCATATTAAATATACAGTTTATTAAAGCTACTTTTTTATTTCAGAAATGTCTTCTCTCAGACAGAAGAAATCTGAGGAGCAGTTCCTGTGCTCCATCTGTCTGGAGGTGTTCACTGAGCCAGTCTCCACTCCATGTGGACACAACTTCTGCAAATCCTGCATCACTCAGCACTGGGACACTACTGCCCCCTGCAGGTGTCCACTGTGTAAAGAGGTTTACCACATAAAACCAGAGCTAAAAACTAACACATTACTCTCAGAGATGGCCTCTCAGTTCAAACAAGAAACAGAAGTTCAGTCAAAGCAAGTGTCCAAACCTGGAGAATGTCCCTGTGACGTCTGCACTGATCCCAAACTGAAGGCGCTCAAGTCCTGCCTGGTCTGTCTGTCCTCGTACTGTGAGACTCACCTCCAGCCTCATCTGACAGTGTCTGGGCTGAAAAGACACCAGCTGATGGAGCCTGTGGAGAACCTGGAAGACAGGATGTGTCCCAAACACGACAAGGCCTCTGGAGCTCTTCTGTCGCACTGACCAGAGCTGCGTCTGTACCATCTGTCCTCTTCTAGAGCACAAGAACCATGAGTTTGTTTCTCTGAAGGAAGCGTCCGACCAAAGAAAGTCCTCTCTGCAGCAGACTCAGGCTGAGAGCCAGCACATGGTGGAGCAGAGGAGGCTGAAGATCCAGGAGATCCAGCGCTCAGTGGAGCTCAGTCAGAGAGCTGCCGACAGAGAGACGGCCGCAGGGCTCCAGGCCTTCACTGCTCTCATGCAGTCTGTTCAGAGGAGCCAGGACCAGTTCTTAGAGGGGGTCCAAGAAAAGCAGAGACAGACCCAGAAACAGGCCCAAGACCTGGTCCAAGAGCTGGAACAGGAGATCTGTGAGCTGGAGAAGAGAAGCACTGAGGTGGAGCAGCTCTCACGCTCTGAAGACCACCTCCACTTTCTACAGCGCTCCACTGCACTGAGACCTGCTGCAGCCCTGAAGGACTGGAGCACCGTGAGCTTTGAGCCGGAGACATGTGAGGGAAGAGCAGCCAGAGCTCTGTCTGAGCTGGAGCTCACTCTCACTGCACACATTAACAAAGTGTTTAAGGCTGAACTGAAGAGAGTCCAACAGTTTGCTGTGGACGTCACTCTGGATCCAGACACTGCTCATCCTGATCTAGTTCTGTCTGAAGATCTGAAACAGGTTCATCACACTGATGTGAAGAAGGATCTCCCAGACACTCCTCAGAGGTTTACTAAATATGTTATTGTTCTGGGAAAACAGAGTTTCTCTTCAGGCAGGTTTTACTTTGAGGTTCAGGTCAAAGGGAAAACTGAGTGGGACTTTAGGAGTGGCCCAAGAGTCCATCAACAGGAAGGGAAAAATCACTCTGAGCCCTAAGAATGGATTCTGGAGGATTATCTTGAGAAACAGAGATTGGTACAATGGTTATGGTGACCCTACTGTCCCTCTGTCTCTGAAGCGTCCTCCTCAGAAGGTGGGGGTGTTTGTGGACTACAGTGAGGGTCTGGTCTCCTTTTATGACGTAGACTCTGCAGATCTCATCTACTCCTTCACTGGCTGCTGCTTCAGGGACAAACTCTTTCCTTATTTCATTCCCGGTCTCAATGAAGGAGGAACAAACTCAGCTCCTCTGGTCCTCACTGAGGTCTGATGTCTTCAGGCTGGAAACAGTGGCCATAGAATAAGGACGTTCATTTCTTTGAGCTCATCTGAGAGAACAGGGAGGCGGGGCTTATAAGATATTCTACAGCCATATTCAGTCAAACACAGTCAGTGCTGCAGGATTAGGCCTATAATGGATCTGTGCAGTAACAGATGGTTGATTCTTCTGTTTTTTATAATAAGTGTGTTTTTGTTTGCTCATTAATGCTCCTCATTATTCCAGATGTGTGTGTCTGCTCTCTTGAATGTGGTGCTGTGGCCCTCTGTGTCTGAGCTCCTCTGTACATTTAGAGTTAGGGACATTTCACTGTCATCAGCTCAGGGAGTTATCAATAAAATCTCAATATGTTTCTGTCATTCTCTGTCTTGTGATGATTTGAAAGTTTACTGCTCATAATCATAGAATAAACATTTTTCACACAAAGCTAAATCCAGATCTATGTCCTGCTCATTTTGGGACATCACTAACCAAGCAAAATACAAAGTTATTTAGAAAATGGAGGACTACAGTTTGGGCAAAAGTAACTCAGAGAAATGTAACTCACTACATTTTAGAGACAGTAATATTGTAATACAAATATATAACCTTTAAATCAGAGTAAGTAGTGATATATAATGTATTATAATGTCAAAGTAACTTGCCCAGCTCTGTTAGTAATAATATCAAATGTTAGTAGCAGTGGCTTCTGACAGAGAAAGCCCTCCCTGAAGAAGCTGTGTTTCTATTTCATGGTAAAGAACATTGTTAAAGCATTTGTCTGATATTGTTGGGAAATGACTTTAGAACAGGCTTCATTCAGATGCACGTGGCATTAATAAACAAGTGCCATTTAATTTAATTTACTTGTTGTGGAACAGCTGCCCCTAGTGTTTAAACCAGCAGCTGCCACTCTGTTATACTTTACTGAGGCAGTGGAAGTTGTAGAAGCAGACAGTCCTGTTTTACTAAAGCCTTTATTACAGCTGTTGTATTATTAACCACATGCAGCTGCAGTGGAATCACTGAGGCTGCAGCCAGAGCGTCTGAATGAACTCTTTACTTTTCCTCCTGAAGAGACTTTTAAAAGTGAAACAACAGCGTTAACCTGTGCAGCCTCTGGTTATTACTGCAGTCATTAGTATCATTATACACTTATGGCCTTATTACACTCTAAAACATGCTGGCTAAAAATAACCCAAATTGAAAAAGACTACTGCACTAACACAACGCTGGGTTATTTTGACCCAATGATATGGGTTATTATTTTACTCCAACAGATTGGGTTAAATATTCTACCCAATATTGGGTTATATTCAACTACTGTGCTGGTTTAATTCTACCTAATAAATGAGTTAAATGCTTAGAATGAACACCACAGTATTTAGTTAGAAAACATTTATTTTCACAAAACCAATGAAACAAAAGAAGTGTTCTGCATTAAAACACGGCACAACATCATCAGATATCTCTCATAAAGTCCTCCTTTACGTGCTGCTCACTGTAACTCTGTTAAGTGACAGAAGCTTGAGAGCTGCACTCGTCCTTGTCCCAGAGTTGGGTGCAGGCTGTGGTGTGGACTTCAGCTGCTGCTGGACGTCCCACTGTGAGGAGACAGAAGAGAAAGAGAAAAACAAGTCAAAATTCCTGCTTAAATCTGTGTATGGTGACATTTCTTTATCACAGACACCAAACTATGAATGCAAGAAATATCTTCTTCTATAAAATTAAAAATAATATAATGCTTCTTACTTGTGCTTTGGTCAGTGGAGCTAAATGATTCCTCCTTTGGACGGGACACTCCTCAGATGAGTGTGTGCTGTTGATGGAGCTTAGAGGGCAGTTTTTTTACCTTGACAAATACAAGGACACAGATTATCACAAGCTTGTCATACAGAAGGCAAATATAAATGGATTTGAATATTTCTAATCAGTGTAAAAGTCTCTGCTCACCTGTAAAGCTTTAGTAACATTACATCAGCTCAGAGGCCGAGAGGAGAGCACAGAGTGGACCTGAAACAACAGAGGAGTTTTAACTGAAGAGACGTTAGCTCGTGGACACTTAGCCACAAGGAACTCACACAAAAGCTGACACAACTTTTGTCATTTATTACTTCACAAATCACCTCGAACATCCTGAAAGTAACTCTAAGGTCTTGTCCCAATACTCGCACTGCGCACTACACACTTTGTTGAAGTCTGCATTTGCTGAAAGTGCATGAAGTGTGTGAGTGCACGAGGGTGCAGGGAGGTTAAAAAGAAGAACTGGGACAGTCCACACTTCTTCACAGTCTTTTAGCAGCGAGTTTGTTAAAATGCTGCTGGATTTATCTGAAAGTTAGTAAGAGTTGAAAAGTGTCTCATTTTGTGACAGAAACATCAGACGTGTTTAATGTTTTAACAGAGTTGTTACCTGGACATGAGGCTCTTTCATTTAAAATCTCCATCTGCTCAGCTGTTAATGCGTTACTTTTCACTTTTGCCAGTTAGCGCTCACTGCTAAGTTGCTAAGAAACAAACACAGCGTCTTTATAAAACATCACAATGAAATGCATTATGGGTAATATACTTCAGTGAAGTCCGCTCTGATCCACACTGACTGGAAGTGCACAGTGAAGTTTGTGATGAAGTTTGGTTCCAAACGTTGAAGAGAACTGGGACACACTACGCACTTGTGCCCCTCAGCGTGAACGCACATTTAAAGCACACAAGTGCACAAGTGTGAGTACTGGAGTATTTACAGGGCCTAATATTTTTGCTTGGTTACCAGTTTCCATTTTTCAGTTAAAAAGCGAGCTGAGCTAAAGGCTACGAGCTAAGCTAAGCTAAGCTAACCAGGCTACTGCTTAGGTCAGAGAGCATTTGACAGAGGAAAGTTTAAATAATCAGATTCAGTTGTAGGAAGCTTTAAACTAAATGATAATGACAGAATAAATAAATAAAAAGAGTGTACATAGTTCTTATCTGACGTTTCTCTCAGAGCAGGAGGTCACTGCTGCCTTTGGCTGAGGAGGCTGAAGTTTGACCCAAGACGCTGGGTCGTCTGATTAACCCAACCTCTACACAGCAGCTGGGTCAAACAAAACTACCCAACTACCCAAAGGAGGGCCTTTTCTGGGTTACAGTGTGTGAAACTCCCCCTGTGCCTGGAGCCATTAGTCTGGTTCTCCCAGGGGCCCCAAAGTCTCAAAACCTCCCCAACCCAGAAATATGACTGAACAGTCATAACCCAGCGTTTGGGGAGAAACAATAACCCAGCATTGTTTAGGGTGTACAGTCTCTACAGCAGCTCCTGACTTCACAGCAGACACAGTTTTACCTGAGTTTAAAGTGAAAACTGAGCTCATCGTCCAGTTCTGTTTCATGAAATCAAACGGCTTTATTACAAGGTTTTCTTTCATAAAATGAAGAGAATCTGATAATCCCATCAGCCATCAGCAGATCTGAATCTTTAAAATCTGCCTGACATAGAAAACCCCAGATCAGACGACCTCTTCTGTCTCCTCACATTCACTTATCACAGACAAAAACACTTTACCCCTCCTGAATCTGAGGTTCCAGTATCAGCTTTATTCTCCTCTGAGAGAGAGACCTGGCCACACTCAGCCCTGATCCCAGGACTAGTACCTGGGTCTTCTATAATCCATAAGGAGCTCCTGAACCGCTCTGGACCTGTTTCCTGTAGGACCTCAGCTGCCCCTGGTGGTGTCCTACATAAATTTGTGTTTAAGAGAACGTCCCAGGTTAATAATGAAGCTGTAATCTCAGGTGAGGTCCTGTAAATGTCTTTATTACTGCTGTTTGACAGTAAGAGACCTGGACTTAGGACTGACCCAGGTTCATGAGGCTGTATGATCCTCCATTATAAACTTTTATTGTGTCTATATTTCTCCTGTTGGTTCTTTGGGGCAGTAAAAGGTGGAGCCAGACCAGAATCATTTAATCTTCAGCTCCTGAGATGAAAGTCTTATCGTCCACAGAGACTCAGAGCTGAGAAGACTCTTTACTCCAGACTCTCCAGCTCAAACTCGGGTGAGTACAGATAAAACATAAATACTTTACACCTGACTATTTTCTGAGCATAAACTTCAGGAGGTGTGGTAATGGTTTCTGATCCTGTCTCTCTAACTAACGCTGGGAGTGGAGTTTGTCAGATCAATGAATAAACTCAGTATGAGCTCAGCTTTAAATCTTAAAGTCTCTATATTCTCCTCTGTCTCCATGTTCTAATGTTGTTCCTCATCAGAAACAGACCTGGAGCTGTGTTGTGTTTGAGTAATCCTGTATTCTCTGGCGCTGAGAGAAGCCCCGCCCACTCATGGCTCATGTATTTTAAAATCCATGCCTTAACCTTTGAGTTATTCTCCTCCCAGGTCTGGAGATGGGACGCTTTAACCCTCAGCCAGCACTAGTGCCCCAAATCGATTTTATTTAAGGGACTTTTTAAAATTATAAAGTACCCCAAAATGAAGTCTGGAGTTCCATTTCAAAGTGCCACACCAGCCTGATGGCCCAGCAGCTCCTGAGCAGGAGGAGCATATGTGGCACAGCACTAGACCAGGTGCTTTTTAAAAAGTAAAAGTATCTGAAAATGAAGTCATGGTTTTAGTCACTCCAAGTGCCCGACTGCATTTTGGGGGACTTTCTCACTTTAAAAAGCACCAGAAAACAATTTCATTTTAGGGAGCTTTTTACAGTGTAAAAGTATCCGAAAAGGAAGTCAATTATTTGAATAAAGACGGCCACAAACCTCCAGCACGTTGTGCGGCCACATTTTAACACATTTTTCCGTGCTCCCAGATGTTTAAAGGCGTAACTAAAGCGGAGGAGAGAGCGAGCCCTGGAGCACAGAGGTGCACAGGAGGACACAGAGGACAGAGACGCAGATGTGTTGGAGGACAAACTGTTACACTGGGTTGTGACCAGTTTCAAATTTACTTATTATATGGCACGTTTTTAAGAAACACATTTTTATATTTACTACACCTCTTTTTTGTCCAAAAAAACAATAGATGTCCCTTCAGTTTTAAAATACTGTTTTAACTCAATTTTAAAGGCAAATTTACCCTCAGTTAAGTGGGTTGATGATGATAGCGTTTACCCCAGTATGATTTGGGGACGGTAAGACTGTTTGAAAAAATGGATATAACCCAACTCTAGCGGGCGCCACAGAGGTCTAGAGAGAATGTAAACAATTAGCGCGATGACAGTGAATGAGCCCGGCTCCAGTGGTCTGTTTCTTTGGTACTCACCGCTTTAATGTATCGCAGAGAGCACAGCACGAGCCGAGAGATAACACAAGTTGAATCTGCAAGCGCCTGAACGCCAGGTGCTGAGAATGTATTGAGAATGTACGAAGTATTTTGCAAAGATTCAAGACCTAATGAATGTTTTAGGGTTAAGGTTAGGACGTCCATGACGTCTCTGACAGCTGTCAGTCACAGGACCAGGCCTCGCTCCTGCCTCAGTTCTCCCTCAGTCTCTGCTTGGTCTCTGTTCACTTTTTGAGCAGTTTTCAATCTCTGGCAGTGGGCGGAGTCAGTCCTGGGCCAGGGTTGAGTTGCTCTTTAAGAGAATGTCCCAGGTTAATAATGAAGCTGTAATCTCAGGTGAGGTCCTGTAAATGTCTTTATTACTGCTGTTTGACAGTAAGAGACCTGGACTTAGGACTGACCCAGGTTCATGAGGCTGTATGATCCTCCATTATAAACTTTTATTGTCTTATCAAAGACAAAAAACACTTTATCCCTCCTGAATCTGAGGTTCCAGTATCAGCTTTATTCTCCTCTGAGGGAGAGACCTGGCCACACTGAGCCCTGATCCCAGGACTAGTACCTGGGTCTTCTATAATCCATAAGGAGCTCCTGAACCGCTCTGGGCCTGTTTCCTGTAGGACCTCAGCTGCCCCTGGTGGTGTCCTACATAAATTTGTGTTTAAGAGAACGTCCCAGGTTAATAATGAAGCTGTAATCTCAGGTGAGGTCCTGTAAATGTCTTTATTACTGCTGTTTGACAGTAAGAGACCTGGACTTAGGACTGACCCAGGTTCATGAGGCTGTATGATCCTCCATTATAAACTTTTATTGTGTCTATATTTCTCCTGTTGGTTCTTTGGGGCAGTAAAAGGTGGAGCCAGACCAGAATCATTTAATCTTCAGCTCCTGAGATGAAAGTCTTATCGTCCACAGAGACTCAGAGCTGAGAAGACTCTTTACTCCAGACTCTCCAGCTCAAACTCGGGTGAGTACAGATAAAACATAAATACTTTACACCTGACTATTTTCTGAGCATAAACTTCAGGAGGTGTGGTAATGGTTTCTGATCCTGTCTCTCTAACTAACGCTGGGAGTGGAGTTTGTCAGATCAATGAATAAACTCAGTATGAGCTCAGCTTTAAATCTTAAAGTCTCTATATTCTCCTCTGTCTCCATGTTCTAATGTTGTTCCTCATCAGAAACAGACCTGGAGCTGTGTTGTGTTTGAGTAATCCTGTATTCTCTGGCTCTGAGAGAAGCCCCGCCCACTCATGACTCATGTATTTTAAAATCCATGCCTTAACCTTTGAGTTATTCTCCTCCCAGGTCTGGAGATGGGACGCTTTAACCCTCAGGCAGCACTGTTTAGGCTTTTTATTTCTCTTTGATTGGCCTCATTTTGTTAAAGGAAATGTAATGGCACACATTTTTGTAACAAGAGCTCTCTCTTGACAAAGTTTGGAACCCAGTGTTTTATTTTTTTATGAGAACACAGTGAAACTCATTTACTCTGCACCTGTGACCTTACGACATAAATGTGCACTTCCACAAACTGCTGTAAACATTGATGGATTCATTTTATTTTTCAGCTTTTTTCTGCATCAATCTGAACACTCATGCTCCCTGTGCACATTTTTGTACATTTCCCTTAACTTTTTTTTCATTTGTTGATCATTTTGGCCGTGTTAGAGCTTGGAGCATGAATTTTGAAGTTTTTTACTCTTACATGTCATTTATTCTCTTATTGGGCAGCACAGTGGCAGAGTGGTTAGCACTTTTACCTCACAGTAAGAAGGGCTTGGGTTCAATTCCCAGACCGTGTGGGAGCTTTCTGTGTTCTGATAGCACACTGATAGTAAACATACTCAATTTTCAACCTTCAAGCTCAAAATACAGTTGAGAAATCCAAGAAAAGGGGACAGGTCGTTCCAATTGGGGGACTTTTTTTTTCTGATTGCTTTTGGGGCCCCGCATGGCCCCTCGTGACCCTAGAGACCTCAAAATTTACACAGTGGATGGGCTGAGGACCTTCTTTATGAATCGAAAAATTTTGTTAATTCTTTTTCTACGTCCTTTAGAACAGATTTTGGCCTTTTTCAAAAGTCAAAGTAAAGATGGTAAACAGTCATAGGCCCTGAGAACATCTTGAAGCTGCTGAGGCCGAGTGATGCTCAAACATTTGCAGATGGCCTGAGTCTGAAATGTTAGTATGTCGTCTAGGGCCCCAAGACAAACACAAAAGTGTTGTTTAAGTGCAAACGGGGCCCCTACTTTTTCAATGGTGGGCCCTAGAATATGCGATTTTTACCAATATAATGGCCTGTTTATTTGGGTAAAAATGAACCAAATGACTGGAATCTTGGGTCAGCACCTCAGTGGACACCTTTAAACCAGATTCTAAAGTCTCATCTCTGTAGGCTTTAAGGAAAGCTGCTTAGCTTTAGGAGGGTTCTAAAGATTTGAGACAAAAACAGCTGGATAAAAGGCAGTGTTTTGTGTAACATATTCAAATCTCATGACCATATTATGTTTGAAACCTTCAAAAATATAAAAGTCTACAATCATTCATTTATTTTGGGAGACTTAAACGTTAAAAAGTGCCCCAAAATGAAGTTGAGTTCATTTTGGGGCACTTTGAAATAGTGCTCCGGAGTTAATTTTGGGTCACTTAACAATTTGAAAAAGTGCCCTAAAATTAAGTCGTTTTGAGGTACTTTTTAACTTTTTTCCCTAGTTTGTCTAGTGCCCCAAAATGATTTTATTTTAAGGGACTTTTTAAAATTATAAAGTACCCCAAAATGAAGTCTGGAGTTCCATTTCAAAGTGCCACTCCAGCCTGATGGCCCAGCAGCTCCTGAGCAGGAGGAGCATATGTGGCACAGCACTAGACCAGGTGCTTTTTAAAAAGTAAAAGTATCTGAAAATGAAGTCATGGTTTTAGTCACTCCAAGTGCCCGACTGCATTTTGGGGGACTTTCTCACTTTAAAAAGCACCAGAAAACAATTTCATTTTAGGGAGCTTTTTACAGTGTAAAAGTATCCGAAAAGGAAGTCAATTATTTGAATAAAGACGGCCACAAACCTCCAGCATGTTGTGCGGCCACATTTTAACACATTTTCCCGTGCTCCCAGATGTTTAAAGGCGTAACTAAAGCGGAGGAGAGAGCGAGCCCTGGAGCACAGAGGTGCACAGGAGGACACAGAGGACAGAGACGCAGATGTGTTGGAGGACAAACTGTTACACTGGGTTGTGACCAGTTTCAAATTTACTTATTATATGGCACGTTTTTAAGAAACACATTTTTATATTTACTACACCTCTTTTTTGTCCAAAAAACAATAGATGTCCCTTCATTTTTAAAATACTGTTTTAACTCAATTTTAAAGGCAAATTTACCCTCAGTTAAGTGGGTTGATGATTATAGCGTTTACCCCAGTATGATTTGGGGACGGTAAGACTGTTTGAAAAAATTGATATAACCCAACTCTAGCGGGCGCCACAGAGGTCTAGAGAAAATGTAAACAATTAGTGCGATGACAGTGAATGAGCCCGGCTCCAGTGGTCTGTTTCTTTGGTACTCACCGCTTTAATGTATCGCAGAGAGCACAGCACGAGCCGAGAGATAACACAAGTTGAATCTGCAAGCGCCTGAATGCCAGGTGCTGAGAATGTATTGAGAATGTACGAAGTATTTTGCAAAGATTCAAGACCTAATGAATGTTTTAGGGTTAAGGTTAGGACGTCCATGACGTCTCTGACAGCTGTCAGTCACAGGACCAGGCCTCGCTCCTGCCTCAGTTCTCCCTCGGTCTCTGCTTGGTCTCTGTCCACTTTTTGAGCAGTTTTCAATCTCTGGCAGTGGGCGGAGTCAGTCCTGGGCCAGGGTTGAGTTGCTCTTTAAGAGAACGTCCCAGGTTAATAATGAAGCTGTAATCTCAGGTGAGGTCCTGTAAATGTCTTTATTACTGCTGTTTGACAGTAAGAGACCTGGACTTAGGACTGACCCAGGTTCATGAGGCTGTATGATCCTCCATTATAAACTTTTATTGTGTCTATTTTCTCCTGTTGGTTCTTTGGGGCAGTAAAAGGTGGAGCCAGACCAGAATCATTTAATCTTCAGCTCCTGAGATTAAAGTCTTATCGTCCACAGAGACTCAGAGCTGAGAAGACTCTTTACTCCAGACTCTCCAGCTCAAACTCGGGTGAGTACAGATAAAACATAAATACTTTACACCTGACTATTTTCTGAGCATAAACTTCAGGAGGTGTGGTAATGGTTTCTGATCCTGTCTCTCTAACTAACGCTGGGAGTGGAGTTTGTCAGATCAATGAATAAACTCAGTATGAGCTCAGCTTTAAATCTTAAAGTCTCTATATTCTCCTCTGTCTCCATGTTCTAATGTTGTTCCTCATCAGAAACAGACCTGGAGCTGTGTTGTGTTTGAGTAATCCTGTATTCTCTGGCGCTGAGAGAAGCCCCGCCCACTCATGGCTCATGTATTTTAAAATCCATGCCTTAACCTTTGAGTTATTCTCCTCCCAGGTCTGGAGATGGGACGCTTTAACCCTCAGGCAGCACTGTTTAGGCTTTTTATTTCTCTTTGATTGGCCTCATTTTGTTAAAGGAAATGTAATGGCACACATTTTTGTAACAAGAGCTCTCTCTTGACAAAGTTTGGAACCCAGTGTTTTATTTTTTTATGAGAACACAGTGAAACTCATTTACTCTGCACCTGTGACCTTACGACATAAATGTGCACTTCCACAAACTGCTGTAAACATTGATGGATTCATTTTATTTTTCTGCTTTTTTCTGCATCAATCTGAACACTCATGCTCCCTGTGCACATTTTTGTACATTTCCCTTAACTTTTTTTTCATTTGTTGATCATTTTGGCCGTGTTAGAGCTTGGAGCATGAATTTTGTAAATCCAAAGTTTTTTCCTCTTACATGTCATTTATTCTCTTATTGGGCAGCACAGTGGCAGAGTGGTTAGCACTCTTACCTCACAGCAAGAAGGTCCTGGGTTCAATTCCCAGACCGTGTGGGAGCTTTCTGTGTGGAGTTTGCATGTTCTCACTGTGTCTGCGTAGGTTTCCTCTACCACCTCCAAAAACATGTGGCTCAGGACTAACCTCCATCTGATCCACGCTCACTGTACGCCTTGTATGGAGAATGACAAATAAAACACTTTACTGAACAACTTTTCACCCTTTGGTGACCCTCGTGTACAAAAATGTACACACTAAAAAAACAACACTTTTTTAACCTGTCACAATGACTCCATTATATTCTGTAGGAATATTTAAGATTTTGAAAGAAAGTTTCTGCCACTACATGAAAAATATGAATGCAGCCAAATCAGTTTTGCTGCTCATCTTTGACACAGCCAAGGCTCTGATCAGCACCAAAGCCACATCCCTCTGCTGTTTATTATTTAGACAATAATTACATTTTAGCACTGTCTTTGGTAACACCTTGTTCAAAAATCATATCATGAAATTGGATTTTAAAGGTTTAAAATCTGAAAAAATATTTAATGTTTGTTAGTTTTGAGCAGATATCAAGTAGTTTAAGAGATTTATGACACAAAAGCAGAAAAAAGACTGATGTATGATGATTTTATATCAGTTTTTGAGAACGTCCCCACCTTGACTAAATGTAAAATCTGTGACATGAGTATTATATAATACAGTAAATGGGCGGCTGATGTTTGGAGGTGTAACACCTTTTTTTGTCCTGCAGTGTGACACAGCTACAAAGAATATTAGATAATAATTTCAAATATAACTCAGTTTTATAAAAAGTGTAAAGAAGAGAGTTTATCATTTTAAGGATAACTCAGTTATTTCTACACATTTTGACTTTGTCCTGCAGTGACTTTTTCTGTCACATTCACTACAGTTTGGTTATTTTGAATTCTTGTAATAATAATAAATATTCAACTTGTGCCAACTTAATATTTATATCCCTGTCGTATCATAAAAAATGATTTTTAACATTCACAATTTGATTTAGTGAAAAACACAGCTGTCACACCACAGGACACCAAACAGACTCACTTTAACATTTGTTTAGAAAATAATGATTTTCCTGACATTAATAATAAAATAACAGTTCTTTGTGGTTCAGCTCCCAGCCTTAACTCCAGAGTCTGTCTGCTCTGTAAATGACAGATGGCTCCTGGAGGTTTGCTTTAAAAAACTGATTTTTCAGGTCACACCACAGGACACCATTTTGATTTCAAGATTAAAGTGATTTTAATTTTTATTGTAGGATTCAGGTGAAGTTAAAAGTGTTGTTGTAGTAAAGTACAAATATCTGACATTATGGCAACACTTTAGGACCTGTCCCAGACTCTAGAGACTCATTTTGTAAATGTTACAGTCAAATACAAAATAATGACACACAACTTCTTTCTAAAACTACAAAGTTTTCGTAGCAGGCCCTGTGCTGCACTGCTGACAGAATTTTAGAGGAGAAAACTTTATTTAGTCAAACTTTTCAATTGATTACAGAAAAAGTGGGCGTCACTAAAACCACCCATACATCATTTTATTTTCTAAATGAACGTTATTGTGTTGCTTTTGTGATGAATGAATATCTAAGTGAACGTATGAAGCCTTTGGGGGTTATAAATGAAGTGTATGGATGACATGAATCTGTAAATACACAGTTTAAAGGAACACTGGCTTTGTTACCACCGTAACTTTTCTTCAGAGAACACTGATACTGTATTTTTGTGTCCTTGTCCTGCTGCCTTCAGCTGGGACACACCAGAGGATTATTAGCCTGATTCAGGCCTGATTTGCCGATCTGCAGTCCATGTCTTACCCAGCCCTGTCCCGCACTCACCTGTGTGGAATTGTCTGCCCCTCCCAGTGTGTATACAGCTCACCTCCTTCCATTGTTCTCTGTCAGATTGTCTTGCAGCTTTGAGTCAGCGTTTCAGCTTTTTGTTCCTGTTTCCAGTTTGTTCTCTGTGTTTTTGAGCTTGTGCCTAATTTCCTGGATGTCTTTACTGGATATTAAACGTGTACTTACCTATGAGTCCAGCATTTTGAATCTTTCAGTGTGACATTGTTGACCCCCACAGGATTAGTCCATCAAAGCTCAGAGGATTACCACAGGACTTTCTCTTGACTTGTTCTGATCATATTAAATATACAGTTTATTAAAGCTACTTTTTTATTTCAGAAATGTCTTCTCTCAGACAGAAGAAATCTGAGGAGCAGTTCCTGTGCTCCATCTGTCTGGAGGTGTTCACTGAGCCAGTCTCCACTCCATGTGGACACAACTTCTGCAAATCCTGCATCACTCAGCACTGGGACACTACTGCCCCCTGCAGGTGTCCACTGTGTAATAAGAGTTTTAACACAAGACCTGAGCTGAACATCAACACCTTCATCTCAGAGATGGTCTCTGAGTTCAAGCTAGAAACAAAGAGTAGCTCAATGGAAGAACTGAACACCTTTGGAGAAGTCCCCTGTGATGTCTGCACTGATCCCAAACTGAAGGCGGTGAAGTTCTGCCTGGTCTGTCTGTCCTCGTACTGTGAGACTCACCTCCAGCCTCATCTGACAGTGTCTGGGCTGAAAAGACACCAGCTGATGGAGCCTGTGGAGAACCTGGAAGACAGGATGTGTCCCAAACACGACAAGCCTCTGGAGCTCTTCTGTCTCACTGACCAGAGCTGCGTCTGTACCATCTGTCTCCTTCTAGAGCACAAGAACCATGAGTTTGTTTCTCTGAAGGAAGCGTCCGATCAAAGAAAGTCCTCTCTGCAGCAGACTCAGGCTGAGAGCCAGCACATGGTGGAGCAGAGGAGGCTGAAGATCCAGGAGATCCAGCGCTCAGTGGAGCTCAGTCAGAGAGCTGCCGACAGAGAGACGGCCGCAGGGCTCCAGGCCTTCACTGCTCTCATGCAGTCTGTTCAGAGGAGCCAGGACCAGTTCTTAGAGGGGGTCCAAGAAAAGCAGAGACAGACCCAGAAACAGGCCCAAGACCTGGTCCAAGAGCTGGAACAGGAGATCTGTGAGCTGGAGAAGAGAAGCACTGAGGTGGAGCAGCTCTCACGCTCTGAAGACCACCTCCACTTTCTACAGCGCTCCACTGCACTGAGACCTGCTGCAGCCCTGAAGGACTGGAGCACCGTGAGCTTTGAGCCGGAGACATGTGAGGGAAGAGCAGCCAGAGCTCTGTCTGAGCTGGAGCTCACTCTCACTGCACACATTAACAAAGTGTTTAAGACTGAACTGAAGAGAGTCCAACAGTTTGCTGTGGACGTCACTCTGGATCCAGACACTGCTCATCCTAATCTAGTTCTGTCTGAAGATCTGAAACAGGTTCATGACACTGATGTGAAGAAGAAGCTCCCAGACACTCCTCAGAGGTTTACTAAATATGTTATTGTTCTGGGAAAACAGAGTTTCTCTTCAGGCAGGTTTTACTTTGAGGTTCAGGTCAAAGGGAAAACTGCGTGGGATTTAGGAGTGGCCCAAGAGTCCATCAACAGGAAGGAATTTACTCTGAACTCTAAGAATGGATTCTGGATCATTTGTTTGAGAAACAGAGATGAGTACAAAGCTCTTGATGACCGTTCTGTCCCTCTGTCTCTGAAGCGTCCTCCTCAGAAGGTGGGGGTGTTTGTGGACTACAGTGAGGGTCTGGTCTCCTTTTATGACGTAGACTCTGCAGATCTCATCTACTCCTTCACTGGCTGCTGCTTCAGGGACAAACTCTGTCCATATTTCAGTCCCTGTACCAATGAAGGAGGAACAAACTCAGCTCCTCTGGTCCTCACTGAGGTCTGATGTCTTCAGGCTGGAAACAGTGGCCATAGAATAAGGACGTTCATTTCTTTGAGCTCATCTGAGAGAACAGGGAGGCGGGGCTTATAAGATATTCTACAGCCATATTCAGTCAAACACAGTCAGTGCTGCAGGATTAGGCCTATAATGGATCTGTGCAGTAACAGATGGTTGATTCTTCTGTTTTTTATAATAAGTGTGTTTTTGTTTGCTCATTAATGCTCCTCATTATTCCAGATGTGTGTGTCTGCTCTCTTGAATGTGGTGCTGTGGCCCTCTGTGTCTGAGCTCCTCTGTACATTTAGAGTTAGGGACATTTCACTGTCATCAGCTCAGGGAGTTATCAATAAAGTCTCAATATGTTTCTGTCATTCTCTGTCTTGTGATGATTTGAAAGTTTACTGCTCATAATCATAGAATAAACATTTTTCACACAAAGCTAAATCCAGATCTATGTCCTGCTCATTTTGGGACATCACTAAAGTTGGTCATTAATAGTAAACCAGGCTTTAACTGGACTGAAGTATTTGTGAGGACAGACAGATGAGGGCTGTTGTTTCCTGAAGAGGCTGTGTATAGATTACTACAGATGTAGTAATGTGGTTTAGAGCAGTGGTTCTCAAATTATGGGTAAGGCTTAAAAGGGGGTCACATAAGTTTAAATCCAGTAGTTTGAGTTTATTTGAAGTCTAAATGAGCATTAATTAGATTAAATTGCAGCAGTTTTATAAAACACAGGAGGCTACTTGTGCCAAAGTAAACAAACAAAGTTATTTAGAAAATGAAGGACTACAGTTTGGGCAAAAGTAACTCAGAGAAATGTAACTCACTACATTTTATTGACAGTAATATTGTAATACAATAATAATAAACGTTAGTAGCAGTGGCTTCTGACAGAGAAAGCCCTCCCTGAAAAAGCTGAGTGTAGCATATGTAATGCAGATGCTGTTATTAAGGTGTAATAACACAAGTTTTAAAAGGCTAGATTCATAAAACCGAAGGTTTGGTTCTGGGAGGATTTGGGTTATATTTAAAAACACACAGAGAAACAGAAATATGGTGCAAAAGGTGAGTTGTATTTAAAGTTGAAGATATTTACAATATTTACACACATGAACCAGTTCACTGTTTCAATAAACACAATTGTAAAGTTCTATAATTCAATTTCTTTCAAAAGTTCTTTCCATGAAGACTGAACTCCAAACACTGATACAAGTCATAGTTCATAAAGCCCACAAGGGGGCAGCAGTCCATTTGCCTGGAAATTCCAGACTCACCGCTGTACCAGCGATGAGTCTGGTTGCCTTAGAATCAATTCAATTTCTAGGGCGGAGCAAACCTGTTAGAGAAATGTGTATATAAGTTATCTACTTTTATATGTCTCATAAAATCCTAAGTACGATATGTGTGTTTTGAATGTATTAATCATGTGCTGAGTTACAGAGTGTTCCAGTAGATAATGCTGACGCACGACTGACTGCTTAATCTATACTGACCGTATAGATTAAGCATGGCATGGCCGCAGAAGAATGACCAACTGGATAAGAAAGTGCGGCCTCAGAACTGATAACCAGCGTTGTTATGTTAAATTATCATATGTAGAGTTGATGACTGTCTCTGTCCTAGTTCCCCAATTCCCTTATCGGACAGAGACGATGCATGTAACCAGGGGCGTGATTTTTAATAAAAAGCATGAGAGCACCAGGGAGCCCAGAGCACATGGAGGGAATGTCCCGGTGCATGTCACTGGGTCTTTATCTCTGTCTGCTCTCCTTGCAAGTAAACCATTTAACGTGTCTGTGTTTCTTCTTGTTTTAGTATTATATAGTTGGATTAACCAGCTCCAACAATTGGTCCTTCGAGCCGGATCTCAAGACGCCTGAGGACTCCGGAGGGCAACTGAGACCCAGGAAGACAGCGGCCGCTGCACAAATACCGTTTGACCGGCTGGCTCTTCGTTGTCGACTGGAGTCTGACGGCTGACGAGAATCCGAAGGAGAAAGACAGACACGCAAAGAGTGAGTAACCGTTGTAGACTGAATGTGAGTGTGAATGGGGGATTAAAGACGCGAGGCGCAGTAAAAAAGAAACCTGTGGCATCCTAGGCTCTGGCAGGGTAACAGAGTAGTCATCCAACAAGTAACTCGAGGTTACTAGTAGTTGGTAAATGCAAAAAAAAGGGCTGAACCACCCTCCGACGGCAGATCGGTAAACGTTGGTCTACTAAAATATCGCGTTTTTTAAAAAAAGAGAAAAAAAAACGGATAAGTAGACACAGGCCATGCATGTGAGCGTGAAAGGAACTGCAACGGTGAAAACAGTTCATTTAAAACAGTCAGAAAAATACAGTGAAGTAATACAGATGTGCTAGACAAGATTTCTCCGCCTGACCGCAGGTAGAAGCCTGAGAAATACTGTATTAACTATTGTCACTGTCTGACTGAAATCTTTTCCTCTTTAGAGGGACCTTAGGTCCCGCCAGGAGGAACTAAATTATAAAAATGGGAAACAACCAGGGAAAAAGGGCGGCCGACCCGGAACAAGTAAAACACAAAGATTACAAAGTAGTACAAAACCATGACCCTAAATTAAATAAATATCTCCGCAAATGGATAGAAAAATATAACTTCAATGGTAAACTCAGCACAATAGAGCTGGCGCAGCTACAAGAAAAAATACATGCAAAATGTAAGGGAAATGAAGGGAAAATGAGAAAACAACCACTAACCGAATTAAAAGGCTGGATGGTCTTAGCGCACAGTAGAGAAAATGGCCTCCAGAGAGCGAAAGATAACAGGGACAACAAAGAAAAAGGTGCAATGTTATTGAAGCGCAATGAAGATTTAGAAACAGGCCCAGTGTGTGTGCCTCCACCACAACCTCCATCGCAGCCTCAACAGCAACCACCGGCCCCAGTTCCAATACAGCCACCACTACAAGCGTGGACCGCATGGCCACCTCAAATTGACCCTAGTGTATTGACTAACCCGTATATACCACAGGGAATGCCAGTACAAAAGGGAGAAGTACCAGTAAATGTGAGATTTGAGAGTGAGGCACCAGGATTTTCAGGTTATAAACTCTTTGATAATGTTCCACCCCCATATAGTGGACCACAGGCAATGCTTGACCAAGCACGACAGAGATATTCACTAGAGATACAACCACGCTATGACCTTAGATCCAAACAAACACCTAGTGCGCCCCCAGTCCTTAGCGAAGAAAGGAATGCTAAAACAAGCGCAACAAACTTTCTTGCCCAAAACAATGACACAGACAATGAAAAAGGTGCAACAGGACTATACCCAATGATAGAAGTAGCGAATCCCAGAGCAGGACAGAACGGTCAAAATGCAACTACATTGGTGTTCAGACCATGGACAGAGACAGAGATGAGAGAAGCAGTAAAGGGTGTGGCCTCACACACGGAGGATGTGCAACAGTTTTGTAATGATATGGAGCAACTAAGACAGTCATACCATTTAAATGCAGGGGAATTAGAGAAGTGTTATAGGTGGGCTTTGGGCCACCAGTGGACAGCAGTCCGGGGTGATTGGTCAGCGACAGAACCACAGGTTGGAGACGGACCACCGAGAGTACTAGACCATGATAGTGATCAACTGCAAGTAAGGGAGACAGCCCTACAAGAAAGAATAATCCAAAAGTTCAGAAAGGGACCAAATTATGCAGTGATTAGCCGCACAAAACAAAAGGACAATGAAACTTTTGACGACTATCAGTTGAGAATGAAGAATATTTTTAAGGTAAATAGTGGACTGACCGATGCCAACGATGAAGATTGTCCATACAGGCAACAATTAAAAAATGCAATGCATGCAGGATCACTGCCAGATATACAAAAATGGATAAGCAAATACTATGTAGGTTTTGGTACAGGGACATTAGACCAGTACATTGAACAAGCTATACACGCAGATAGAAACATCAGAGAAAGAAAAAGAGAAAAGGCAAGAGAAAGTGCAGCCCTGGTGCTCACCTCTGAAGAAGGTGAAGCACAAGTTTACTACATGGAAGGAGTAAGTAAGAGAAGAGGGAGAGGACGAGGAAAAGGTCAAACAAGCAATGAGTGGGGATCAGAAGATAAGGACCTTGAATGTTGGTATTGTGGAAAACTAGGCCATAGGCAAGCAGAATAGCATATATGACAAGTTGCCAAAAAATAGCACAGGAAAGTGTGCTTTAGTGTCACTTATACTACCAATACAAGTGATGACCCTGGATTCGGATCTTTTATGGCAAGCAGCGGCATCGATGATGCAGAACACATTGTTACGCGTTAAACGTAACGCATGGCTTGAAGACAATGACCCAACATATATTGATGCCATAGGCGTTCCTCGGGGTGTCCCAGATGAATATAAATTGGCAGACCAAATTGCAACAGGTTTCGAAAACATACCTATAATAAGCGCCATAATACCCATCACCCCTAATAAGAATGTAGATAGAATAAACTACATCCATTACAATGTGCAGAAACGAGGAAACTACACGGAAAATGCTCTGAGAGCTGTTCATGAACAGCTGGCTGCGACATCCCTAATGGCTTTCCAGAACAGAATTGCTCTTGGCGGAAAAAGGCTCGGTGTGCGCCATGTTTGGAGATCAGTGTTGTACTTTCATCCCTAACAACACGGCTCCACATGGTACCTTGACCAGAGCCCTGGAGGGGCTGCGCACAATGAATAAACGCATGAAAGATCAATCTGGAATAGATCGTTCTATGTGGGATGGTTGGATGAATTACTTCGGACGATGGAAGGGCCTAGTTTCAAGTGCACTGGTATCAATAGCAGTGTTTATTGCGGTGCTCACATTGTGTGGATGTTGTTGTATTCCCTGCATTAGAGGATTAGTGAACAGGTTAATTACTACTGCCATCGCTCCTACACCACATGTGGAGCAGATGCCTTTCCTGACAGTAGAAGAGGGCCCCGAGGACGATCATGAGCAGTTAGCAGAACTTTTCAATGAAGACAATGTCTAAACACCCCTCTGAGTGTAAAACACAATGATTCCGTAACTAAAAATCTACTAGAAGTGGTTATGAGATGATAAAATAAAAGTTGATAAACAGGAGGGAAATGTTAGAGAAATGTGTATATAAGTTATCTACTTTTATATGTCTCATAAAATCCTAAGTACGATATGTGTGTTTTGAATGTATTAATCATGTGCTGAGTTACAGAGTGTTCCAGAAGATAATGCTGACGCACGACTGACTGCTTAATCTATACTAACCGTATAGATTAAGCATGGCATGGCCGCAGAAGAATGACCAACTGGATAAGAAAGTGCGGCCTCAGAACTGATAACCAGCGTTGTTATGTTAAATTATCATGTGTAGAGTTGATGACTGTCTCTGTCCTAGTTCCCCAATTCCCTTATCGGACAGAGACGGTGCATGTAACCAGGGGCGTGATTTTTACTAAAAAGCATGAGAGCACCAGGGAGCCCAGAGCACATGGAGGGAATGTCCCCGGTGCATGTCACTGGGTCTTTATCTCTGTCTGCTCTCCTTGCAAGTAAACCATTTAACGTGTCTGTGTTTCTTCTTGTTTTAGTATTATATAGTTGGATTAACCAGCTCCAACAAAACCCGAGTTAACGGACAGCGGAGTTAGCCAATCAGAAAATGGCGGACGTGATGTTAACAAAGTGACAAGAAAGTGAGAAAGTAAACAAACGGAGTAGTGAAGCCACGAGGGAGGAACGAGGGAGTTATTTCAACATTACCGTACCATACGCTGAATGAAACAAACTCTCGGCTCCTCAGTGCTTGCCTGGAAAATCCAGACTGATATGTCTCTGTATTATTATACAGAGAAATATCAGTCTGGTCACCACACCGTCCGCCGTGGTTTCCTCAAATCCCAACCGTACCGTGCATTTTGATTCGCTTATTTAAATCACGTGTTCTTCGCGAGCAGCGTCCGCAACAACAACAATCAAGGTGGCGCACTGAGGAGCCGAGTTTGTTTCATTCAGCGGTAAATTCCCTTTTAAATTACCACAAACATATCGAGTCATTAAAACCACAGCAGCTTGCAGCACTAGAAGCCTTTATATATATTTAAAAAAATGTTTTCGCGTTGCTTACTTTCTTGTCGCTTTCTTAACGTCACGTCCGCCATTTTCTGATTGGCTAACTCCGCTGCCCGTTTGCTCCGCGCTAGAAATCGAATTGATTCTATGGCGACCAGACTCACCTACCAGCGGTGAGTCTGGAATTTCCAGGCAACCTCAGTGCGCCATCTTGATTGTTGTCGGTGAGGAGACGCGTACGAGTGACGCTGCTCGCGAAGAACACGTGACTTAAATAAACCAATCAAAATGCACGATACGGTTTGGATTTGAGTAAACCACTGCGGACGGCGTGGTGACCAGACTGATATTTCTCTGTAGAATAACACAGAGACATATCAGTCTGGATTTTCCAGGCAAGCAGTCCATGTGAGTCACTAAAGACTGAATAAGTCTTTAGGGGGCAGTGTCAGTGTATGTGAGTATGTGTGTGGGGGAGCAGGCAACAGCGCCTCCTACCTCACAAACAGGAGTTGTAGTTAGTCTCCAGGTTCTTCAGGCCCAAGGCCTAGAGGAAGCTCGCCATCTTAGGAACCATAGGAATCATGGGAACCATAAGAAACCTGGCCTGTACAAACAAGACCAAATGTTAGCACCATTTTCTAGCATTAACAACATTCAATTACTAATAATACCATAAACACTTTCATAAATAAATGGCATTAAATTAATTTCTACATGTACATGATTAACTTCAGATTGTTTGTTACAATAAACAAACAATGATTCAAAAGTAGAGTACTCTTCATATCAGTAGGCACTGTAGTACTAAATATTTCAAGACTGCACATAATGTAACATAAAAAAATATTTCATCATTAAATAGTATTTAACCATTTAAATGTGAAGGCTAAAAGCCCATTCTTTATAGGCTTTGGCATCAAAACCAACCAACTATACATAAACAATAATGTTGGCTGTAAACCAGTTTCCCAAATCACTTTAATCCAACGACAAGTGACAATCAAGTAACATTCAGTCATTATTCAGTCTCATGTAGCGGTTAGTGGTTCAAAAATACAATGGAAGTGAAGCTAGCTCCCCGCGCTATGGTAACACAGCCAAAACATCATATAAACAACAGAATTTAGCATTAGCATTCTCGCGCTAGCACTAGCATGCTCGCGCTAGCATTAGCATGCTACTAACAAACAAAGCAAGCACTCACCAGTTCCCATTTGTATTCAACCTCATGCAGCACAAAGAAAGGCGTTTTCATAAATGTGTAGAGGCGTTTTCATAAATGTGTAGAGGCGTTTTCATAAATGTGTGGAGGCGTTTTCATAAATGTGTAGAGGTGTTTTCATAAATGTGTAGAGGCGTTTTCATAAATGTGTAGAGGCGTTTTCATAAATGTGTGGAGGCGTTTTCATAAATGTGTAGAGGTGTTTTCATAAATGCGTAGAGGCGTTTTCATAAATGTGTAGAGGCATCTACAAACTGAGAGCAGACCAGTGAGGAAAATGACAGTTTAAGGTGAAAAGTAACACATTTAAAGAAGCTTAAGGCCGACCTGCAGCAGTTCCAGACTCTCCCAGTCCACACACGCTCTACCAAACAATGAGGCACCGCCATGGCTGTGTCCGGACGTCACCCCTAGCCCCTAACCCCTCAATCACTATATAGTCCAGCACTATATAGCAGGACTATATAGTGCACTCATTTTGTGAATGATTCGGACAGTCGCACACTATTTCTCCCTCACCTGTGATCATGTGACTCTGACGTTTTTGTAAAAAAAGTTTGGCGAAACTCCGCTGATAATGTTCCTCTGTGATAAAGCCCGACCAGACTCAGATGTTTTAGTATTTATAGATAAATAATAGTCATATGTGTGATATTTAACTTGAATGATGGCTGTAATGAATAAAACAGAGTGGATTACTGCAGCTCTGTGCCTTACGTGGGGAGGCTGAACGCTGGCTAAGCTAACGTTAGCAATTTTACACTGCAACAGTTTATTTAAGAGTTTTTTATTTCTGATTACGACCTGACAGAAGTAAACACAGCTGGGTTTCTACCTGGTTTCATTCAGACATGTTGTGTACAGTTTAAAGACCTGTCGTGGTCCCGCTGTTCTCCTCCCAAACTCGCAAAGCATTCTGGTCTATACTGACCTCTAGTGACCATTGCTGTCCACTACTTTTCAAAATGCATTGTGGGAAATTTTGAGTGCACTATTTTTTATCCATTAGCCACTGGGACACCGCTACAAAATGGCGTGACCTCTACAGAGCACTGCAGAGGGATCAGGGAGGACGCTCGGACACAGCCCATATTTGTACAGTAAAGCAGTGTTGAGTCCGCGTTCTCATGGCAACCGCAGAACCACTCAGGAGCGAGCTTGTTGAAGGTACACGCCCCCCGCAGACGTTTCCACGGTGACGTGACCGCAGCCTGAAGTGACTGTAGCCTGGGAGCCTGTAAAAATCCTTATTTTAGTGTTTTACTGTGCTTTTATTGTGAAAATACTTTTGAATTTAAATACTATACTATATTATTTGAATGTTTTATAGCGCTTTTATACAATAAAGAAATTTGTAGTCAGAGGCGCTGTGAGGGCCCCAGGTCTCCCCAGCAGAGGAGGTCTTATTCCTGGATATCAGTGTGTGGACTTGGAAGGGTCCTGGAGTCCGTAGTCTGGTACTCAGAGGACTATAACATAGAAAAAAGTATCTCGGTCAGCGGGGAGCACTTAAACACCACGGCCGGAAAAAGCGAGGCGGGCCGTGGGGTCTCCACAAGTGGACCCTGGGCTCCGGGGAGGACCAGGAACACTTGGGGAAGAAAATAAATAAATACATAAAAATAAAAATAATAATGAGAATCTCTGCAATGTTAGAAGCCATTGCATGTGGTTGTGTTGGCTGAAAAAGTAGTAGTAGTAGTAGTAGTAGTAGTAGTAGTTGTAGTAGTAGTAGTAGTAGTAAAATTAGTAACAGTAGGAAAGAACTTGTAGTAGAAGTAGTCGTAAAAAAGCTGCAGTAGAAAGAATTGTAAAGAAGTTGTAGTAGTAGTGGCAGTTGTGTTGTAGTAGTAGTAGTAGTAGTAGTAGTAGTAGTAGTAGTTGTAGTAGTACAGTATGAGTAGAAAAGAAGTTGGAGTAGAAGTACTTGTAAAGAAGTTGTAGTACCAATAGTTGTTGAAAATAAGTTGTCGTAGCAGTTGTAAAACCACTGTAGTAGTAATTGTTGGATTTATTTTTGCTAATGCTAAGGTCAAAGGTCAACTCTACTTAGTCACTTCTTATATTCTGCTTTAGCTTAGGCCATTTCATTTTCTATCAGTAAAGTTTGCTTAGGTTATGCCATAATGATTTTAAGTTTCATGTACTGATGTATGATTCTTATGTTAAACATTAGTTTATGCTCGCTCTTGCATTTTAATAAACTTTATTTTAGTTATGCCGTTATGTGTTGGGCATCTGGTGTTGAGTTTTTTTTCAAGTTCATGTTACAATCTGTTTTTTTTGTTCAAGTCAATTGGTATTTGTCCTCGAGACATGTTTTCTATCTTGTGCTGGCCTTGTTATGTATTTAATGCATGGTCAAATTGTCCTTTAAAGCAGATTAACTTCAACAATTTATTATTGAGTCTAAATAAGAGAGCAGGTGTCCTCATGGGAAGACACCAATGCACAGAAAACAAGGAGTTATGCAGGAGATGGAATAATGCCACTGTGATGTCACTCCTGGTATAAAATGCAATGGAAAACCCAGGGCCAGCTCCTGACTCTGAGCTGGGCCTCATTCCTGGGCAACAGTGCAGACCAGGACTGCAGCTTGGATCCAGACACAAGTCATTATATTTATTTTATTTATGTATTATTATTATTATTATTATTAGTAGTAGTAGTAGTAGTAGTAGTAGTAGTAGTAGTAGTAGGAGTAGTAGTAGTAGTAGTAGGTAGACTTGGGGACCAGGTCCAGACTTGGTCCCGGTCTGGACTGGAGAGAGGGACTCCCGGGCTGAGAGCAGAATTACTCTGAAAAGCTGGACTTGGAAAAATGTCAGTCTGCAGTACCATGGGCCTAAGTCTTACTTAGGCGTTAGCTCTTAGCTGTGTTTTATTTTAAATCCACAGCTCTTCACATCTGTAACTTCAGCCTTTTTAACCCTCACTTCATCCTCAGAGCTGTAACAGTGACGTTATAGAACTGGATTTTCTGCTTTTGTTTTGTTTCCTCTTCACACTTTGTCCCACACTGACTCTACTTTTATTTATTTATGTATTTTTATTTACCTTTTAATTTTTGTTAATTTTTTTTACCCTGGCAAAGGCCCTCGACCCACTGAAAACAGTTCTGCAACCCACTTTAGGGTCCTGACCCACCAGTTGAGAACCACTGCTCTAAAACATATTTAACAATAACATATTTTTGGACTTCAGAGTCAGAGTCTGAGGCTCGTCCTGTGATCAGTGGGTCCTGGGTCAGAGCAGATTTTACTGTGCTTCTTAAACACAGCTCACATTTAATACTTTCTACATTTATTCATGTAATTGTTGGTTAATTTTACTTCTGCTTGAGTAATGTTATTTTGAAGTAAAAGTACTTTGACCTGAGTACAGATTAGGAGTACTTCCTTCTCTATATTCTCTACACATATTTCCCAAACGTTTGATTGAATCAACAAAATGTCCAAAATTAGCTTACTGTTTACAACTTTGTCAATTTCTGTAATCGAGGCCATAGCAGATCATACATGTTATTCTGTCACTGTGCACACATCAGAGGAATCTAACCTGCAACCACCTGAGACGTGTCTTTGACAAACATTTTTTGAGTAATTTTGATAAATTTAGCAAAGTGCTGAGCATCATTCTTTCTGTGATGGACACGGTCTGTCAGAATGGACGCTGTGTGGATTATACACTGCCTGGCCAAAAACAAACGTCACCACCTGGATGTAACTCAGTAAATCAGTGAGAGCCTCCCTGCAGCTGCTCAGGTCTGGGTTCAGCAGCGTTCTGTGCTGACTCCCTGCAGATACTGAAGGACCAGGTTACTCCATCAATGGACTTTTTCTTCTCTGATGGCACTGGGCTTATTCCATGATGACAATGCCAGGATTCATCGAGCTCACATTGTGAAAGAGTGGTTCAGGAGCATGAGACGTCATTTTCACACATGGCCTGGCCACCACAGAGTCCAGACCTTAACCCCACTGAGAATCTTTGGGATGTGCTGGAGTGGCCGCACATCCCAAAGATTCTCCGTGTCCAAATGAATACCCAGTATGAAATACAGCTATAATGAGTATTTGCTCTGTCTTTACTGTAACCTGTGGTTTAGGCTGAAGATTGGTTTGAAATCCTCTGATAAATGACAACAAAGTGAGTCAGAAAAGTCTCCACAGTAAAGTCTGACTCCTGCTCAGTGTCATGTGACTGTGACCTGTTTTACTGTGATTTATGGAGAAGTTGAACAAAAACAAGATTATTCCTGCAGCACTCACCATGTACTGCAGAACTCTACACTCTGTCCTCACCACAGTCAGGACGATAATGAACCAAGCCTTTTCTCCTGCAGCAGCTCCTCCCACCTGGCCCTCAGCCCCGCCCACCTGGCCCTCAGCCAATCCAGGTGCAGCTCTGAGTCACTCCAGGAATGAACACACAAACAAACCTTTTCCTTCAGTCGCACACTTTTCTCTGGGACACTTTGGATCCACTCAGGTTTGACTCAGTTTGATTATTTTCAACACCGCTCTGCTCTGGGTTTAGTCCTGGGTTTAGTTCTGACTTTAGACCTGGTTTAGTCTTGGTTTAGTCCAGGTTTAGTTCAGGCCTGAGTTAGTCCTGGTTTATTTCCTGGTTCTAGGCCTTGTTAAATCCTGGGTTTAGTCTTAGTTTGATCAGGTTTTTAATGACTTTTATAAATGTTTGGTGTCTGTTTAATGAGGGTCAGTGCTGTTTAAGTTAAATCTAGTCCTGGGTTTATTTCTGACTTTTCTGATTTGATTTAATCTTGATTTAGACCAACTTTAGATTTAATCCTGGTTTATTTCCTGGTTCTAGGCCTTGTTAACATTTGGGTTTAATCCTCATTTATCCTGGATTTTATTTGTTTTTATTGTTTTGTAACATTGGTCTAAACTTTTAATCACAGTTGAGTTTTGTTTTATTCCATTTTTCTTCCTAATCTGTGCTGGTGTAGATTTGTGTGTTTAGCTGCAGAGACTGCCCTGTGGCTGTAGAGGGCAGTGTAGGACAGAGCTGCTGTTTGTAAACCTATCAAAGTATTATTTTACTTTTATGACCATTACAAAACTACACTAATGTTAATTTAGTGAACTTTTCCAATGAAATGATCAAATCTTTTACTGAACAGATTTTGTAAGACTCATGAAGAGTTAGAGCAGAAACTGCTCTGTGTTTAGAATTTATGTTTCTGTGTCCACTTTTACAGACAGAAACAACTTCAGGGAAGGTTATTTTATTAGGAAATAAACCCATTTTAATTACAAGTGGATCAATAGTTTTTTGTTTTTACATGTCTTATATTATACTTTTTTATTATTTCATTATGTATTTATAATATCTTTATGGTTTATAATTCATTTACATTTTATATATTTAGGTCTTTAAACAACTTCAAATATCTGCTGAAATCCTTTTTTTTTTACTGAATTTTTAAGACAAACAAATCACAGATACAACACATTTACTCTGGGTTTGGTAACAGATGTGTCTCTGTTTGAACTGCAGTCTTCAAACTCACCACCAGATGCCGCCAAAGGACTGAACACAGTATTTTTACACTATTTCCTTGATGATTACTGTGAAGCCAGAGTTAGTCCTGGTTTATTTCCTGGTTCTAGCCTCTGTATATCTGGAGTTTAATCTTAGTTTGATGAGGTTTTGAATGACTTTAATCAATGTGATGAACATGTTTACCAGCTGTTGGTGCTCATTAAAGTCAAGTTTAGTCCTGAGTTCATTTCTGACTTTTCTGATCTGATTGAATTGATGTAGACCAACTTTAGTTTGGAGCTGCCTTTTTATACTTTATTTAATCTTATTTAATCCAGATGTGGACCTGCTGTTTTTAATGTAGGATTTATTATTCTGGTTTTTAATGGTGGTTAGGTCCTGCCTCATGATTTTCCTCCTGTGCTGTTTTAGTTTTGTGTGTTTAATTGCAGTGACTGGCCTGTGGCTCCAGAGGGCAGTGTAGGGCAGATATGATGTGTGTCAGTGCATGAGGATTCATTCAAAGAACATTGTTGTGGTTACAGAGCAGTCCTAAAAAACTTATTCAAACCACAAACAGCATCTCTACTAAATCTCTAATACTACATTTTACAAACTGTCCTGTCTTCACTTTGACTGATAAAATAACTGTTTTAAACCTTGGACATTAACATCATTTTTTGCCTAACATTAGCCTTGTTTGTTGGTAACTCAAAATAAAATGTGCCTTTTTTAATAATTGAATTTGTCTTAATTAATAAGTAATAGTTTTTATTAAGTTGGGTTTGTTGTGTGGCCCTTCAGGAGCTCATCAGAGGAATGTGTCTGAAAACTAAATGACTCCAACTTGGACAAGAGTTTTTATACAAAATACAAAATACAGTCTGTTTGGAAGATTTGTCTTTTTCATTATATTTGAGCTTTTGTGGACTGTAGTGTTCTCTGTAGGTGTGGTGGTACGCGCACATCTGTTAAGTAGATCACATGACCGGCATCATTAGAAGGAGGTCTCCTCACCTGGGGCGACCTTTTGCTCGCCTCTGACGTCACCTGCATTGTGGAGCCCAGGAGCTGTGCTCGTTGTCGGCCTGCGTCGTTTCAAACTTTGATAGATCACTTGTTACAGGCCTAAAGCCCAGTGATCTGCACTTTGTGTTCTGTGTTGAATTGGTGAGTACCGGAGGGATATCTTTCTGTTCATGGTATCTGGTCTCATTGTCGCGTCCTTAATTTTAGACACCTGGCGTTCGAGTGCGTGCACGAGATTCAACTTGGGTTAACTCCCGGCTCGTGCGGTGCACTCTGCAGTATATTAAAGTGGTGAGTACTGAAGAAATAGATCATTGGAGCAAGGTTTCATTCATTGTTTTCCGCGCTAAGTGTCCACATTCTCCCTAGATCTCCTGGGGTGCAGGGCGCGTGCACGAGGTTCATGTCGGGTCTTCCGACTCGGTACATTAGCCACTTAAGAAGTCTGGTAAGCGCTCTTGTCACCTTCTAGTCCACATTCAATTTTTTGCAAATATGCTTCGTGCATTTTTGTTTTACTGTTTGTAGCGTGTGGCGTCTGGGGTGAGTCCTTGTCATTTGCGCTCCCCCTTCTCTACAGCGTGAGCGCGCATTTGTTTGGATTTGCAGTATGTATTTGTGTCTTCTTTCTGCTGCATGTGATTCAGGGTTTCCGTATATTAAATTGTTTTTCAAATTATAGGGATTGAATAATTGCTAAGCTGGCCTCCCCTTTTGGATACCACGATTTTTAGTGAGACTCCTTGCGCTGGTCTCTTACCACTGTGGAAGGCGTTTGGGACATTTCTCTCTGGTCCTCAGGGACTAATCCTCCCATGTTGCCCTCTGGTCGTCTCCGCTGTCGTTCTGCGGCCGGCTTGGGCGGGGATTGTGTGGACCTGCGGTGGTTTTCCTGGATTCGGGGTTCAGTGAGAATTCGGCTCTGGTGCGCAGGGTAAAGTACACCTGTTTTGCGGTTTATGGACAGTTTTACTGCTGCTGATTGGTCATGGTGACACTATTCTGCCAGGCTGATATTTCCTTGTTTTAGGTGGATGTATGTGTGAGTGTGTAAAAGGCCTATTTTACGGGTATTAACAGTATATTTGTGTAATTCAGCCAAACTATTAATAAAACCGGTATATTTGTAATTTTATGTCCCTGTCATACTCAGCTCTGCGAAGCTGTACATTGTTCCCTATTATAGTCTGGGTACTGGCGTTGCATTAAACTAATGCCCCCTTCCTCTACCCCCGGTCACTACATAGTGTTCTCTGGAGCCTGTAGTGTTCTCTGTAGTGTTCTCTGTAGTGTTCGCTGTAGTGTTCGCTGTAGTGTTCGCTGTAGTGTTCGCTGTAGCGTTCGCTGTAGCGTTCGCTGTAGCGTTCTCTGGAGCCTGGAGTGTCCTCTGTAGTGTCCTCTGTAGTGTTCGCTGTAGTGTTCTCTGGAGCCTGGAGTGTCCTCTGGAGTGTCCTCTGGAGTGTCCTCTGGAGTGTCCTCTGGAGTGTCCTCTGGAGCGTCCTCTGGAGCGTCCTCTGGAGCGTCCTCTGGAGCGTTCTCTGGAGCGTTCTCTGGAGTCTGTAGTGTTCTCTGGAGCCTGTAGGGTTCTCTGTAGGGTTCTCTGTAGGGTTCTCTGTAGGGTTCTCTGTAGGGTTCTATGGAGTCTGTAGTGTTTGCTGTAGGGTTCTCTGTAGTGTTCTCTGTAGTGTTCTCTGTAGTGTTCTCTGTAGTGTTCTCTGTAGTGTTCTCTGGAGTCTGTAGTGTTCTCTGTAATGTTCTCTGGAGTGTGTAGTGTTCTAGTGTTTTCTGTAGTGTTTTCTGTAGTGTTCTCTGGAGTCTGTAGTGTTCTCTGTAGTGTTCTCTGGAGTCTGTAGTGTTTGCTGTAGTGTTTGCTGTAGTGTTTGCTGTAGTGTTTGCTGTAGTGTTTGCTGTAGGGTTGTCTGTAGGGTTGTCTGTAGGGTTGTCTGTAGGGTTGTCTGTAGGGTTGTCTGTAGGGTTGTCTGTAGGGTTGTCTGTAGGGTTGTCTGGAGTCTGTAGGGTTCTCTGTAGTGTTCTCTGGAGCCTGTAGTGTTCTTTGTAGCGTTCTCTGTTCTCTGGAGTGTTCTCTGGAGTGTTCTCTGGAGTATGTAGGGTTCTCTGTAGGGTTCTCTGTAGGGTTCTCTGTAGGGTTCTCTGTAGGGTTCTCTGTAGGGTTCTCTGGAGTATGTAGTGTTCTCTGTAGGGTTCTCTGTAGGGTTCTCTGTAGGGTTCTCTGGAGTATGTAGTGTTCTCTGTAGGGTTCTCTGTAGGGTTCTCTGTAGGGTTCTCTGGAGTATGTAGTGTTCTCTGTAGGGTTCTCTGGAGTATGTAGTGTTCTCTGTAGGGTTCTCTGTAGGGTTCTCTGTAGGGTTCTCTGTAGGGTTCTCTGTAGGGTTCTCTGTAGGGTTCTCTGGAGTCTGTAGGGTTCTCTGGAGTCTGTAGGGTTCTCTGGAGTCTGTAGGGTTCTCTGGAGTCTGTAGGGTTCTCTGGAGTCTGTAGGGTTCTCTGGAGTCTGTAGGGTTCTCTGGAGTCTGTAGGGTTCTCTGGAGTGTTCTCTGGAGTCTGTAGTGTTCTCTGGAGTGTTCTCTGGAGTCTGTAGTGTTCTCTGGAGTGTTCTCTGGAGTCTGTAGTGTTCTCTGTAGTGTTCTCTGGAGTCTGTAGTGTTCTCTGGAGTCTGTAGTGTTCTCTGGAGTCTGTAGTGTTCTCTGGAGTCTGTAGTGTTCTCTGGAGTCTGTAGTGTTGTCTGGAGTCTGTAGTGTTCTCTGCGGTGTTGTCTGGAGTCTGTAGTGTTCTCTGCGGTGTTCTCTGGAGTCTGTAGTGTTCTCTGCGGTGTTCTCTGGAGTCTGTAGTGTTCTCTGCAGTGTTCTCAGTAGGTCTGTGCTCCTCTGTGCGTCTCTGTGCTCCTCTGTGCTCCTCTGTGCTCCTCTGTGGATGCAGCAGGGATTGGGCGGGGTTGGGGGACATCTGAAGGTACTCACAGTGGTACTGCTGTACACCTGCAGACACCACTGGTGTTAACATCGGTGAATAGATCTTTCAGTTTGATGTGAAGGTCTTTTCCACCAGATGCCCTGTACACTCTATAGACACGAATTACAGCGCGGGGACAGTTTATGTTGAAGCGCTCACGCGGAAATGAAGCGTGGCTTTTATGTTTAAAACATGCATTTCTGTGTAATTACACCTCTGACCTTCAACACAGGTTTAGGAGGTCAAAAGAGTCAAATGTAGTCAACACTTTGTTCTGAGTTGTGTCTGAGTTACCGGATCCAAGCAAACAGTTGCCAGATCGGACCGCGTCAAAATAAGGGCGTTTCCGGATCCTGTTCCGGCAAGATCCGGCTCAGATTAAGCCCTGATGATTGGACAACAGTATGCTATCATAGAAACAGTCCTATTTTGCATATTAATGTAGCTGAAATCAAAAAAATAATCAATACGGGAGAACGTCTGGTACGTTCTTGAATAGCAAGAGTATGCAGTATCATTGGGTTTTAGGTGTCTCCAGATATCTATTAGATTCAGCTCTTTTATAAAATGTTTAGTAGTTGTCCTGCTTCTATTGTGGGTTTGATCAACACATGTAGACCGGTCCTCAGCTGGATCCAGTGTACAATTCCAGTCCTCTGCAATTATATATTCCCCAGGAAGAGAGGCCAGAGTGAGAAAGAGGTCCATGTAAAAATCTGAATCGTCCACGTTTGGGCCATAGAAAAACTGTATGCCTCTCCACTAAACTGCCAGCCCGGGTATACTGAAAGGTGTGGCCTTTTATAGGGATGCTGACAGCGCCCTCTACTGGTAACAGGGCCACACACATTTACTCCAAACCACAGGCACATCAAACATTACTTGGCCCATACATGCACCCTTCTGTAAATTTAGGGTGAAAGGGCGTAATAATCCCTGGTTCTCTTCAGAAATTGGTAACCTTCTTAAAGAAAGGGATGTAGCCTGGGCCAAAGCAAGGAAAAATAAGACAGAGGCTGAATGGCTTTCTTTTCGTCAGTTGCGAAATAAATGTACCTCTGTTATTAAGAGAGCAAAGTCAGACTTTTACCTCTCTGAAATGTCAAAAAATTTTAACAACCCAAAGAAGTTCTGGAGGTAGTGAAATCTACCTCAGACTCTGCGACAGCAACTGAATTACCTAACTATCTAGTCAAAGACGGTAAAAAACTGACAGATAAATCCAAATTGTTAGATTTTTTTAACAAACATTTTTTTCTGCTGGCCTCTTATTTGACTCCTTAAACCCTGATTCTACTGGGAAGAGTTCAAATTGTGAGGCTCTGAACAGGAGCAGTGGTTCTTATCTTTGCACCGTCAATTTTAATTTCTCTCCTGTGTCTTCCTCTGAAGTTCTCAGAGAGCTGAAAAAGCTGGACACCAAAAAGGCCCCTGGTCCTGATAAGCTTGACCCCTTTTACCTGAAACTGGCTGCTGAGTTCATAGCTGAGCCACGAGCCCATATTTTCAACTTAAGCCTAAAAAGTACTAAATTTCCTAAAGTCTGGAAGTCGGCTTTTGTACTTCCTCTTTTAAAAGGAGGCTGAACCCACAGAGGTAAACAATTATAGGCCTATCTCTAAACTTTGTGTCCTGGCCAAAATTCTTGAGAAGTTCGTCAGTGACCAACTGAAGGTGTTTTTAGACTCAAATTGTATTTTAACAAATTTACAGTCGGGTTTTAGAAAGAAACACAGCACGGTTACTGATGCTCTGAAGGTTTTAAATGATCTTATTCAAGCTCTCGATTTTAAGAAATGTTGTGTTGCCCTTTTTATTGATCTGTCTAAGGCATTCGATACAGTCGATCACACGCTTTTAATTGATATTTTGAAACAACACGGCATCTCAAACCAAGCCACCACTTGGTTTGCGGACTACCTGTCTAATAGAACACAGTGTGTCCAAATGGCTGGGTCCACTTCCTCTTTTCTTGAGGTGTCTAAAGGAGTGCCTCAGGGCTCAATCTTAGGCCCCCTTTTATTTTCCATCTATATTAATAATCTGTGTGTCGACCTGTCAAATGCCATGTATCACTTGTATGCAGATGATACTGTACTCTACTGTTGCTCCGCCTCAATTACTCAGGCTGTAGATTTCTTGCAGTCGGCCTTTTCCGTTGTTCAGTCTCGTTTGCGTTCACTGAAATTGGTGTTAAATGCTGAGAAGACTAAAGTCATGGTATTCTCACAAACACGTGAGTTACCAGAGAATATTCCAGCGACACAAACTGCCCAAGGTAAATCCATAGAGGTAGTTTCAAGGTATAAATACCTTGGATTTTTGTTAGATCAGGACTTGTCCTTCCAGGCACATATTGCAAATTTGGTTAAACTGAGGGTAAAGCTTGGATTCTATTATAGAAATAAATCCTGCTTCTCCCTCAGAGCTCGTAAGCTTCTGGTATCTGCGACCTTTTTACCTTTGTTGGATTATGGTGATGTTCTGTTTATGAATGCCTCGACTAAATGCCTTCAGTCTCTAAATACTGTCTATCACTGTGCATTGAGATTTGTAACGGGCTGTGGTCGTCTCACTCATCACTGTGAACTCTACGCCAGAGAGGAATGGCCTTCGTTGTCGGTGCGAAGGTTCACTCCTTGGATGACCCTGATTTATAAGACTCTTCTTGGCTTTGTCCCAACTTATTTAAGCACTCTCCTACAAAGGACAAGAAATCATTATGCTCTACGTTCATGTGACATTTATCATTTGTTTGTCCCCCGTGTTAGGACTGATTTGGGGAAACGAGCTTTTAGTTACGCTGCCTCTTCTGCCTGGAAAACTGTCTAATCTTATTCCTCTCAGTGCTTTTTGTACGATCTTAAAAACCAAACAACGAGAGTCCTTCGAACAGTGCTTGTGTTTCTAATTTGTTACTCCTGTAGTTCTTAACTATTGCACTTTTAAATGTCTGACTTATGTATTGTTTTTTTCTTTTCTTTTTATAGTTATATTTTTATTGACTTTTTTATCTGTCTATTTGTTAAATTGGTATAAATTTGACGTGTGCTGCTGACCTCTTGGCCAGGTCGCCCTTGTAAAAGAGATCTTGATCTCAATGGGTTTATTATCTGGTTAAATAAAGGTTAATAATAATAATAATAATAATAAAATGTAATAACTTTTTGGCTTTGAGGGGTACCTTTTTTCTAAAATGCAAAACTTGTGTTTTGGCCTGATTTATGACAAGTGTCCATCTACAGCAGCAGTTGTGGAACACATTTATCATTGCTTGTAAGTCCTCCTCTGTTTCAGCAGAGCTACATCATCAGCGTAAAGCAGAGCCACTGTTGTACAGTCCAAGCCTACACCAAAATGAAGCTGTTTCATTTCTAAAGCCAAGTCATTTATAAAAAGAGAAAACAGGCTTGGGGACAAAACATCTCCTTGTTTTACACCAAAGGGTACACAAAAGCACTCAGTCAGCAGGTCCTGAACCTGAACGCACCCCACACAATTCTCATACAAAGATTTTAATGCCCTATAGAATCTGCCACCAACCCCAGCCTGAAGAAGTTTCACAAACAACACATCTCTATCTAAACAATCAAAGGCCTTTTTAAAATCTACAAAACAAACAAATGTGGATTTACTTTCTACTCCGAGTCCTAACTATTGTTGAGATGGTATAAATATGATCAATACATGCTCCATGTTTTCTAAACACATTTTGTTCGTCCACCAAATATTCAGTTGTTTCAAAATAATGAGTCAGTCTAGCATTTAAAATACTAGAATACATTTTATAAACTGTACTTAAAAGGCTGATTCCTCTATAATTAAGAGGAATTCTGGGATCATCTTTTGCTGATTTAGGAATGGGTTTAATTATAGATCTGTAGCAGATAGAGGGAACAATCCCATATTTAAAAAATAGATTAAATAAACAAAAGAGTATTCATTCAAAAGATGGGGAGACTTTAGCAGCTCATTTGGAATTTCTTCTACTCCCATTTATTACTACTACTACCACTACCGCTACTACCACTACCACTACTACTACTACTACTACTAGATTAGATAGATACTTTTTTATCTACTAACAAAGTACTTCAAACCTACTGCAGGGCTCTAGACAAACTTTTTCAGTGATAGCAGTGGTGCTACAAACTTCTTCAGTTGGTCTCACAAAAATGACAACTGGTCACAGAAAATATAAAGACAATTATGCAAATATTGGATTCATTGTATTATTGTTTTAATTTTAAATAATTAAAAATAATAATTGTTTTCTAAAAACAGTAGTCTAATCTCAAAATTTCAAATGAACATTTCACAAATTATTCCTAAAGGTTAGAAGTAAAAATATAATTATAATACTATTATAGTTTTTATATTAATTATAATTCATAACATATAGTGTTTTGCATTTACACAACTGTAAATCAACTCAGTCAGCTTAATGTCACTTTTTCCTTTAGTGTGGACGAGGCCAAGGAGACTTATAGAGTTTGTGTGGAACATCAGGTTTATGTGATTGATCAGTCGTAAACAGCTCAGGGCTTTGGGATTTACCAAATACGTACAGTATCTGTTTTAAAAGTGCCTCATTTCTCTGTGCTATGGAGAAGGATCATCAGCTTCAGTGCTAAACGTGACTTATACATGGCCACACTCAGAGGCACACCACAAATTCATAGATAAAGTGTTTAGAAAAACAGTTGTTTGGTGTTAACGCCTGGCTCTCTGGGCCGGGGCCTGCTGTGTTTGGTGTCCCCTCTGACCTGGAGCTGAGCTCCCACAGCGCTGCGTCTGTGGCTTTGGGGCTGGTTCACGGCGACAGATCCTGAACACAGAGGGACTGTAGTCTTCTCCTGTCGCCCGTGTCTCATGTCCTGTTACTCCTTTTATATAAGAAATTAACACTTTTTTGTCTTCATCAAGTGAATAAAGTTTCATATTTTTAACTTAACTTTAATCACAACTTCTATAAGATCCACTGAGCACCAATGAAAAAGAGGGACAGTATCTAATATAAGTGGGACGGGGGGACAGAGGACTAAATGGCTGTGCAGTACAACCAAAAGTGGGACCTACATATGGACTACATTATGTCACTGTTATACACAGGTCAGACTGAAATGATAAAGTATAAATCTTATATAACAGCAGAGGTAAAGACGTTTGGGGGCCATAGCTGTTACAGTAAATACAAACATCCTGAATTTAACCCACTGGTGTTTATGCAGGTTTCATGTCTAAAAATCACCACAATACTTCAAATTACAACTGTTTTGTTTTTCTGATTTTTTTGATTTTCTGGAGTAGGAGCCCCAGAGCCCCCCTCATGTGGTTCCACCAATTTACCTGACTCAAAAATATTCTAACATAATGATAAAAAACTACATAGAAAAATAAAAAGGACTAAATCAGGACTAAACTGCAAGAAATCACATAATTTTCTAAAGTTTAGACCTAAGTCCTGGTTTAGACCTGCCTTAGTCCCAATATAATTCTTGTTTTTTTCCCTGTAGCTTATTTATCCCTTGCCCTTCCTGAGCCAACCTTCTCCATTTATTTGGCCTTTTATATGAAATATTTTAGAAAATAACTTGTGTCCAGCAGCAGTGACCTGTTGACGTTTGTCTTCACAGGACAAAGATGGCCGCCGCTCAGCGTCTGCTGAACGAGGAGCAGTTCCTGTGCGCCATCTGTCTGGAGGTGTTCACTGAGCCAGTCTCCACTCCATGTGGACACAACTTCTGCAAATCCTGCATCACTCAGCACTGGGCTGTGAGCAGCCGCTGTTTCTGTCCCATGTGTAAAGAAGTCTTCCACATTAAACCAGAGCTGAAGACTAACACCTTTATCACAGAGATGGTCTCTCAGTTCAGACTGGAAACAAAGAGTAGATCAATGGAAAAATTGCTCACTTTTGCAGAAGTTCCCTGTGACATCTGCACTGATCCCAAACTGAAGGCGCTCAAGTCCTGCCTGGTCTGTCTGTCCTCGTACTGTGAGACTCACCTCCAGCCTCATCTGACAGTGTCTAGGCTGAAAAGACACCAGCTGATGGAGCCTGTGGAGAACCTGGAAGACAGGATGTGTCCCAAACACGACAAGCCTCTGGAGCTCTTCTGTCTCACTGACCAGAGCTGCGTCTGTACCATCTGTCCTCTTCTAGAGCACAAGAACCATGAGTTTGTTTCTCTGAAGGAAGCGTCCGACCAAAGAAAGTCCTCTCTGCAGCAGACTCAGGCTGAGAGCCAGCACATGGTGGAGCAGAGGAGGCTGAAGATCCAGGAGATCCAGCGCTCAGTGGAGCTCAGTCAGAGAGCTGCCGACAGAGAGACGGCCGCAGGGCTCCAGGCCTTCACTGCTCTCATGCAGTCTGTTCAGAGGAGCCAGGACCAGTTCTTAGAGGGGGTCCAAGAAAAGCAGAGACAGACCCAGAAACAGGCCCAAGACCTGGTCCAAGAGCTGGAACAGGAGATCTGTGAGCTGGAGAAGAGAAGCACTGAGGTGGAGCAGCTCTCACGCTCTGAAGACCACCTCCACTTTCTACAGCGCTCCACTGCACTGAGACCTGCTGCAGCCCTGAAGGACTGGAGCACCGTGAGCTTTGAGCCGGAGACATGTGAGGGAAGAGCAGCCAGAGCTCTGTCTGAGCTGGAGCTCACTCTCACTGCACACATTAACAAACTGACTTTAAGATTAGAACTGAAGAGAGTCCAACAGTTTGCTGTGGACGTCACTCTGGATCCAGACACTGCTCATCCTGAGCTCGTTCTGTCTGAAGATCTGAAACAGGTTCATGACACTGATGTGAGGAAGGATCTCCCAGACACTCCTCAGAGGTTTTCTATTTGTCATTGTGTTCTGGGAAAACAGAGTTTCTCTTCAGGCAGGTTTTACTTTGAGGTTCAGGTCAAAGGGAAAACTAAGTGGGATTTAGGAGTGGCCCAAGAGTCCATCAACAGGAAGGGAAAAATCAATCTGAACCCTAAGAACGGATTCTGGACCATTTGGTTGAGAAACAGAGATGAGTACAAAGCTCTTGCTGGCCCTTCTGTCCTTCTGTCTCTGAAGCGTCCTCCTCAGAAGGTGGGGGTGTTTGTGGACTACAGTGAGGGTCTGGTCTCCTTTTATGACGTAGACTCTGCAGATCTCATCTACTCCTTCACTGGCTGCTGCTTCAGGGACAAACTCTTTCCATATTTCTGTCCCTGTTTCAATGCTGGAGGAACAAACTCAGCTCCTCTGGTCCTCACTGAGGTCTGATGTCTTCAGGCTGGAAACAGTGGCCATAGAATAAGGACGTTCATTTCTTTTAGCTCATCTGAGAGAACAGGGAAGCGGGGCTTATAAGATATTCTACAGCCATATTCAGTCAAACACAGTCAGTGCTGCAGGATTAGGCCTATAATGGATCTGTGCAGTAACAGATGGTTGATTCTTCTGTTTTTTATAATAAGTGTGTTTTTGTTTGCTCATTAATGCTCCTCATTATTCCAGATGTGTGTGTCTGCTCTCTTGAATGTGGTGCTGTGGCCCTCTGTGTCTGAGCTCCTCTGTACATTTAGAGTTAGGGACATTTCACTGTCATCAGCTCAGGGAGTTATCAATAAAGTCTCAATATGTTTCTGTCATTCTCTGTCTTGTGATGATTTGAAAGTTTACTGCTCATAATCATAGAATAAACATTTTTCACACAAAGCTAAATCCAGATCTATGTCCTGCTCATTTTGGGACATCACTAAAGTTGGTCATTAATAGTAAACCAGGCTTTAACTGGACTGAAGTATTTGTGAGGACAGACAGATGAGGGCTGTTGTTTCCTGAAGAGGCTGTGTATAGATTACTACAGATGTAGTAATGTGGTTTAGAGCAGTGGTTCTCAAATTATGGGTAAGGCTTAAAAGGGGGTCACATAAGTTTAAATCCAGTAGTTTGAGTTTATTTGAAGTCTAAATGGCATTAATTAGATTAAATGGCAGCAGTTTTATAAAACACAGGAGGCTACTTGTGCCACAGTGACAGCAAAATACAAAGTTATTTAGAAAATGGAGGACTACAGTTTGGGCAAAAGTAACTCAGAGAAATGTAACTCACTACATTTTATTGACAGTAATATTGTAATACAATATTAATAAACGTTAGTAGCAGTGGCTTCTGACAGAGAAAGCCCTCCCTGAAAAAGCTGAGTGTAGCATATGTAATGCAGATGCTGTTATTAAGGTGTAATAACACAAGTTTTAAAAGGCTAGATTCATAAAACCGAAGGTTTGGTTCTGGGAGGATTTGGGTTATATTTAAAAACACACAGAGAAACAGAAATATGGTGCAAAAGGTGAGTTGTATTTAAAGTTGAAGATATTTACAATATTTACACACATGAACCAGTTCACTATTTCAATAAACACAATTTTAAAGTTTGATAATTCAAGTTCTTTCAAAAGTTCTTTCCATGAAGACTGAACTCCAAACACTGATACAAGTCATAGTTCATAAAGCCCACAAGGGGGCAGCAGTCCATTTGCCTGGAAATTCCAGACTCACCGCTGTACCAGCGATGAGTCTGGTTGCCTTAGAATCAATTCAATTTCTAGGGCGGAGCAAACCCGAGTTAACGGACAGTGGACTTAGCCAATCAGAAAATGGCGGACGTGACGTTAACAAAGCGACAAGAAAGTGAGAAAGTAAACAAACGGAGTAGTGAAGCCACGAGGGAGGAACGAGGGAGTTATTTCAACATTACCGTACCATACGCTGAATGAAACAAACTCTTGGCTCCTCGGTGCGCCATCTTGATTGTTGTCGGTGAGGAGACGCGTACGAGTGACGCTGCTCGCGAAGAACACGTGACTTAAATAAACCAATCAAAATGCACGGTACGGTTTGGATTTGAGTAAACCCCTGCGGACGGCAGTGACCAGACTGATATTTCTCTGTAGAATAACACAGAGACATATCAGTCTGGATTTTCCAGGCAAGCAGTCCATGTGAGTGACTAAAGACTGAATAAGTCTTTAGGGGGCAGTGTCAGTGTATGTGAGTATGTGTGTGGGGGAGCAGGCAACAGCGCCTCCTACCGCACAAACAGGAGTTGTAGTTAGTCTCCAGGTTCTTCAGGCCCAAGGCCTAGAGGAAGCTCGCCATCTTAGGAACCATAGGAATCATGGGAACCATAAGAAACCTTTGCCTGTACAAACAAGACCAAATGTTAGCACCATTTTCTAGCATTAACAACATTCAATTACTAATAATACCATAAACACTTTCATAAATAAATGGCATTAAATTAATTTCTACATGTACATGATTAACTTCAGATTGTTTGTTTCAATAAACAAACAATGATTCAAAAGTAGAGTACTCTTCATATCAGTAGGCACTGTAGTACTAAATATTTCAAGACTGCACATAATGTAACATAAAAAAATATTTCATCATTAAATAGTATTTAACCATTTAAATGTGAAGGCTAAAAGCCCATACTTTATAGGCTTTGGCATCAAAACCAACCAACTATACATAAACAATAATGTGTGCTGTAAACCAGTTTCCCAAATCACTTTACCCCAACGACAAGTGACAATCAAGTAACATTCAGTCATTATTCAGTCTCATGTAGCTGTTAGTGGTTCAATAATACAATGGAAGTGAAGCTAGCTCCCCGCGCTATGGTAACACAGTGTAACACACTAGGGGCTACGGACTGACTGTATGTAATTAGATTCAGAAGTAGATTCAGTAGGGGAGCCAATGGGTGTAAATAAAAGACACAAAAGAATATATAGTTCAATGATTAATATATATATATATATAATATATATATATATATATATGATACCAATAGTATATTATGATAAAGTAATATAGATATATATGGGAATGTATATATACACATATATAAAAGGTATGAACAAAAAAAAAAAAACAAAGAATAGCACAATGTCCCAGAGTACTTCAAGTTTTGATTTGTAATCCAAATGTGTGGTATTTTTTTGGTGTGTAATATGAAGTCTGTATGCGTTGGAAAAAAAGTAATTGTCCAGGTAATCCAATTTGGGCTTGATTCGGAAAAAAAATGGTTCACTGTATCCTACCGCGATGCGGTGTGTAGGTGGATCTTAGCTCGCCATCTGAAGTCGAATTTGAATCAGGAACGGAAAAAAACCTGACCTAAACAAGGTCAAGAAAAATACAAATTAGTATCCCAATAAATTTAGCATTAGCTTATTAAAGAGTAAACCACTGCTACTCAACATAAATTACATGAATGAAGTACTAATGCCACATTTCACAATAGTCATCAATAACCACAAAAGTAAATCACATTCAATAGTTATGAGTTAAGTGCACTTAAATAAAATCAAAATACAAAAACAGTTAAATTTGTTTAGGCTTCTGTTGCGCAACAGGTTTCAATTGAATACACAGCCAATTCAAAATCACATTGCCGCTTGGGCAAATAGTTGAAAAAGTCTTAGAAAACGTATTTAACGGCCGAAATTACAAAAATTAAAGTGCTTTTTAAACATTGCAGCTTTAGGCAAAAAGTTCGGCTCCGATATTAACTAAAATAGTACAAGCATTAAAAAAAAAACGCGTCTATTTGTCGCGCTGATCGGATTGTCTGTCATTAGCTGCGTTAGCATGAGTTTGCCATGCGTTTGACTAAGGATCCGCGGCATGACAACAACCGCAAATCACGTCAAAAACAATGAACCGACTCACCGTTGAGCAGAAATGAAGCGAGGGGTTAGGCAAAAGTGTAGTTTTGTCTATTCAGTCGGTTTAGTCAACCACGCCGTTCAGAGAGGAGGAGTGTGACGGGGACCACCGGAACTTAAAGGAACCTGTCCCGCCACAATAACCTTGTGACCGGAAGTGGCCTAGGTGACGTGGGTTACACTAGCCAAAACATCATATAAACAACAGAATTTAGCATTAGCATTCTCGCGCTAGCACTAGTATGCTCACGCTAGCATTAGCATGCTACCAACAAACAAAGCAAGCACTCACCAGTTCCCATTTGTATTCAACCTCATGCAGCACAAAGAAAGGCATTTTCATAAATGTGTAGAGGCGTTTTCATAAATGTGTAGAGGCGTTTTCATAAATGTGTAGAGGCATCTACAAACTGAGAGCAGACCAGTGAGGAAAATTACAGTTTACAGTGAAAAGTAACACATTTAAAGAAGCTTGAGGCCGACCTGCAGCAGTTCCAGACTCTCCCAGTCCACACACGCTCTACCAAACAATGAGGCACCGCCATGACTGTGTCCGGACGTCACCCCTAGCCCCTAACCCCTCAATCACTATATAGTCCAGCACTATATAGCGGACTATATAGTGCACTCATTTTGTGAATGATTTGGACAGTCGCACACTATTTCTCCCTCACCGGTGATCATGTGACTCTGGGGTCTGTGTAAAAAAAGTTTGTTGAAACTCCGCTGATAATGTTCCTCTGTGATAAAACCTAACCAGACTCAGATGTTTTAGTATTTATAGATAAATAATAGTCACACGTGTGATATTTAACTTGAATGATGGCTGTAATGAATAAAACAGAGTGGATTATTGCAGCTCTGTGCCTTACGTGGGGAGGCTGAACGCTGGGTAAGGTAACGTTAGCAATTTTACACTGCAACGGTTTATTTAAGAGCTTTTTATTTCTGATTACGACGTGATAGAAGTAAAAAAGGCGTTTCTAACTGGTTTCATTCAGACATGTTGTGTACAGTTTAAAGTCCTGTCGTGGTCCCGCTGTTCTCCTCCCAAACTTGCAAAGCATTCTGGTCTATACTGACCTCTAGTGACCATCGCTGTCCACTACTTTTCAAAATGCATTGTGGGAAATTTTGAGTGCACTATTTTTTATCCATTAGCCACTGGGACACCGCTACAAAATGGCGTGACCTCTACAGAGCACTGCAGAGGGATCAGGGAGGACGCTTCGGACACAGCCCATATTTGTACAGTAAAGCAGTGTTGAGTCCGCGTTCTCATGGCAACCGCAGAACCACTCAGGAGCGAGCTTGTTGAAGGTACACGCCCCCCGCAGACGTTTCCACGGTGACGTGACCGCAGCCTGAAGTGACTGTAGCCTGGGAGCCTGTAAAAATCCTTATTTTAGTGTTTTACTGTGCTTTTATTGTGAAAATACTTTTGAATTTAAATACTATACTATACTTTTTGAATGTTTTATAGCGCTTTTATTGTATAAAAAAGAAATTTGTAGTCAGAGGCGCTGTGAGGGCCCCAGGTCTCCCCAGCAGAGGAGGTCTTATTCCTGGATATCAGTGTGTGGACTTGGAAGGGTCCTGGAGTCCGTAGTCTGGTACTCAGAGGACTATAACATAGAAAAAAGTATCTCGGTCAGCGGGGAGCACTTAAACACCACGGCCGGAAAAAGTGAGGCGGGCCCTGGGGTCTCCACAAGTGGACCCTGGGCTCCGGGGAGGACCAGGAACACTTGGGGAAGAAAATAAATAAATACATAAAAATAAAAATAATAACGAGAATCTCTGCAATGTTAGAAGCCATTGCATGTGGTTGTGTTGGCTGAAAAAGTAGTAGTAGTAGTAGTAGTTGTAGTAGTAGTAGTAGTAGTAGTAGTAGTAGTAGTTGTAGTAGTAGTAGTTGTAGTAGTAGTAGTACAGTATGAGTAGAAAAGAAGTTGGAGTAGAAGTATTTGTAAAGAAGTTGTAGTACCAATAGTTGTTGAAAATAAGTTGTCGTAGCAGTTGTAAAACCACTGTAGTAGTAATTGTTGGATTTATTTTTGCTAATGCTAAGGTCAAAGGTCAACTCTAATTAGTCACTTCTTATATTCTGCTTTAGCTTAGGCCATTTCATTTTCTATCAATAAAGTTTGCTTAGGTTATGCCATAATGATTTTAAGTTTCATGTACTGATGTATGATTCTTATGTTAAACATTAGTTTATGCTCGCTCTTGCATTTTAATAAACTTTATTTTAGTTATGCCGTTATGTGTTGGGCATCTGGTGTTGGCTTATTTTTCAAGTTCATGTTACAATCTGTGTTTTTTGTTCAAGTCAATTGGTATTTGTCCTCGAGACATGTTTTCTATCTTGTGCTGGCCTTGTTATGTATTTAATGCATGGTCAAATTGTCCTTTAAAGCAGATTAACTTCAACAATTTATTATTGAGTCTAAATAAGAGAGCAGGTGTCCTCATGGGAAGACACCAATGCACAGAAAACAAGGAGTTATGCAGGAGATGGAATAATGCCACTGTGATGTCACTCCTGGTATAAAATGCAATGGAAAACCCAGGGCCAGCTCCTGACTCTGAGCTGGGCCTCATTCCTGGGCAACAGTGCAGACCAGGACTGCAGCTTGGATCCAGACACAAGTCATTATATTTATTTTATTTATGTATTATTATTATTATTAGTACTAGTAGTAGTAGTAGTAGTAGTAGTAGTAGTAGTAGTAGGAGTAGTAGTAGGAGTAGTAGTAGGTAGACTTGGGGACCAGGTCCAGACTTGGTCCCGGTCTGGACTGGAGAGAGGGACTCCCGGGCTGAGAGCAGAATTACTCTGAAAAGCTGGACTTGGAAAAATGTCAGTCTGCAGTACCATGGGCCTAAGTCTTACTTAGGCGTTAGCTCTTAGCTGTGTTTTATTTTAAATCCACAGCTCTTCACATCTGTAACTTCAGCCTTTTTAACCCTCACTTCATCCTCAGAGCTGTAACAGTGATGTTATAGAACTGGATTTTCTGCTTTTGTTTTGTTTCCTCTTCACACTTTGTCCCACACTGACTCTACTTTTATTTATGTATTTTTATTTACCTTTTAATTTTTGTAAAATTTTTTTACCCTGGCAAAGGCCCTCGACCCACTGAAAACAGTTCTGCAACCCACTTTAGGGTCCTGACCCACCAGTTGAGAACCACTGCTCTAAAACATATTTAACAATAACATATTTTTGGACTTCAGAGTCAGAGTCTGAGGCTCGTCCTGTGATCAGTGGGTCCTGGGTCAGAGCAGATTTTACTGTGCTTCTTAAACACAGCTCACATTTAATACTTTCTACATTTATTCATGTAATTGTTGGTTAATTTTACTTCTGCTTGAGTAATGTTATTTTGAAGTAAAAGTACTTTGACCTGAGTACAGATTAGGAGTACTTCCTTCTCTATATTCTCTACACATATTTCCCAAACGTTTGATTGAATCAACAAAATGTCCAAAATTAGTTTACTGTTTACAACTTTGTCAATTTCTGTAATCGAGGCCATAGCAGATCATACATGTTATTCTGTCACTGTGCACACATCAGAGGAATCTAACCTGCAACCACCTGAGACGTGTCTTTGACAAACATTTTTTGAGTAATTTTGATAAATTTAGCAAAGTTCTGAGCGTCATTCTTTCTGTGATGGACACGGTCTGTCAGAATGGACGCTGTGTGGATTATACACTGCCTGGCCAAAAACAAACGTCACCACCTGGATGTAACTCAGTAAATCAGTGAGAGCCTCCCTGCAGCTGCTCAGGTCTGGGTTCAGCAGCGTTCTGTGCTGACTCCCTGCAGATACTGAAGGACCAGGTTACTCCATCAATGGACTTTTTCTTCTCTGATGGCACTGGGCTTATTCCATGATGACAATGCCAGGATTCATCGAGCTCACATTGTGAAAGAGTGGTTCAGGAGCATGAGACGTCATTTTCACACATGGCCTGGCCACCACAGAGTCCAGACCTTAACCCCACTGAGAATCTTTGGGATGTGCTGGAGTGGCCGCACATCCCAAAGATTCTCCGTGTCCAAATGAATACCCAGTGTGAAATACAGCTATAATGAGTATTTGCTCTGTCTTTACTGTAACCTGTGGTTTAGGCTGAAGATTGGTTTGAAATCCTCTGATAAATGACAACAAAGTGAGTCAGAAAAGTCTCCACAGTAAAGTCTGACTCCTGCTCAGTGTCATGTGACTGTGACCTGTTTTTACTGTGATTTATGGAGAAGTTGAACAAAAACAAGATTATTCCTGCAGCACTCACCATGTACTGCAGAACTCTACACTCTGTCCTCACCACAGTCAGGACGATAATGAACCAAGCCTTTTCTCCTGCAGCAGCTCCTCCCACCTGGCCCTCAGCCCCGCCCACCTGGCCCTCAGTCAATCCAGGTGCAGCTCTGAGTCACTCCAGGAATGAACACACAAACAAACCTTTTCCTTCAGTCGCACACTTTTCTCTGGGACACTTTGGATCCACTCAGGTTTGACTCAGTTTGATTATTTTCAACACCGCTCTGCTCTGGGTTTAGTCCTGGGTTTAGTTCTGACTTTAGACCTGGTTTAGTCTTGGTTTAGTCCTGGTTTAGTTCAGGCCTGAGTTAGTCCTGGTTTATTTCCTGGTTCTAGGCCTTGTTAAATCCTGGGTTTAGTCTTAGTTTGATCAGTTTTTTAATGACTTTTATAAATGTTTGGTGTCTGTTTAATGAGGGTCAGTGCTGTTTAAGTTAAATCTAGTCCTGGGTTTATTTCTGACTTTTCTGATTTGATTTAATCTTGATTTAGACCAACTTTGATTTAATCCTGGTTTATTTCCTGGTTCTAGGCCTTGTTAACATTTGGGTTTAATCCTCATTTATCCTGGATTTTATTTGTTTTTATTGTTTTGTAACATTGGTCTAAACTTTTAATCACAGTTGAGTTTTGTTTTATTCCATTTTTCTTCCTAATCTGTGCTGGTGTAGATTTGTGTGTTTAGCTGCAGAGACTGCCCTGTGGCTGTAGAGGGCAGTGTAGGACAGAGCTGCTGTTTGTAAACCTATCAAAGTATTATTTTACTTTTATGACCATTACAAAACTACACTAATATTAATTTAGTGAACCTTTCCAATGAAATGATCAAATCTTTTACTGAACAGATTTTGTAAGACTCATGAAGAGTTAGAGCAGAAACTGCTCTGTGTTTAGAATTTATGTTTCTGTGTCCACTTTTACAGACAGAAACAACTTCAGGGAAGGTTATTTTATTAGGAAATAAACCCATTTTAATTACAAGTGGATCAATAGTTTTTTTGTTTTTACATGTCTTATATTATACTTTTTTATTATTTCATTATGTATTTATAATATCTTTATGGTTTATAATTCATTTACATTTTATATATTTAGGTCTTTAAACAACTTCAAATATCTGCTGAAATCCTTTTTTTTTTACTGAATTTCTAAGACAAACAAATCACAGATACAACACATTTACTCTGGGTTTGGTAACAGATGTGTCTCTGTTTGAACTGCAGTCTTCAAACCCACCACCAGATGCCGCCAAAGGACTGAACACAGTATTTTTACACTATTTCCTTGATGATTACTGTGAAGCCAGAGTTAGTCCTGGTTTATTTCCTGGTTCTAGCCTCTGTATATCTGGAGTTTAATCTTAGTTTGATGAGGTTTTGAATGACTTTAATCAATGTGATGAACATGTTTACCAGCTGTTGGTGCTCATTAAAGTCAAGTTTAGTCCTGAGTTCATTTCTGACTTTTCTGATCTGATTGAATTGATGTAGACCAACTTTAGTTTGGAGCTGCCTTTTTATACTTTATTTAATCTTATTTAATCCAGATGTGGACCTGCTGTTTTTAATGTAGGATTTATTATTCTGGTTTTTAATGGTGGTTAGGTCCTGCCTCATGATTTTCCTCCTGTGCTGTTTTAGTTTTGTGTTTAATTGCAGTGACTGGCCTGTGGCTCCAGAGGGCAGTGTAGGGCAGATATGATGTGTGTCAGTGCATGAGGATTCATTCAAAGAACATTGTTGTGGTTACAGAGCAGTCCTAAAAAACTTCTGTGCTGTACACAGACTGTACACAGACTGCACAGACTGTACACAGACTGTACACAGACTGTACACAGACTGTACACAGACTGTACACAGACTGTACACAGACTGTACACAGACTGCACAGACTGTGCACAGACTGCACACAGACTGTACACAGACTGTACACAGACTGTACACAGACTGTACACAGACTGCACAGACTGTACACAGACTGTACACAGACTGTACACAGACTGCACAGACTGTACACAGACTGTACACAGACTACACAGACTGTACACAGACTATACGCAGACTGTGCACAGACTGCGCACAGACTGTGCACAGACTGCGCACAGACTGCGCACAGACTGCGCACAGACTGCGCAGACTGCGCACAGACTGCGCACAGACTGCGCACAGACTGCGCACAGACTGCGCACAGACTGCGCACAGACTGCGCAGACTGCGCACAGACTGCGCACAGACTGCGCACAGACTGCGCACAGACTGCGCACAGACTGCGCACAGACTGCGCACAGACTGCGCACAGACTGCGTACAGTCTGCGTACAGTCTGTCACAAATGATCTTTACAGCAAACTGAAGCAAGGAACATGAGCTTTATTCTTTATTCTGACATCTTTAGCACTGTCAGTGGGAGAAATGCTAACAAAGAAAAAATATTATTTGGATAAAGAAAAAGAATATGTATGGTGAATATGGGTAAAGTGGGACAGTTGTGTTTATTAATGATTATCTTTTAATATATCTTTTGCATTTACTAAAACAACACACTAAGCTGATGATAAGAATGTGCAGAATTATAAATCATAGTTTCTGTGAGTTTGGCATCACTTCCTGAGGTGTGGCAAATCAAAATCTACAGGACACCAGTAAAAAAGTAAAGGTTTGTACAATGACCTAGCAATTTGGGATGAATAATCTCAAGGTTATAACTTTTAAAAACTAAAACACAATTTGATTTTAGTAAAATTATTATTTATCAGAATATATTTATGATGTAAAATGTATGATTTTTTTCTTTTTAAATTTCTTAACATAAGTGATTTTGACACTGTCCCACTTTACCCAGATTCACTCTCTGCACATAAATATGTTTCCTTCATTTGATGGCTGCTGGGAAAACTCTCTTTAGTGATGGATTCAACCTCACTGCAAACTGGGGTCCTCAGTCCACATTATTATTAATATTTTTTTAAATAAAAAAACAAGGAAAAATAAGGTTTTCTGTAGGAATGCTGTATATTGAGTCATTCTGCTGGCTCTCTGTCAGGACACTCCCTGTCATTTCCTTGTCATCAGACGCTGAGTGCTCACAGATGTTAGAGTTTTGCAGCTGCGTTTAAGTTTCTATATTTAAAGAAACAGCATTTTGAGCAACGTCCCTTTCCTGTGTGAACAGAACTGTTGTCTTGGCCAAACAAAGTGAATTTAGTGAAGCTGTGTCTCTGGTTTCAGTAAATGTGTTAAAGCAAATGAGAAAACTGTAACATAACTCAGACAATGGCTCCATCTAGTGGCCAGGTTGATTCAGTGCAAAATGTCAAAAGAATGAGTTTGTACTCATTTTACAAACACAGCACCGAGACAAAAACATCCTCTTTAAGGAACTCTCAGTGAATCAGGACAAACTGCAGGCAACAAAAATCTTTGCTTTTGTAAAACAACATGAGACAAAACAAACCAAAGACTCCGATGTTGCACAAGCCACAAGTCAGCAGGGAGGGTTTCAACACATGACTAAAACCACGAGTCACCACGTCATGTTTGTGAGTTTGAGGAAGTGACTTCAGCAGCTCGTTCTGTCGAGTGGTAAGTTTTCTCTGTGGCGTATTTTCTGTTATGTTTTAAAATACTCTGATAACAAAGAGATTGTATTATTTAAGTGTAAAAAGGTTTAAGAAAAAGACGTCTGGACAAAGTTTTGTTTTTAGAGAAAACATCCAAGAGACTTTATCAGTTTATCAAGATGTGGGACAAAAAGTCTTCTAAAAACCAAACTTTCTCCAGATGTCTCTTGTTAAACCTTTTACTGAACTGCACCTGGATGACTGAGAACCTTACACTTAGACACTTAGAAATGTTAAGTCAGAATCAACAGAAGTGAGGCTCTGATAGAGACAGACGTCACGTATGAGGCAGAGACAAAATGGAGGACGTTACATCTTGTACGAACATAAACGATGTTACACTGAGCTGCTGCGTTTATCCCTTTCACAAAATAAACCTGGTAAAGCACATGTGTCAAACTCCAGGCCCGTGGGCCAAATGTGGCCGCAGGATCATGTCTTTTGGCCCGCGAGATCATTTCTATTTTATATTAACAATGGCCCGGCGATATATTGTGCTCGATCTGTTTGAACTACATCTCCCATAATGCACTGCAGAAGCGGCGCTGCTGCACGCCGGCACTGCCCCTCCCCCGCTGTTTTAGCGAGCGGCATTTAACGAACCGCAGGAGCAGAGAGAGAAGGATTCTCCAACAGGAAATTTAACTTTCCACAAAAGAAATGGACAAAGAGGGGTCAGTGAGAGCAGGAGCTTCTTAAACACTGGGACTCTCTGTAAACTCTCTACACTTTGTTTGTTGAGCTCATGTGGCAGCAATAAAAACAGGCTCCAACCTCTCAGCAGTGTAAGAACATCTCCTTTACAAACCCCGTCTCCAAAAACAGAAAACCAAGTTGTGTCAGTAAAACCAAGTTATCAGCAGAGAGTTGTCTGAGTTCATTCACAGCACTGCCCTCCGTCGCTCTTTTTCCTTTCTCTCTGTCGCTAGCTTGTGCTCTAATGCACTCATTAACACACAGCGAGCTAAACCTGCCCAGAAAGAGCTATAATCCTGCTCACACCGTGTCCTGCAGAGGACAGAGAGGTGGACAGTAGTTTGCTCAATAGAACTAAAGTAGGCCTATAATACGTGTTTGTGTGTAGGAGCTGACTCAGATTAAAGTTGTGCTGGGCTTATCCACATGAGGGCCATGACATGAACCTAAATATTTATTTGCTGGTCCCCACTGTCACAGTAAAACAGAGTGGACCTGATGAAAACATCTGTCGTATATGAGGAGCTGGGTGGCAGTAAATAATACTTAATAAATAAATAATTGGCCAGTGTTAGTCAGTAGTCTGTGGCCTATTTGTTGTTGTTATTTGTTGAGTTCTGATTTAAAACAAAACTACAAAGCCCCTTAAAACCACAAATCTACAGCTGTAGTTCTGTGGGGAAGTATTATTCTATGTTAAAAAGCCTATTGTAGCCTAACTGAGAACAAAAATACAGAGGCTGGCTTCATTATTTATATAATACTCTTATTCAGCCACGACCAACACTGGTTTTCTAATTTTGGCCCCAGCTCTGATTGAGTTCGACACCCCTGTGGTAAAGTATAAAAATACACAGGGAAATACTCAGGTGGCTCTAACATTTAGTTGTAAAGTTGATACCTAATAATTTTCATGTTTTCATCCTTTAAATGCCATGTTATAATGTAAACAAAGCATTTTTGATATAAAAAATATACTTTATTTTTTTTACAGTATAGTAGATAATAGTGTTGGTCTAAACGAGCCGAGGCACCGATACACGCAGTCATGCGCTGAAAGCAACGCCTCAGCCGAGCTGTGTCACTGAGCGTATCGCCTTAAGAAAAGTCACGTGACCGACACAGTGACTGTGTCGTATTGTATCACAGTGTATCTCGTGTCATTAGGCTCGTTCCAGATGAACTGAGCCTGGATTGTGAACGAGAGCACGGCCGCAGCAGGAGGAGGGGAAATCCTCCTGTACTGAAGTGGGACAGTTTGTGGCTCAGATCACGCACGAAATCCACTTCTCGCGTGTGCTGGATGTGATTTTGCAAATAAATGCATTAAACTGATTTGTAAGAACTTTTCTGTCTATGGCATGGCCACAGTCGGTTTATGTCTAAGTTTACACATTATCAAAGTTAAAAAGCCTTCTATAACAGCAGATATTATGCACAATCTTTTTAATAATCCTCCACTTCACACTGAGCAGCAGGGCACAAAGTTTATCCAGGTCACAACTGGAACTGTGAAGTCTGTAGTTTACAAAAAAAGAGGCGGGCAGTGAAGTGTCGTGCGTTACGTTTCTGATCAGCACTGAACTCAGATCCATCACCTGTTCACCGCTGACAGGTGGGCGTTTTCCCATCATGCACTGAGCCAAGCAGCCTCCACAGTTGCTCCTGATGCCCTGCAAGGGGATTAGACACTGCTCTCGTTTGGATCTCACGAGCTTTCAGTGACCGTCGCACTTGCGGCATCAGAGCAAGTCGGGAACAAGTCGCACACAAATCTAACCTGAGCACTGCCACAGAGCGACACTGATCCAAACTGAAGTCTGGCTCATCTCGAACGAGCCTGTTGTTACAAGCACAATGTGTAAAAACGTTAACAAACTCATATGACACACGCAAAATGTGTTTCATTAATCATCACAAGAATATTCACTCTGATTTCTCTTTATCACAGAGATTATTGAACATAGGCCCAGTTGTTATGTTCACATGTGGGAAAGCAGTATCTTGCACTTAGCTACACAAACTCATGACAATGTGTTTCTTTTGTAATATAGCTGCAGTACATTTTTAAACCACTAGATGGAACCCATACACAAACCAACACAGCGTGATACAGCGTCGACACAATCAGGGGAAAGTGTGATACACCACTGAGGTATCATCTGCCCATCACAAGTAGATAAAAGTGGATGAGTTATTGTTTGATTTTTGCAGCTGCAGATGTCAATGACACCAACTTTGGTGAATATGCATTATTATATATTATTATTATTATTATTGTTATATATTATTATTGTTTGTGCTGGGTCACATACTCACACCTGTCCCACTGTGTGCACAACTATTTTTTATTTTACTCGAATTTAAATTTATTTTTGTAACTGAAGATCAGGTCCTAACCATAAATATCAAATACTCATTTTTAAATGTTTTTAACCCTTTGTATGCCATTTTCTGATCATAATGTCACTGTATTTGTTGCACTACCCTGGCAGTCAGAATTATGATTCTGAACTTTGTGTTCACGCAAAGAACACACACAAACAAAAACACACTCTCACAGGTCTAGTTATTTTATTTTCTTTACTCAGGTGTGACTTTTGTGGCTCGGTGAGAATGCAAGAAAATGCAAAATGAACAACTTTTGAAACCTCAACTAACACGAACTGTGAAAAATAACTTTTTTTAAGCACACTCAGATACCATCAGGTTAAACAAGTTTGTATATTTTTATATATTATTTTTTCTTATCTCTGTGGTGTAACAGACTCGTGTGTGTCCTGGAGTGAAACTGGACCTGGGCCTATCCCAAAGGCTGCTGTTGAACAAACAGTGACTAACAAACTTCCCCTGGTGCCACATGAGCATGGATCAGAGAGAGCACAGAGAGGACGGGGCCCCTCCCTCTAAAACCACTGACAGCCCCAAAGCTCAGAGGTGAGATGAGGATCTGTTACGGTCCACCACTGTTCTCCAGGTCAGAGCTCAGCACTAAAACCACTGCACCATCTGTGTCCACAGACCTGCTCCTGGGACCAGAGGGGTCTCCTGCAGAAGTGATGGCTCCATGGGATGGGGGATACTCTTTAAAAGAGAAGATGGTTCACAGTGAGTCAGATTCATTTTCACTTTATACTGACAGTTGTTGTATGTTTTATGAGTGAAATTATTTATAGAATTTGACAAACACTTTAATAACATGAGTCTGGCTCTGGTCTTAAAACCAGCTTCAGGTTTAACATAACAGTGACTTATATTTACTAGAAAATACAAAACCTTGAGATAGACAGACAGACTGACTTGATTAGATTAGATTGAATTATGTGGCCCATAAGTCAGAGAAATAATTTTAACCATAAAAAAGAAGAAACCTGTGTTTCATTGATACTACATGTGTATCTCTGACTGAAGGGGCACAGTAACACTTTGTAGAAGCACAAATTTGAAATATTTTTAAGATTTAAACAAAACAGTGCCATGTGTTTTACTTAAGTTTGTTTTCTTCTTTGTCTCAGGATCCACCAGAAACAAAATCCTTCTGAACCTGGTCCCAGCTGTGAGTCCCTCACGAGTGACCTCAGTATGGGAAGACTAATGGACTTCAGGACAGAGCAGTAAGATTTCACCACTCTGCATTACAGAACATGCTAAAATAAATATATATATATATATATATAAAAAGAGTGTTTCTCTGGGTCAGAAGAATGTATAATGTTTATAAAAGTAGTTAAAGTCAGGTTCTCCTCAAGGATGTAGGAAAAACAGATTCAAAACTGCAAAGCATAGTGGCCTCTTACTTGTTACAAACATTACCTGTGCACAGAAGACTGGAGGCAAAAAATCTGAGGCTCTCTGACTGCTGACAGTGTTAAAAGTTCTTTGTTAAGCAACGAGAGGCCAAGTTTCGGCCTGGGACGTCTTCATCAGGGATTATATTTATAAAAAAAGTGAAAACAGGTGTCCTACATACTGTGTTAGGACTCACATGAGCACATCACATGAGAAAAAGAACAACAGAAAACAAACTGACAATTACATAATGAAAAAAAACTTGGAGAGTACAGTGTTTATGAAATAGTAAATATCTACAACATAACAACATGAAGAAGATGAAATGTTGCAGATAATAAGTTTGCCTACAACACAAACATCACACCAGACAAAAATGACTTCTCAAACAAACGTCCTATAAAAGTGATAAGTTTGTAGAGAGAACCACAATCAAAAACATTTACAGTGTCCAAGTTAACAACAGCTGTGGTTAGAAAACCTGATTATGTAAAAATATTAAGTATAGACCGTTCTCAGTCACGTGACTTGGTTTGTTGATGCCGCCATTTTGGATGGCAAAAAGCCGGTGTAGCTGGCTAGCGATTAGTGATCATGTATAGAAATTGAGTTCATATTTACCACTTTCTACACCGTTTCAATACTTAACGTTAAGTGTTCAGGTCAGACAGCGATATTTAGAGAAATGTTCACTTGTCGATGCTTAAAACAGCTGTTGTCCATGTGAGTAGGCAGATGAGAGACGCAGATTAGTGAAAAGGCAATATAAATACTTAAATAAAGTAGGCTTTCCGTTGCCTGGAAATTCCAGACTCACCGCTGTACCAGTGATGAGTCTGGGCGCCATAGAATCAATTCGATTTCTAGCGCGGAGCAAACGGGCAGCGGAGTTAGCCAATCAGAAAATGGCGGACGTGACGTTAACAAAGCGTCAAGAAAGTAAGCAACGCGAAAACATTTTTTTTTTAAAATAAAGGCTTCTAGTGCTGCAAGCTGCTGTGGTTTAAAAGGGAATTTACCGCTGAATGAAACAAACTCGGCTCCTCAGTCGCCACCTTGATTGTTGTTGTTGCGGACGCTGCTCGCGAAGAACACGTGACTTAAATAAGCGAATCAAAATGTACGGTACGGTTGGGATTTGAGTAAACCACTGCGGACGGCGTGGTGACCAGACTGATATTTCTCTGTAGAATAATACAGAGACATATCAGTCTGGATTTTCCAGGCAAGGCTTTCCGCGGAGGTTTACAAGTCTAAAATTATAAATCAAAATTTAAGGCCTTAAAAAGTGGCAAATTTGCTGAGATATGGAGAATTAGGATTTATATGTTTAACCTCATTCAAGGTAGCGGCGACCAGATTCAGAAAGAAACTCCGCGAAAACATAATTTGCACAGTTATTATTTTGTCAATACAGGCATGATATACATCGTTAGAAAGCTTATGCTCTGTACAAAACTGGAATTAAGTTAACTTTATGCTTAAAACAGGACATATGTGTAATTAATGATGATTCCTCAGTGCCCAAACCGAAAAAACAGACTTTTTACCTTTGAACACTGGTTCTGTCCAAAACCAGTCCAATCCAGGATTAGTAACCCTCAATCAGTTCGTATAAACCCACAAGTAAATATCGAGATATATTTCCATCAAAGTATTCCATGTTGTGAAAATAATCCTGTAATCTCCATATCCTCACGCAGAAATAAACAAATACCAAGCTGTTCCTGAACATTGTATTTTCTTTTTCTCTCCAGTTTGCTAAATGTCCGTGAAAACGTGTTTACCCTGCTAATAAACCTGACAGTAACCTGACCTCAGATCGGTTTTTACTTTATTTGACAATGACAGCAGGAGCGATCTTTTATGTGACTTTTTTAAAGAAAAAACTTTGTCAAACAGTGCAACATTAACTTTTTTACTTCAAAAGACAGCTGGCAGATGCTATCACAGATATAGGACACATTAAACTATTTTTGATGAGTAAAACGAATTTAATTTGTTAGGCTAACAGACAGCAGGACTGATCCAAATCGGGCCGTGACAACCGGCTTTTGCCATCCAACATGGCGGCTCCGTGAAAATCACGTGATCAGATGACGCTGTGTGAGAAGGATCTATAGAAAGACAAATACGAGTGGATCCAGAAGAGAGGGTTTTTTTAGTCAAAGTTTGCTTTATTGTCAATTCTGCCACATGTACAGGACATACAGAGAACTGAAATTGTGTTACTCTCAAACCCTTGGTGTAAACAAGTAACAGTATATAAAAACACTATAGATAATGCAATATATAATAAGAAAATAGTCCTGGTGACCTTGGTCAGTACAAAAACACAACTGAGTACAGAACACTGTACTACAGAGAAGTACAACCCAGAGCTGAAGAAAAAGACTTCAGTCAGATTTAGATGTACAATAGAACTGACAAATGTAGACCAAGAAGTCGTTCAAAGACAAAGGAACACTGACAAATCTAAGTCCTCATCGAGGACAGAGAACTGTGTGGCTCTTAAAGTCTCAGTCCAAAATATTTCTCTTTGTGAGAGCGTTCTCAGTCTGTCACCTCCTCTGATGTTTGGAGGAATCACTTCAACTACCATCACTTTTACTTTTAATCCACTAATGTTAAGGAGGCCCAGGAGTTTAAAGTGCTGGGATTTTTTTGTTTGTTTGTCATATTTGTGTCCAGAGTCTGTCCTTAGTCTGTGTTTGGTCCTCCCGATGTAAAAGCATCCACGAGAACAGTCCAATCTATAAACAACATAAGTTGTCTTACAGTTAGCAAAGTGGCAGCAGCTGAATGTGTTTTTACCTGAAGAGTCTGACAAAGAAAAGCTCTGTTTATGTGGCTGCAGTGTTTACAGGAGCCACACTGAAAAGTTCCTACTGGTTTTGGGAAGAATGGCTTTTGGGGCCTGAGAGATGAATGGAGTCACTCTGGAGATTATCTCAGTTTTTCTTCATGATGTATTTGATTTTATTTGTCAGGCTGCGGTATCTGATGGAAAAGAAGATTTTGTTGTTAGAATCTGAATCAGAATCAGAAATCCTTTATTGTCATTACATAAAAACATGCAACAGAATTTGATTTGCTGCTCAAGTAAAGGTGCCACACAAACACACATGCATTCAATAAAGAACGCCTAAAAACACATACACCCAACAATAAATAACATTAACACCAAGATAAAAATATAAAAATATAGAATATGATAAAGTGCAAAAGTATGACATGAAATTAGTATAAAAATTAGAAAATGAAGACAGTTTCCCCTCATTTAAGACGGTTATTGCTTTGGGGAAGAAGCTGTTCCTAAAACGGTGGTCTTGGTCTTTGAGCTCCGTCTTCCTGAAGGGAGCAGTTCAGAGTGAGTGACCCGGGTCAGAGCGCTCTTCTGGGGAGATTTTTGTGGCTCTGGAGAGAAACTGAGATGTGGCAATGTCCTGCAGGGAGGGGAGAGCACAGCCAATGGTTTTCTGAGCAGAGTCAGTCACTCTCTGTACTGCTCTTTTATCTGTGTCCTGTGAATAAATGCCAAAAGAAAGGTTGGACCATATCATAGATATGATGTAAAATATAGAAAATAATGATCTCTGTGTGGTTGTACAATAGTATTTTAAAAATAGCGTTTAATTTTACTTTAATAACTGTGTCCCCTGTGTTCAGTAAATACAGAGCCCATCAATAAGTGAACAATACAAAAAACTGCAACAATAGAAATTAAAAACAAATGCTGATTTTTGTTCTTTTAAATCTTTAAAATCTTAGTAATTTTCCATGTTTAGTGAAGATCCTCAGTAACATTATTAGTTGGAACCAGACAAACAGTGATCTTCTAACTCAAAGAAACAAGAGTTAAAAACTGTCAGAAAAACACAAACTCTCATCACTGATCACACAGTGTTGTATCTGTCTGACTTGTGTGGTTATATTTTTTCTGAATGCTTTGTTTGTGTGATTTAAAGTTTTAAACAGATCTTTTCTTTTATTAAATAAACCAGGATCCAGCACAGAGCAGAGAATGAACCAGGCCCCAGCTGTGAGTCCTTCAGCAGTGAATGGTCTATGGGACAGCCAATGGCATTTAAAAGAAAGACAGAGGAACAGAGTTCAGTGAAGCAGAAGAGAAGGTAGAGCTGACTTTCATTTATCAGAGCAAGAATATTAAGAAGCAGCATTTACTGTGTATTTAATAAAGTAAATGCTCTTTTCCACAGAGAGAAGCTTCATGTGGACTCAGTATTTAAGGTCTGCTCTTCAGTGATGTGACATTTTTGGGGGCAGGTGTTCAACCCAAAAAAAGGGGCCCTTACAGTAACGGAAACTTTTACTTTACTGCACTTAATGACATATGTGCTAGACTGTATACTAAAGCCTTCTTCATTAGACTTTTACACACTTGAATCTAGAGGCACAGCCAGAAATAAAACTATGGGGAAAAAAAGAAGAAAAATGTGTGCAAGTTTAAGAAAAAGTGTCATGATATTCTCCTCTGGTTATAGTTTTAAATTATGAATAGATTTTGTAGTTTTACAGGCCACAGATGACAAAAGGTGGGCTTTAAAAAAAAAAAGATCAATTCAACACAAACTTTCTGACTAACACCAACAAACTGGTGTCAATGTGTTTAGTGAAGTTTTGCACCGTATATTTTGTAGCATACTGATATTTTATAAATGACAATCTCAGCAACTTGTAAAGGCAAAAGGAATCCTGTCTAGCACATGAACACATAAGATATAATAAAAAAGCTAAATTCAGTTACTTGGTTAATATTAACATTTACACAGTAACAGTATTAACGATGCCTAACACTCCACTAAAATGGTTTACAGTGTGAGGGCTTTAATGAGTGAATGAGAGGGCTGTTGCCTGTTTTACTGTAGGCGTGTGTCAGCTGCAGACAGATGTTTCTGCTGTAAATGCAGGTGGCTCACCGGTGCAAATATATTAACACAGATCAACCTGGAACCTGCAAACGTGAGCTGCAGCCCCTGCTACAGCACCAGTGCCCACCTCTTTCCTCTCTGCCCCATGGATCCATGCCCTGGCTGCTCATGAGCCTCTCTACAGATCAGTGTCTGGGACTTTGTAAAGCTATGGACCAAGGCTGTTTTAGTGCAGTAAAAACATGACCGCGGCGCTAATCACTTGAATCGCTCTCATTGGCGGCCTTCAGCTGCTTGTTTAGACGAGCCCCAGTTGAACCGTTTCAGTGAGAAAATATAAGTTTAGTTTCTAATCTCCCACTCTGTGAAGGGACTAAACCACTTTCTCAGACGGGGGACAACACAGGCGGTGGATGCTGCCCCGGGTCAGGCCTGCGCTGCACTGCTCACATGTGAGATGACTGACAGCACAGTGCTGTAAAGCCAGGGCTCAGAGGAAAGGAGCTACTGCTCACAGTCTGCGCTCAGTTAACTTTAAGCTTTATGTGATCAGGACATTTTGTTTGGGAGGCAGTTGTCTTTGTAGGGCAAATTTTAAACCACCAGGGGAATATCTGTGCACGTCACTGCTGCTCTTACTGTTTTTGGTGAGAACAGCTTTAGCTGGACTGTTTTATAGTTTCTGTTGTGTGACATTTAAAAGTCTGTAGCTGAATTCTTCTTCAGTGAGGCTCTCCCCTCCACCAGAGCCAGTGCTACGATTCAAGAAGTAACTCTGAGGAAACATTATTTGCAGTTATTTTTTTGTCAGTATAGACATTTTATATATCATTAGAAAGCTTATTTTCTCTACTAAACAGTTTCAGTTAATTTTATGACCAAAGCATAATTATTGAAGATTCCTCAGCATGGTGAAAAGAAAACACCTCACCTTTGACCTGCTTCTGTAGGTTTAAAACGAGTCCAATCCAGGATTGGTTGTGCTCATTCAGTCCTAAAGAATGCATAAATAATGAATCTCAAACATATTTTCTATAAAAGTAATCCATGTTGTGATAATCATATAAACACCATCTCCTCACTCATTGTTACATACGAACACAAATTCCTTTCACTCTGGCCGTCTATGATGGCTGTGTTTGTTTTCCACTCATCTTTCTCAACAAAACAAAAGTATCTGCACTGTTTTCACTGCAGTGGTCGCTCCAGAAGAGCTCTGCAAAGAAAACAAAAGCCTCCATGTTGAGTTGGGCTTTTGCAGGACTTCTCCAAACTACTTCTTCTTCTTCCGCTTTATCTGGGACCGGGTCACGGAGGCAGCAGTCTAACCAGAGATGCCCAGATTTCCCTCTCCACAGACACTTCCTCCAACTCTACTGGGGGGACCCTAAGGTGTTCCCAGGCCGAGAGACGTAGCCCCTCCAACGTGTCCTAGGTCTTCCCCGGGGTCTCCTCCCGGTGGGACATGCCCAGAACACCTCCCCAGGGAGACGTCCAGGAGGCTCTGGATCAGATGACTAAGCCACCTCAGCTGACTCCTCTCGATGTGGAGGAGCAGCGGCTCTATTCCAAGCTCCTCCCGGGTGATAGAGCTCCTTACCCTATCTCTAAGGGAGTGCCCAGCCACCCTGCAGAGGAACCTCATTTTGGCCGCTTGTATCCGGGATCTTGTCCTTTCAGTCATGACCCAAAGTTCATGACCTTAGGTGAGAGTAGGAACGTAGATTGACAGTAAATCGAGAGCTTCGCCTTTCGGCTCAGCTGCTTCTTCACCACAACAGACCGATACAACGACCGCATTACTGCAGACGCTGCACCGATCCGTCTGTCGATCTTACGCTCCATCCTTCCCTCACTCGTGAACAAGACCCTGAGACACTTGAACTCCTCCACTTGAGGCAGGAGCTCCCCCCCAACCTGGAGAGGGCAAACCACCCTTTTCCGGTCGAGAACCATGGCCTCGGACTTGGAGGAGCTGATTCTCTTCTCCAAACTCCCCTGTGTTATTCTGATAGGACAGAGAGGTTTTAATCTCAGATACTTGTAGCCAATCACATGAGGTTTCCAACAAGGGGCGGCTCTCACAGATAACAGTGAATACAGCTCCATAGCCTTCTTTATCATTTCAATGTGTCATGGCACTCAGCGACCAGCAGATGTCACCCCACTGTGCACAGCAAACAGAAAGCCCTCTATAAACCCTAAGGACATTTATTTCACTTTTAGGAACAACAGGTTGTGACTTTCATTGTTTATTTAACTTCTTCTTCCTTTGGCTCATAATCTGATCACATGTGTGTAACTGTTCCATTATATACTAACTACAAACTAAAGCATTAACAGATCCAATATAGTTGTACCCAGAGATCTGAAATTTGGCACAGTTGTTTTTGACAAGTAAGGCCATGACTGTAGTGAATTTCAAAAGCCAACTGTGAAGTAAGTCCTTGGTAGGTCCTTTTTAATTTCAATCTAATTTTTGATATCACTCTTCTGGTGGAGATCTTCAGACACTAGAAGGTCTAAGCTTTCAAATGATGGATCACAAGTATTTTGGGGCTTTGGACTTTGCTTTCTTGAAAAAAAATGTTTAATTTGGAAAAGTTACAATCAAAAAGACACCAGACGTGGTTAGGTAATATTAGTTGGATTTGAAGACTCTAGAGTTTAAGTCGTAGACACTTCAATGTTCATAAAAGGAGATGGTTTTATGTAGATCTGACCACTGACTGCATTTGTGTTGTTTATAATGTATCTGTTCAGCTTCTGGAGGAGGACATCTTCACTTTTGTCAAGAAGGAGCTGAAGAAGCTCCACAAGGTTCTGAGTCCAGATTACCCAGAATGCTTAGAGCCTCTGAAGGATGAGGATGAAGAGCAGAGGAGCAGCAGTGAGGCTTTTCTGAAGATCACACTGAACTTCCTGAGGAGGATGAAGCAGAAGGAGCTGGCTGAGCGTCTGTGGAGCAGTAGGACCATTTAACACATTTAACAAGGTGCTCACAGTCATTTTATATTCTCTGAGACTCATGGCTTTATCTGTTGTCTTCATTCAGGGAGTTATTCTGGAGATTGTTGGAAACTGAAGTCTAACCTGCGTCAGAAGTATCAGTGTGTGTTTGAGGGCATCGCTAAAGCAGGAAACCCCACCCTTCTGAACCAGATCTACACAGAGCTCTACATCACAGAGGGAGGGCCTTCAGAGGTCAACCAGGAACATGAGGTCAGACAGATCGAAACAGCATCCAGGAAACCAGGCAGACCAGAGACAGCCATCACATGTGAAGACATCTTTAAAGGCCCAGCTGACACAGATGGACCAATCAGAACAGTGCTGACAAAGGGAGTGGCTGGCATCGGGAAAACAGTGCTCACTCAGAAGTTCAGTCTGGACTGGGCTGAAGGCAAAGCCAACCAGGACATACAGCTGCTGTTCCCGTTCACTTTCAGAGCACTCAATGTGCTGAAAGAAAGAAGCTTCAGCTTGGTGCAACTTGTTCATCACTTCTTTAGTGAAACAGAAGCAGAACTCTGCAGCTTTGAAGACCTCCAGGTGGTCTTCATCTTTGACGGTCTGGACGAGTGCAGACTTCCTCTGGACTTCACCAAAACCAAGGCCCTGACTGACACCACAGAGTCCAGCTCAGTGGATGTGCTGCTGGTAAACCTCATCAGGGGGACCCTGCTTCCCTCCGCTCGCCTCTGGATAACCACACGACCCGCGGCGGCCAATCAGATCCCTGCTGAGTGTGTTTCTGTGGTGACAGAGGTCAGAGGGTTCACTGACCCACAGAAGGAGCAGTACTTCAGGAACAGGTTCAGACATGAGGCCCGCACAATCATCTCCCACATCAGGATGTCCCGAAGTCTCCACATCATGAGCCACATGCCAGTCTTCTGCTGGATCCTCTCCACAGTCCTGGAGCATGTGTTGAAAACCAGAGAGAGAGGAGAGCTGCCCAAGACCCTGACTCAGATGTACATCCACTTCCTGGTGGTTCAGGCCAAAGTCAAGAACATCAAGTATGAAGGAGGATCTGAGACAGACCCACACTGGAGTCCAGAGACCAGGAAGATGGTGGAGTCTCTGGGAAAACTGGCCTTTGAGCAGCTGCAGAAAGGAAACCTGATCTTCTACGAGTCAGACCTGAGCGAGTGTGGCCTGGAGCCCACAGCGGCCTCAGTGTACTCTGGAGTGTTCACACAGGTCTTTAGAGAGGAGCCAGGCCTGTACCAGGACAAGGTCTACTGCTTCATCCATCTGAGTGTCCAGGAGTTTCTGGCTGCTCTTCACGTCCATCAGACCTTTGTCAGCACTGGGACCAACCTGCTCTCAACAAAAACCCAGAAGAATGATGTGGTAGGTTTTCACCAGACAGCAGTGGACCAGGCCTTACAGAGTCCAAATGGACACCTGGACTTGTTCCTCCGCTTCCTCCTGGGTCTTTCACTGCCAACCAATCAGAGCCTTCTACAAGGTCTGCTGACACAGACAGGAAGTAGCTCCCAGACCAATCAGGAAACAGTTGAGTACATCAAGAAGAAGATGAGTGAGGATGTGTCTGCAGAGAGAAGCATCAGCCTGCTCCACTGTCTGAATGAACTGAATGACCGTTCTCTGGTGGAGCAGATCCAACAGTACCTGAGTTCAGGACGTCTGTCTGAAGGTGGACTGTCTCCTGCTCAGTGGTCAGCTCTGGCCTTCATCTTACTGTCATCAGAAGAAGATCTGGATGTGTTTGAGCTGAAGAAATACTCTGCTTCAGAGGAGACTCTCCTGAGGCTGCTGCCAGTGGTCAAAGCCTCCAACAAAGCTCTGTGAGTACTGTTGGTTTTACGGAGTATAATTTTAATAAACTGCATCTAAACCATCTTTCCTCTCCAGACTGAGCAGCTGTAACCTGTCAGAGAGAAGCTGTGAAGCTCTGTCCTCAGTCCTCAGCTCCCAGTCCTCTAGTCTGAGAGTCCTGGACCTCAGTAACAACGACTTGAAGGACTCAGGGCTGGAGATGTTGTCTGTTGGACTGAAGAGTCCTCACTGTAAACTGGAACAGCTCAGGTCAGGAAACGACAACATCATGTTTAACGTTATTCACAGCCAACTTTATTGTCAGCGCTAGAACCTTTTTTATGTGTAAACTGCAGAGAGACTAATAAACGCTTTGTTCAGATTTTCAGACGAAGACAGATCTTGACTGCTACATGTTTAACGTAAACTATTAAAACTATATTTATACTATATTATGTGTACTCTTTTAAATAAATTAATCCAGACTTTGTAAAACTGTTAACGTCTCAAGTCTGACCTATAAATGCAGGATAGAGAGAAGTTTTATCGTTTATCTGTTTAATGCTAAACATGTATGTCATGATGACCTGGATGACTGAGAGCCTCCTCTGACAACAGTGCAGTGAACTGTGTGGCTCATGGACTGTCCCCTGTTAAAGCAGATAAGAGACTTGTTATTTGACTGATTGTGTATAATGTTGTGTGTTCTCAGACTCTCAGGTTGTCTGATCTCAGAGGAAGGCTGTGCTTCTCTGGCCTCAGCTCTGAGGTCCAACCCCTCCCATCTGAGAGACCTGGACCTGAGCTACAACTATCCAGGAGACACAGGAGTAAAGCTCCTGTCTGCTCTACAGGAGGACCCCCACTGCAGACTGGACACTCTCAGGTCAGGACAGCTCTGGGATCATGACTCTCATTTATCAAACATGTTTCATTACAAGTGTAGATGTGAGCATTAAATGGCTAAAAACTGGATCTCTCTTGGGAAGGTTTTAACTGTGTGCACCTCTGCAATCCAGCTGTTTACACAGTCAGTCATCAGTCAGTCCAGAGGCTGAGGAGAACCAGGACTTAAACAACACAACCCCAAATATGTGTTTCAGCTTGGTTTATCTAAAGAAAACTGTGACACTTTGTTCCTCAAAATAACAATAAGAATAATTCAGTAAAACACACAAATGAACATAAAACAGAAGAATAAAACTAGAGAGCAGTGAATGTGGTAAATGATCAACAGAGAGAGTGAAGCTGGGAGACCTGGAGAGGCTGGAAGTGGAGCCTATGAGCAGGACCTCAGGCTTTTTACTGCTGAGGTTTAGGTTAGTTTGAAGAAAGCCAGGTTTGATTTGGTTAACCCTGGGTTTCTCTGTGGAGCTGAGTTAACCCTGACATGACATTTGTGAGGAAGCTCCTAAATGCTCCTCATTTACTGAGAGACTGAGGCGGTGGCACTGAGAGGAAAGTTTAATCAGTTTAATGCATTTATTTGAAAAACACCTCCCACAGACACAGAAGTGTGTTTGAGTCTGATGTTGATGTGAGCGTCCAACAGTCCCACTTCACACAAATGTCTTTCTCCAGGTCAGGGCTCGCTCACAGATTCTGACAACAGCTGTCACTGTCAGATTTGTGACTTGTGTTTTCTGTGGACAGACCACAAACTGTGGACAATGTGTCCAGAAAGGACAGATTAAGATAAGACATGTGTCCAAGCAACCATTTCAAAGATTAAAGCAGTTATTATTAAACACACAGTAAAATGTGCAGCAGCAGCGCCCCCTGCAGGCACAGATCTTGGTCAGTTCCAGGTCTGGGTGTAACACAGGTGAAGCTCTCTGGCTGTGTCAGAAAACAGTGAGGTCCCGGTGTAAACAGCAGAGTGAGGCTAATCCATAAAACACTGACAGAGACAGAAATGCTGTAGGTCTTCATTGTATCAGTGTCCCAGAGATGAATAAATACGTCTGGAAGTGTTAGTCAGACAGTCACACCAGTGCACACAGGACAGGAACAATACAACATTATTCAGAGAAATGACTGATAAAAACAGTTCATATATCAGCAACAGTTTGAAAGAAGACATTTATCTGTTTTAGTCAGAGCTGTTTGAACAAATGTACTTTTATTAGATGTTCTCCTCTCAGCCACATGTTCTAGTGACAGAACAACCACACTCTGCTGCACACACTGCTCTGAGATTTTCTGGGACATTTACAGAAGAAGAGCAGGATTAATAATAAAAACATATTTGAGTTGAATAAATGTGTGGACAGCTTGTTCTGAAAAGCAGCAAATTCATCACTGAGCCATGACTCAAAGAACATGATGTGATGTCTGTGTTTCCTTCAGACTGGAGCCTGCTGGAGCAGAGTGGTTAACACCAGGACTCAGGAAGTGTAAGTGATGAAGTCTTAAGACCTTTTGTTAAACAAACGATGCATTATGGGAAACAGAGTCCTCATAGAAAACACATGGAGCTCAGTGATGTGTCTTTGAGCCTTAAAGAAGAAACTGTGTCTCATGAAGCACAGAGAAGTGAATAAACTCCTGTGTAGTGACGTCAGAGGCTGGAGGTTTAGGACGTGCTTTATGTTCTACAGCAATAAACAGGAGAAGAAGAACTCAATTAAATGCTCACTCATACAATTAGCTCACTTAATGGATTTTAAAGATATGTTCCAATAAACTGCTTTAAAAATGTGCCCATGATACAAAATCAAAGCAAGTTTGTGTAAAGTCCACTAAGTCCATGTGTTCAGAGTGGACAGGTGACTAACTGCTGCTGTATTGTGTCTTCTCTCCATCAGATTTCTGTGAACTCACACTGGATCCAAACACAGCTCACAGAGAACTCAAACTGTCTGACAACAACAAGAAGGTGACACTTGTGAGAGAGGAGCAGCCATATCCAGATCATCAGGACAGATTTGACTACTGGGAACAGCTTCTGTGTTCTACTGGTCTGACTGGTCGCTGTTACTGGGAGGTCCAGTGGAGTGGAAGGGTTTATATATCAGTGTCTTACAGAGGAATCAGAAGGAAAGGAAGCAGTGCTGACTGTGGATTTGGATACAACGATCAGTCCTGGAGTCTGTCCTGTTCTGAAAGTGGATTCTATATTTGGCATAATGACAATCAAACCTCCCTCCCTCAGTCCCCGTCCTCTTCTGGGACAGTAGCAGTGTATGTGGACTGTCCTGCTGGCTCTCTGTCCTTCTACACAGTCTCCTCTGACCGACTGATCCACCTCCACACCTTCAACTCCACATTCACTCACACTCTCAGCCCTGGGTTTAGGCTCTGGTCTAAAGACTCCTCAATGTCTCTGTGTGGTTTAGACCTGGTTTAGTCCTGGTCTTGACGGGATCGGCCATCCACAAGGCGGTCTAAACCAGATCTAAATCACAAGCACAGATCTTAAAATTATAATTTGCATTTACAACAGAAAGAGGCGAGTCCTGAAGCTGCCGAGCTCTGTGGATGTGATCAGTAGAAACAGTTTAGGACAGGCTTATTCCACTTGTCCCAACTGAAATGTTCTCCTCACACATCCTGGGCCCACTTCTATAATTTTGTCCAGTTATTAATCGTTAAAACACATATTTTAAAGTCCACGTTGTTTATATTAAAGCCTTTTCAAGTGCTGAGACTGGTGTGTGTTGGGCTTATAGTGCATTTGTATTAAAATAAAAAGAAAAGCTGTTTGTTTAACACTGAGCTCATTGTGAGTAAAAAAAATATGTTTATTTCTGGATATACTTTTGAATGTTAATGCCGCTCCAAGTACCAAGCTTGGTACTTGAAATGCTTTTTTGACTTGAGTGTTACAGGTTTTGCATTTTTCTGTTCAAAAAATTATAATATAAAAGAAAAGAAATGGAGAATGTGTGTGACTAGTTTATTTCCTCTGTAATGTACATTAGTATTATTAATAATGTTTAGTATTATTATTGATAATGTTTGGACAAGAATGTGTCAATCCATCCGGCCCTCACACATTTTTAATTTTCTAATTTGGTCCCTCTGCAAATGAAGTTGGAGAACAGCAACAATTCCTTCACAGAGTGGCATCACGAACAGGATGCATAAAAATAAATGCTGTTCGTGACGCCATCTCATTCAGTTTGTACATGAATACAGAACTACAGGTAAAAATAATTAGGGTACAATTAACTTCTATTATTCCTCAAAACAGTGGAATCTATCCTGGACAAAAAAAACACTGCACATTTAGTGTGAACGCTCCACAGAGACTTTATAATTTACAAATCATAAACAAACCTCTAAATGCAGGAGTTTTTTGGGTTAACTTGTAGCAAACTAGACCTTGTAAATCAGAAGGTGCCACCTGCGTGTTCTTTGTCAAAAAGTGACTCTGAAAACCAGAAAGTGTCTTTCAAATGCCACCGAGATTTATTTTATTGGGATCAAAAATACAGAATGACGAGCGAAATATAGTGGTAAATCAAAAGAACAGAATTCAATCTCAAGAGGAACACTCGTTGGGCCCACTGCCACCGGTCTCAGCATCTCACAGAGAGCGCTCCTCTGGTCTTGTGATGACACCAAGTGCTCCTGCTCAAGGTCCTCGAACAGGTTTTATAGTAAAAGGAAATGTACAAGAATGACAAATTCATGACTAAGCACTTCTATACATATCTTGTGGTTTTGGAACAGTAAGTCTGTTCTCGCTATCAACAGAGCAGATGCTGGACACTGGCCTGACAGCATAAATCTAGTTTAGGTCAAGTCAACCCTTCTGAAGTTGTCCCAAATTGACTAAATAGAATGGACTTTGAACAGGCACTGACAGCTGGCAAGGCGCCAGCTAGTAGATTGCACAAAACATATCTAAAGGTCTGTTACACATGTTGTTAAAACTTAGCATAAGCTGTCATCACTAAGGAAATAACTTAATAAGGAGAACATACAGTAACTATCGTTTTAAGCATAAACATATCATGTACATGTATCATGTACATATTTAGTACAATGACTAAATTAATGATTAAGATGAATAAGTGGGGAGTCATAATCTAAGAAACTTTATTAGCACACACAGGTTCTAAACTATGGCAGAGTACATGTGAAACTTTAGCAAATGTAACACGGGGGGAAAAGAAGGACCCGGATTGCGCACCGAGGGCAGGGCCAGCGGCCCACAGGTCTGCAAATTAACCAAACTAACTAAATGGGGTAAAGTAAACAACGCCACCTTGGGGAAGAACCAAGGACTAAACTTAAACAGAGGGTTTCCTATTAAAACAGTGCTACCGGTAAGACCTAACGAATGAAAACAGAGAGTAAGGTAGAGTGCACAACATAACAGTTTATTTTCTTCAACAATAAAAACAACCTTTATTTTGAAATACTAATTTAAAAAAAAAACACTAACTCTAAAAGTACCAAATGAACACAAAGAAAGAAACCAGTAAGTGTGGACCTAAACTAAAGCTAATTAACCAAACGAGCCATAAACCAAACACAATCAAATTAGTAAACTGAAAACCAAACTGTTAAGAAAAAAAAAAAGACTAAAGAAAAATAAATCACACAAAAACTGGTAACCTTAAAGTGCTACGTGGTGCATACTCTGCATACATTTGGTACAAATTATATAAAGTGCTTAAACGTTTAAACGGGACGGCAAATGAGAGCTAATATTGAAAGCATACTTTTTGGAAGCATACAAAACAGCAGTGGCAAGCTGTATAAAGGTAAGACAGCAACTTAGACATAGCCCAAACCATTTACAATTAAATGAGATAAAACGAGATGTAAAAGCTACTTACACAGCCCACGAATTCACCTCAACCTCGACGAGCTGACCCTGTGGCGCGTCTTTATTCAATGACTAATCAGCGAGTACACGGGGGAGGGGGCGAGCGCGTGGCGTGAGGACGCAGGTACGCACAGGTGTTACGTTCACGGTCCCCCAAACAATGAGACATCACCACTACTACTGCTACCACTACTAGAAAAATACATAAATATAGCCACCCGTTTACACAAACTAGATTTTAACCTTAGCATTAGGGAGTTTTTATCTAACACAATCCAGACTCAGATTTTTCTCAGACTTCATCAGATCATACGAACTGGAACAATTCAAGGCTGTCTCCTCTCCAGCTGTTTAAAGAAACAGCTGGAGAGGAGACAGCCTTGAATAAAGAATAGAGACAGAATAAAGAGCAGACAGCAAGAAAACAAAGTGTGCATCAAAAACAAAAGGTGCCATTAGTGTTGGAGCGCCCCAGACCGCTCTGGAGAACAGTTTTTTTACTCGGTCTTGGTCTTGTCTCAGATGTGGCGGTCTCTGAGATTTTTTTAAACCAAACATAAGAAAATACTTTACTTTTTAATCTGTATTAATTTGTAAGTAATTAGTTTTGTGCATCAGAAGAACCAGGAACAAGATCTGTCTCTGTTTGTTTGTGGAGTCTGTTGCTTTAAATCATTAAAATAATCTTTTTTTGTATTTAAACCACTTTTGTTTTGTTTTTTTACTTTTCCCCTTGATTTAGTTTTAGTTCACTGGTCTCAGTTTGCCTTGGTCTTGGTCTCGGCCTTGTCTCAGTCTTGGTTCAGTCTGGACTTGGACTGGTCTTGGTCTTGACTACAACACTAGGTGCCATAGAAAGTATTTACAAGAAAAAGTGTAAAAAAGTGTAAATCTATATAATTTCCTGTGTGAGCTTCCAGCTGGACAACTGTAGAGAAATGACACGTCACAGAAAATACTTTTCAGTTTATTTAAATATTATGGAATAGTGTAAAAACTGCAGTAGACAGTAAAAATATCCATAGTCTTCCTGTTTATTTGTCTGTGTAAAGAATGAAGTGGACGGTGGACTCAGTATTTCTCCCTGGAGTGTGAGTTGTATAATTGTGCACATGAAGTCACTGAACAACTGTTTCTCATTTTGATGCAGAAAGTTGCTTTTGGAGCAAGTTTGAAGAGTTTTACAAAGAAAATGTTGTGTTTAGAGAACAAGAGCCACTGTTTGGTATTTCTGTGTGAAGTGTTTTTCAGAAGAGGATTTTGAATGGAGAAATGTGTTAAAGCAAATGAGAAAACTGTAACATAACTCAGACAATGGCTCCATCTAGTGGCCAGGTTGATTCAGTGCAAAATGTCAAAAGAATGAGTTTGTCCTCATTTTACAAACACAGCACCGAGACAAAAACATCCTCTTTAAGGAACTCTCAGTGAATCAGGACAAACTGCATTTTAAGAAGCAGTCAGTTCATTCAGAAAATAAACTCTGGGATTAGTGAAACATTATAGTTTTAATCAGAATAAAACTGATTCTATTGGTGAGACATTATTATTGTCTTTTTCAGTGATGATAATAAAATGAGCAGGTGTGGACTAAATTCACTAAAGGTGACGTCATAAACCTCTGCACAGTCAGATCATTTAGGATTTATTATATGTCCAAAATGTGATAAATATAGCCACCTTGACATAAGTTCATGCAAAAAATGTGAGTAAAAACTAAACAACAATAAACTTTAATGCAAAACAACTTTTAGTTCAAAACAAAAGAACTTTGTTAACAATATAAATAATAAATGGATAAATAAAGTGTTTACAACTAGAGACTTGTGAATAATGTGAGTCTGAGCTCCTCTCTCCTCGTCTCTTTCAGTTTCTGTCACTCTCTCTTCAGTTTGTTTTCTACTTTTTCTTGTTTCACAGTTGGTAAACAGTTCTCATTGTTCACAGTGGAGCCGTTTTAAAAAATTCAGATTGTTCGTGAACGTCACATCTCTAAACTAAAACCTGTTCCTCTTTCTGAGTTTGAGGAAGTCACTTCACTGCAGCAGCTCGTTCTTTCAAGTGGTAAGTTTTCTCTGTGGCATATTTTCTGTTATGCTTTAAAATGCTTTTATAACAAAGAGATTTAATAATTTAAATGTAGAAAGGTTTAAGAAAAAGACATCTGTACGAAGTAGAAGACGTCTTGTCCTCATCCAAGAGACTTTATCAGTTTATCAAGTCGTCCCGTTATAATTATAGGCTTCTATCTGACATTTTTGTCAAAATTGAGTTATACATATATTCTTGTTCCTGGATACTTTATCTACACTATAGCAAGAGTTTTTCACAGTTGTCTCCATTTTGTTTTTTTGTTTTTTTTTTATCTTGGGAAAATAAAAACTTTTATCTGCAGCATCAAACCTTCATCTGGTAAAGTTAATTTAACTTTAGAACAGACATAAAAAAAAGTGAGTTAGTTTTATTAGTCTGGAGAATGAGTATAAGTTAACTGTAGTCTATATGTTATTTTTACCTTGGAAAAGTATAAACATAATACAAAAAGTATAATGTGTTAAGCTTTAAAACATAGAGCTATTGTTTACAAGGCAACAAATTCTAGGTTAAATATTGTCAAAGTGTTGCATTTTACTTTCAAATGTGTGATGTAGTCTTAAACACAGTTAAATTATAAAAAAATAAGCTGACTGCTGAAATGAAACTTGTTGATTTTTGTTTGTTTTGTAAGATAGAACGTCTGAATTTATATATTTACATTTACTTTAAGGTGCCTTAAATTCCCATGGATTAAAGAAATGTTTTCCTTATATCAGTTTTGCTCTTTTTATGGTCAAACCTTTAAACCTAAATATCTCAAAACTACTGAGAACCTGCACTGACAAGACTCAGAAATGTTAAGTCAGGATCAACAGAAGTGAGGCTCTGATAAAGACAGACGTCACGTCTTTATCAGAGCCTCACAGATGAAGACGTTACATCTGTGAGGCTCTGATAGAGACAGATGCCCTCCATTTGAACAACAGTGTGTGTTATTTTTGTAAATGAAGCTCTAACCATAAATATCAAATACTCTTTTTTAAATTTTAAACCCTTTGAAAGCCATTTTCTGATCATAATGTCAATATTGTCTCTACTGAACTGTGCAAAATAACTTTTTTTATGCGCGCCCGTATACTGGAACATTAAACAAGTTTATATATTTTCATTTTCATGTACTTGTTTTTTTTTCCCTTCTACCTCTGTGGTGTAACAGAGTCGTGTGTGTCCTGGAGTGAAACTGGACCTGGGCCTATCCCAAAGGCTGCTGTTGAACAAACAGTGACTAACAAACCTCCCCTGGTGCCACATGAGCATGGATCAGAGAGAGCACAGAGAGGACGGGGCCCCTCCCTCTAAAACCACTGACAGCCCCAAAGCTCAGAGGTGAGATGAGGATCTGTTACGGTCCACCACTGTTCTCCAGGTCAGAGCTCAGCACTAAAACCACTGCACCATCTGTGTCCACAGACCTGCTCCTGGGACCAGAGGGCTCTCCTGCAGAAGTGATAGCTCCATGGGACGGTGGGATAATTTCAAAAGAGAAGATGATCCACAGTGAGTCAGATTCACTTTCACTTTATATTGACAGTTACTGTATGTTTTATGAGTGAAATTATTTATAGAATTTGACAAACACTTTAATAATATGAGTCTGGCTCTGGTCTTAAAACCAGCTTCAGGTTTAACATAACAGTGACTTATATTTACTAGAAAATACAAAACCGATAGATAGATAGATAGACTGCATTAGATTAGATTGAAATATGTGGCCTATAAGTCAGAGAAATAGTTTCAAACATAAAAAAAGAAGAAACCTGTGTTTCACTGATACTACATGTGTATCTCTGACTGAAGGGGCACATTAACACTGTGTAGAAGCACAAATTTGAAATATTTTTAAGATTTAAACATAAAAGTGCCATGTGTTTTACTGTTGACTGAAGTTTGTTTTCTTCTTTGTCTCAGGATCCACCAGAAACAAAATCCTTCTGAACCTGGTCCCAGCTGTGAATCCCTCAGGAGCGACCGGTCTATGGGAGATCCAATGAACTTCAGGACAGAGCTGTGAGCTTTCACCACTGTGCATTACAGAACATGTTAAAATACCAAAAAAAAGTGTTTCTCTGGGTCAGAAGAATGTATAATGTTTATAAAAGTAGTTAAAGTCAGGTTCTCCTTAAGGATGTAGGAAAAACAGATTCAAAACTGCAAAGCATAGTGGGCTCTTACTTGTTACAAACATTACCTGTGCACAGAAGACTTGAGGAAAGAAATCTGAGGTTCTCTGACTGCTGACAGTGTTAAAAGTTCTTTATTAAGCAACAAGAGGCCAAGTTTCAGCCTGGGACGTCTTCATCAGGGATTATATTTATAAAAAAAAGTGAAAACAGGTGTCCTACATACTGTGTTAGGACTCACATGAACACATCACATGAGAAAAAGAACAACAGAAAACAAACTGACAATTACATAATGAAAAAAAACTTGGAGAGTACAGTATTTATGAAATAGTAAATATCTACAACATAACAACATGAAGAAGATGAAATGTTGCAGATAATAAGTTTGCCTACAACACAAACATCACACCAGACAACAATGACTTCTCAAACAAACGTCCTATAAAAGTGATAAGTTTGTAGAGAGAGCCACAATCAAAAACATTTACAGTGTCCAAGTTAACAACAGCTGTGATTAGAAAACCTGATTATGTACAAATATTAAGTATAGAAAGACAAATACAAGTGGATCCAGAAGAGAAGGTTTTTTTAGTCCTGGTGACCTTGGTCAGTACAAAAACACAACTGAGTACAGAACACTGTACTGCAGAGAAGTACAACCCAGAGCTGAAGAAAAAGACTTCAGTCAGATTTAGATGTACAATAGAACTGACAAATGTAGAGCAAGAAGTCGCTCAAAGACAAAGGAACACTGACAAATCTAAGTCCTCATTGAGGCCAGAGAACTGTGTGGTTCTTAAAGTCTCAGTCCAAAATATTTCTCTTTGTGAGAGCGTTCTCAGTCTGTCACCTCCTCTGATGTTTGGAGGAATCACTTCAACTACCATTACTTTTACTTTTAATCCACTAATGTTAAGGAGGCCCAGGTTTAAAGTGCTGGGATTTTTTTGTTTGTTTGTCATATTTGTGTCCAGAGTCTGTCCTTCGTCTGTGTTTGGTCCTCCCGATGTAAAAACATCCACGAGAACAGTCCAATCTATAAACAACATAAGTTGTGTTACAGTTAGCAAAGTGGCAGCAGGTGAATGTGTTTTTACCTGAAGAGTCTGACAAAGAAAAGCTCTGTTTATGTGGCTGCAGTGTTTACAGGAGCCACACTGAAAAGTTCCTACTGGTTTTGGGAAGAATGGCTTTTGGGGCCTGAGAGATGAATGGAGTCACTCTGGAGATTATCTCAGTTTTTCTTCATGATGTATTTGATTTTATTTGTCAGGCTGCGGTATCTGATGGAAAGATTTTGTTGTTAGAATCTGAATCAGAATCAGAAATCCTTTATTGTCATTACATAAAAACATGCAACAGAATTTGATTTGCTGCTCAAGTAAAGGTGCCACACAAACACACATGCATTCAATAAAGAACAACTAAAAACACATACACCCAACAATAAATAACATTAACACCAAGATAAAAATACAGAATATGATAAAGTGCAAAAGTATGACATGAAATTAGTATAAAAATTAGAAAATGAAGACAGTTTCCCCTCATTTAAGACGGTTATTGCTTTGGGGAAGAAGCTGTTCCTAAAACGGTGGTCTTGGTGTTTGAGCTCCGTCTTCCTGAAGGGAGCAGTTCAGAGTGAGTGACCCGGGGCAGAGCGCTCTTCTGGGGAGATTTTTGTGGCTCTGGAGAGAAACCGAGATGTGGCAATGTCCTGCAGGGAGGGGAGAGCACAGCCAATGGTTTTCTGAGCAGAGTCAGTCACTCTCTGTACTGCTCTTTTATCTGTGTCCTGGGAATAAATGCCAAAAGAAAGGTTGGACCATATCATAGATATGATGTAAAATATAGAAAATAATGATCTCTGTGTGGTTGTACAATGGTATTTTAAAAATAGCGTTTAATTTTACTTTAATAACTGTGTCCCCTGTCCAGTAAATACAGAGCCCATAAATAAGTGAACAATACAAAAAGCTGCAACAATAGAAATTAAAAACAAATGGTGATTTTTGTTCTTTTAAATCTTTAAAATCTGAGTCATTTTCCATGTTTAGTGAAGATCCTCAGTAACATTATTAGTTGGAACCAGACAAACAGTGATCTTCTAACTCAAAGAAACAAATGTTAAAAACTGTCAGAAAAACACAAACTCTCATCACTGATCACACAGTGTTGTATCTGTCTGACTTGTGTGGTTATATTTGTTCTGAATGCTTTGTTTGTGTGATTTAAAGTTTTAAACAGATCTTTTCTTTTATTAAATAAACCAGGATCCAGCACAGAGCAGAGTCTGAACCAGGCCCCAGCTGTGAGTTCTTCAGCAGTGAATGGTCTATGGGACATCCAATGGCATTTAAAAGAAAGACAGAGGAACAGAGTTCGGTGAAGCAGAAGAGAAGGTAGAGCTGACTTTCATTTATCAGAGCAAGAATATTAAGAAGCAGCATTTACTGTGTATTTAATAAAGTAAATGCTCTTTTCCACAGAAAGAAGCAGCAAAGCCCTGAGCTTCATCTGGACTCAGTATTTAAGGTCTGCTCTTCAGTGATGTGCACAGACATTTTTGGGGGCAGGTGTTCAACCCAAAAAAAGGGGCACTTACAGTAACGGAAACTTTTACTTTACTGCACTTATTGACATAATATGTGCCAGACTGTATACTAAAGCCTTCTTTATTAGACTTTTACACACTTGAATCTAGAGGGGGGGCAGTTTTACTACATTTAAGTGTCATGATATTCTCATCTGGTTATAGTTTTAAATTATGAATAGATTTTGTAGTTTTACAGGCCACAGATGACAAAAAGTGGGCTTTTAAAAAAAAAGATCAATTCAACACTAAACTTTCTGACTAACACCAACAAACTGGTGTCAATGTGTTTAGTGAAGTTTTGCACTGTATATTTTGTAGCATACTGATATTTTATAAATGACAATCTCAGCAAATTGTAAAGGCAAAAGGAATCCTGTCTAGCACATGAACACATAAGATATAATAAAAAAGCTAAATTCAGTTACTTGGTTAATATTAACATTTACACAGTAACAGTATTAACAATGCCTAACACTCCACTAAAATGGTTTACAGTGTGAGGGCTTTAATGAGTGAATGAGAGGGCTGTTGCCTGTTTTACTGTAGGCGTGTGTCAGCTGCAGACAGATGTTTCTGCTGTAAATGCAGGTGGCTCACCGGTGCAAATATATTAACACAGATCAACCTGGAACCTGCAAACGTGAGCTGCAGCCCCTGCTACAGCACCAGTGCCCACCTCTTTCCTCTCTGCCCCATGGATCCATGCCCTGGCTGCTCATGAGCCTCTCTACACTGGGCTCTCTACAGATCAGTGTCTGGGACTTTGTAAAGCTATGGACCAAGGCTGTTTTAGTGCAGTAAAAACATGACCGCGGCGCTAATCACTTGAATCGCTCTCATTGGCGGCCTTCAGCTGCTTGTTTAGACGAGCCCCAGTTGAACCGTTGCAGTGAGAAAATATAAGTTTAGTTTCTAATCTCCCACTCCGTGAAGGGACTAAACCACTTTCTCAGACGGGGGACAACACAGGCGGTGGATGCTGCCCCGGGTCAGGCCTGCGCGGCACTGTGCACATGTGAGATGACTGACTCCAGAAGAGCTCTGCAAAGAAAACAAAAGCCTACATTTTGAGTTGGGCTTGTGCAGGACTTCTCCAAACTCCCCTGTGTTATTCTGATAGGACAGAGAGGTTTTAATCTCAGGTACTTGTAGCCAATCACATGAGGTTTCCAACAAGGGGCGGCTCTCACAGATAACAATGAATACAGCTTCTTCTGCTTTATCCGGGGCGGGGGCAGCAGTCTAAGCAGGGACACCCAGACATCCCTCTCCCTGGACACTTCCTCCAGCTCTACCGGGAGGAACCCCAAGGCGTTCCCAGGCAGGGAGACATAGTCCCTCCAGCGTGTCCTAGGTCTTCCCCGGGACCTCCTCCCGGTGGGACATGCCCGGAACACCTGCGCCTAGAAATTCTGTCCATGAAAATAATGAACAGAACCTGAGACAGAGGGCAACCCTGCCAGAGTCCAACCTGCACTGGAAACAGGTCTGACTTACAACCAGAAATGTGGACCAAGCTCCTGCTCCAGTCATACAGGGACCTGACGGCCCTTAGCAAAGGGCCCCGGACCCCATACTCCCAGAGCACCCCCGCAAAGGAGGCCACAAGGGACACGGTCAAACGCCTTCTCCAGGTCCATAGAGCACATGTGGACCGGTTGGGCGAACTCCCCTGAACCCTCGAGCACTCGATAGAGGGTATAGAGCTGGTCCACTGTTCCACGACCCGGAGGAAAACCGCATTGTTCCTCCTGGATCCGAGGTTCGACTGTCGGCCGAATTCTCCTCTCCAGTACCCTGGAATAGACTTTCCCGGGGAGGCTGAGGAGTGTGATCCCGCTGTAGTTGGAACACACCCTCTGGTCCCCCTTCTTAAAAAGAGGGACCACCACCCCGGTCTGCCAGTCCAGAGACAGGGGTGGTGGTCCGCCATGCGATGTTGCAGAGACGTGTCAGCCACAACAGCCCAACAACATTCAAGGACCTGAGGTACTCAGGGCGGATCTCATCCACCCCCGATGCCTTGCCACCAAGGAGCTTTTTAACCACCTCGGTGACTTTGGCTTGGGTGATGGACAAGTCCACCTCTGGGTCCCCAGCCTCTGCTTCCTCAATGGAAGGTGTGTCAGTGGGATTAAGGAGATCCTCAAAGTTTTCCTTCCACCTCCCAACAACATCCCCAGTCAAGGTCAACAGCTCCCCACCTCCACTGTAAACAGTGTTGGTGAAGCACTGCTTCCCCCTCCTGAGGCGACGGATGGTTTGCCAGAATCTCTTTGAGGCCGACTGATTGTCCTCCTCCATGGCCTCCAGACCCGAGTTTTTACCTCCACAGCTGCCCGGGCAACGCCACACTTGGCCTGCCGGTACCCGTCAGCTGCCTCAGGAGTCCCACAAGCCAATCAGGCTCGATAGGACTCCTTCAGCCTGACAGCATCCCTTACTTCGGGTGTCCACCACCAGGTTCGGGGGTTGCCGCCACGACACCAGAGACCTTATGTCCACAACTCCGAACAGCCTTGTCGACAGTAGAGGCAGAGATCATGGTCCACTCGGACTCCATGTCTGCAACGTCCCCAAGGATCTGGTCAAAGCTCTCCCGGAGGTGGGAGTTGAAGACCTCTCTGACAGGAGGTTCAGCCAGACGTTCCCAACAGACCCTCACAATACGTTTGGGCCTGCCGAGTCTGTCCGGCCTCAATTGACAGCTCAGCCCCTCTCTTCACCCGAGTGTCCAAAACACACGGCCGAAGGTCAGATGACACGACTACAAAGTCGATCATCGACCTCCGGACTAGGGTGTCCTGGTGCCACGTGCACTGATGGACACCCTTGTGCTTGAACAAGAAAAAAAAAAGTTCATTAAAGAGGGTGGTTTTACACAGATCTGACCACTGACTGCATTTGTATTGTTTATAATGTATCTGTTCAGCTTCTGGAGGAGGACATCTTCACTTTTGTCAAGAAGGAGCTGAAGAAGCTCCACAAGGTTCTGAGTACAGATTACCCAGAATGCTTAGAGCCTCTGAAGGATGAGGATGAAGAGCAGAGGAGCAGCAGTGAGGCTTTTCTGAAGATCACACTGAACTTCCTGAGGAGGATGAAGCAGAAGGAGCTGGCTGAGCGTCTGTGGAGCAGTAGGACCATTTAACACATTTAACAAGGTGCTCACAGTCATTTTATATTCTCTGAGACTTATGGCTTTATCTGTTGTCTTCATTCAGGGACTTATTCTGGAGATTGTTGGAAACTGAAGTCTAACCTGCAGCAGAAGTGTCAGTGTGTGTTTGAGGGCATCGCTAAAGCAGGAAACCCCACCCTTCTGAACCAGATCTACACAGAGCTCTACATCACAGAGGGAGGGCCTTCAGAGGTCAACCAGGAACATGAGGTCAGACAGATCGAAACAGCCTCCAGGAAACCAGGCAGACCAGAGACAGCCATCACATGTGAAGACATCTTTAAAGGCCCAGCTGACAAACATGGACCAATCAGAACAGTGCTGACAAAGGGAGTGGCTGGCATCGGGAAAACAGTGCTCACTCAGAAGTTCAGTCTGGACTGGGCTGAAGGCAAAGCCAACCAGGACATACAGCTGCTGTTCCCGTTCACTTTCAGAGCACTCAATGTGCTGAAAGAGAGAAGCTTCAGCTTGGAGCAACTTGTTCATCACTTCTTTAGTGAAACAGAAGCAGAACTCTGCAGCTTTGAAGACCTCCAGGTGGTCTTCATCTTTGACGGTCTGGACGAGTGCAGACTTCCTCTGGACTTCACCAAAACCAAGGCCCTGACTGCCACCACAGAGTCCAGCTCAGTGGATGTGCTGCTGGTAAACCTCATCAGGGGGACCCTGCTTCCCTCCGCTCGCCTCTGGATAACCACACGACCTGCGGCAGCCAATCAGATTCCTGCTGAGTGTGTTTCTGTGGTGACAGAGATCAGAGGGTTCACCGACCCACAGAAGGAGCAGTACTTCAGGAAGAGGTTCAGAGGTGAGGCCCACACAATCATCTCCCACATCAGGACGTCCCGAAGCCTCCACATCATGAGTCACATGCCAGTCTTCTGCTGGATCCTCTCCACAGTCCTGGAGCATTTGTTGAAAACCAGAGAGAGAGGAGAGCTGCCCAAGACCCTGACTCAGATGTACATCCACTTCCTGGTGGTTCAGGCCAAAGTCAAGAACATCAAGTATGAAGGAGGATCTGAGACAGACCCACACTGGAGTCCAGAGACCAGGAAGATGGTGGAGTCTCTGGGAAAACTGGCCTTTGAGCAGCTGCAGAAAGGAAACCTGATCTTCTACGAGTCAGACCTGAGCGAGTGTGGCCTGGACCCCACAGCGGCCTCAGTGTACTCTGGAGTGTTCACACAGGTCTTTAGAGAGGAGCCAGGCCTGTACCAGGACAAGGTCTACTGCTTCATCCATCTGAGTGTCCAGGAGTTTCTGGCTGCTCTTCACGTCCATCAGACCTTTGTCAGCACTGGGACCAACCTGCTCTCAACAAAAACCCAGAAGTTGTCACTGCTCAGAGTGAAACCTAAACTAAAACATCTTCACCAGACAGCTGTGGACCAGGCCTTACAGAGTCCAAATGGACACCTGGACTTGTTCCTCCGCTTCCTCCTGGGTCTTTCACTGCCGACCAATCAGAGCCTTCTACAAGGTCTGCTGACACAGACAGGAAGTAGCTCCCAGACCAATCAGGAAACAGCTGAGTACATCAAGAAGAAGATGAGTGAGGATGTGTCTGCAGAGAGAAGCATCAACCTGCTCCACTGTCTGAATGAACTGAATGACCGTTCTCTGGTGGAGCAGATCCAACAGTACCTGAGTTCAGGACGTCTGTCTGAAGGTGGACTGTCTCCTGCTCAGTGGTCAGCTCTGGCCTTCATCTTACTGTCATCAGAAGAAGATCTGGACGTGTTTGAGCTGAAGAAATACTCTGCTTCAGAGGAGACTCTCCTGAGGCTGCTGCCAGTGGTCAAAGCCTCCAACAAAGCTCTGTGAGTACTGTTGGTTTTACAGAGTATAATTTTAATAAACTGCATCTAAACCTTCTCTTCTCTCCAGACTGAGCAGCTGTAATCTGTCAGAGAGAAGCTGTGAAGCTCTGTCCTCAGTCCTCAGCTCCCAGTCCTCTAGTCTGAGAGTCCTGGACCTCAGTAACAACGACTTGAAGGACTCAGGGCTGGAGATTTTGTCTGTTGGACTGAAGAGTCCTCACTGTAAACTGGAACAGCTCAGGTCAGGAAACATCATGTTTAACGTTATTCACAGCCAACTTTATTGTCAGAGCTAGAACCTTTTTTATGTGTAAACTGCCAGAGACTGATAAACCTAACCTTAGATTTTCAGACAAAGACCGACCTTGACTCCTACATTTTTAATGTAGCATACTTATGATATATATTAATTTTACAAAGACTCATGAGTTATGGCAAAGAACCAAGTGTCTATGTAATAATATAATGCAAATAGAATTCACATAAGCTAGTAACCAGAAGACTCAAGTTCGGCTCAAGTGGACAGAGACTGAAGGGTTTAGATTTTTTGCTGGCACCATGTATTGACAAATTTTACACATATAAAGACATACAAGAATACTAAGAATGGCCATTCACATAAAGAGCTCAGTTCAACTAGTGAGGAATATACAAATATTACTCACACAACAGTATACAAGCAAGTAAATAACAAACCCCAGCCCACCCAAAGTTCAGTTGAGTCCAGGGGGATTGTGCATAAGTTTGTATGGGGGAATGTGTGAAGTGTGGGCCTTGGCAAATGAGAAGAGTGGGGCAAAGAGATTTGCGGGCTGCAAGGAGACCCCTACCGGCCCGGCAGGAGAAGCAGCAGTCTTCAGCTCATAGTACAGTCTTTAGGCTCGAGGCCTGCTCTGTTAGCTCACCATCAGATTCAAAGCCTGGTCTGTATAAAAGCAGGACCAAGCTCAATAAGTCTAGTGTGCACACAATTCATTATTCTATCCTTAAATCCATGTTTAAATAATACTAGTTGTATTATAAAATAGTCTAAATATCACAATTAATCATAGGGAAATATCAGTATAATATAATATTTATCCAATATACTCATTATAAATCCTAAATAATATTTGCTATATTATTTATCAGATATATACTTCCAAAAATCCAAAATACTATATAGCACAAGCCAAGTCAAAATACAAAGTGCTAAATGCTAAACCATAGGCTAGCATTACATTCAATACATACACCGGTAGTAAAAGCAATTTCAAAGGTCATAAAATACATTTATAGTCTGTCTACGTCTACCCACGTGACTACGTGACTCGACCCAAGTACACCCAATATTGGCCAGTCTTTACCATGTAACCGAGTGACGCTACTCTTGTGACAACAGTTGTAAATACCTGAGTTGAATGAGAGGATTTGACACCTGGGTTACACCAATGTAAACTATTAAACTATATTTATACTATATTATGTATCAATTTTTTTTGGATAAATTAATCCAGATTTTAAAGTCTTAAGTGTGACCTACTAATGCAGATAAGAGACATATAATTTGACTGGTGATGTGTTTAATGCTAAACCTGTATGTCATGATGACCTGGATGACTGAGAGCCTCCTCTGACAACAGTGCAGTGAACTGTGTGGCTCCTGGACTGTCCCCTGTTAAAGCAGATAAGAGACTTGTTATTTGACTGATTGTGTATAATGTTGTGTGTTCTCAGACTCTCAGGTTGTCTGATCTCAGAGGAAGGCTGTGCTTCTCTGGCCTCAGCTCTGAGGTCCAACCCCTCCCATCTGAGAGACCTGGACCTGAGCTACAACCATCCAGGAGACACAGGAGTAAAGCTCCTGTCTGCTCTACAGGAGGACCCCCACTGCAGACTGGACACTCTCAGGTCAGGACAGCTCTGGGATCATGACTCTCATTTATCAAACATGTTTCATTACAAGTGTAGATGTCAGCATTAAATGGCTAAAAACTGGAGCTCTCTTGGGAAGGTTTTAACTGTGTGCACCTCTCCAATCCAGCTGTTTACACTGTCAGTCATCAGTCAGTCCAGAGGCTGAGGAGAACCAGGACTTAAACAACACAACCCCAAATATGTGTTTCAGCTTGGTTTATCTAAAGAAAACTGTGACACTTTGTGCCTCAAAATAACAATAAGAATAATTCAGTAAAACACACAAATTAATATAAAATATTTGAATAAAACTAGAGAGCAGTGAATGTGGTAAATGATCACCAGAGAGAGTGAAGCTGGGAGACCTGGAGAGGCTGGAAGTGGAGCCTATGAGCAGGACCTCAGGCCTTTTACTGCTGAGCTTTAGGTTAGTTTGAAGAGAGCCAGGTTTAATTTGGTTAACCCTGGGTTTCTCTGTGGAGCTGAATTAACCCTGACCTGACATTTGTGAGGAAGCTCCAAAAAGCTCCTCATTTACAGAGAAACTGAGGCGGTGGCACTGAGAGGAAAGTTTAATCAGTTTAATGCATTTATTTGAAAAACACATCTCACAGTTATGGAAATTTTAGATTGAGATTGTTAGAATTGTTCATTTGTTGTGTAAGCATCAAAGAGGACGATGATTCAGAAGTGCAGTCAGAGGTTTATTCAGTATCACACAGGTAAGGTTACAGCAGCAGGCCCTGCTGAATGGAGAGTGAGAGCACACTGCAAAAGAGGAGTGTCCTAAGTTTTTATATTGTGGATGACGATCTCAGCATAGCGTTATCTTCTTGGCTTGGAGTAACTTTTTCGTGCATTGGGCAGGGCCACGAAAAGTTCTCAGTTTCTGCAGAGCCTTATCTTCTTGGGCATACCAAACATCGACAGGCCCGCGGGAGCACACACCTGCAACCTTGGGTCAGCCAACTTTGTAACCAGCTCATTATTGTGCCCTTTTTAGGAATGCACACTGCACCAAAGTGCAATATGACCGTGGAAAAAAACATCACATAAGACGCAAGTGTTAGTATTACTAATGTTGAAGCAGTTATTAACCTTCGCAGTAGTACATCAAAATATAAGTTTAATGGTAATATGTAAAGCTATATGTAGAAATATTCAATAAGATACTTGACAAGAAGTAGGCAGTGTCTGGATCAATCAGCGAGTTGTCTTTATTTTACTGCACAAGGAGAACACAGTACAAAGGAGAGATGCAGAGTGTCCTCCCTCCTTAGCAGAAGGTAGCTTTTATACTAAGCTTACACAAGAAAGAGTACGTGTCTCAGAGTCACAAGCATATCTGAAGACTAGAACTAATCTATAAAGAGACGCCATGTCCTAGCCTCGTGTGCACTAAGACAAAACATCCTTTGGCCTTACAGCTGCTACACATGCTGTTGTCCTTGTACAGCACTTAGCTCAGACAATAGAATAACATTAGGATAACACAGGAACAAATTAATGTTCACTACACCACAGACACAGAAGTGTGTTTGAGTCTGATGTTGATGTGAGCGTCCAGCAGTCCCACTTCACACAGACGTCTTTCTCCAGGTCAGGGCTCGCTCACAGATTCTGACAACAGCTGTCACTGTCAGATTTGTGACTTGTGTTTTCTGTGGACAGACCACAAACTGTGGACAATGTGTCCAGAAAGGACAGATTAAGATAAGACATGTGTCCAACAACCATTTCAGAGATGAAAGCAGTTCTTATTAAACACACAGTAAAATGTGCAGCTGCAGCGCCCCCTGCAGGCACAGATCTTGGTCAGTCCCAGGTCTGGGTGTAACACAGGTGAAGCTCTCTGGCTGTGTCAGAAAACAGTGAGGTCCCGGTGTAAACAGCAGAGTGAGGCTAATCCATAAAACACTGACAGAGACAGAAATGCTGTAGGTCTTCATTGTATCAGTGTCCCAGAGATGAATAAATACGTCTGGAAGTGTTAGTCAGACAGTCACACCAGTGCACACAGGACAGGAACAATACAACATTATTCAGAGAAATGACTGATAAAAACAGATAAATGTCTTCTTTCAAACTGTTGCTGATATATGAACTGTTTTAGTCAGAGCTGTTTGAACAAATGTACAGTGAAGCCCAAAATTATTCATACCCCTGGAAAATTCTGACTTCTGAAGTTACTTTCATTCAACCAGCAATCTTTTTTTTTGACTGCAAATGACACAGGGTTCTCCCAAAAGATAATAAGATGATGTACAAGAGGTATAATTGTGGAAAAAAATATTTCTCAGCTTTTATTTACATTTGAACAAAAAGTGGTCCAAAATTATTCATACCCTTCTCAATAATCAATAGAAAAACCTTTTTTTGGCTATCACAGCAATCAAACACTTCCTATAATTGCTGACCAGCTTTTTACATGTCTCCTTGGTATTTTTGCCCATTCATCTTTAGCAATCAAAGCCAACTCTTTGAGGTTGAGGGTCTCTTTGCCATCACCCTGATCTTTAGCTCCCTCCACAGTAGGGTTGGGCGATACAACGCTATTACCGTATACCAAGTTATGTAAAAATCCCAACGGTATCACTTTCAATAGCGTGGTTTAAATCCCTGAGGAATTATACAATAGTTTTTTGTTTGTTTGTCCATCCATCCATCCATCTTCTTCCGCTTTATCCGGGGCCGGGTCGCGGAGGCAGCAGTCTAAGCAGGGACACCCAGCCATCCCTCTCCCCGGACACTTCCTCCAGCTCCTCAGGAGGAACCCCAAGGCGTTCCCAGGCCAGCCGAGAGACATAGTCCCTCCAGCGTGTCCTAGGTCTTCCCCGGGGCCTCCTCCCGGTGGGACATGCCCGGAACACCTCCCCAGGGAGGCGTCCAGGAGGCATCCGGAACAGATGCCCGAGCCACCTCAGCTGGCTCCTCTCGATGTGGAGGAGCAGCGGCTCTACTCCGAGCTCCTCCCGGGTAACCGAGCTCCTCACCCTATCTCTAAGGGAGCGCCCAGCCACCCTGCGGAGGAAACTCATTTCGGCCGCTTGTATCCGGGATCTTGTCCTTTCGGTCATGACCCAAAGCTCATGACCATAGGTGAGAGTAGGAACGTAGATCGACCGGTAAATCGAGAGCTTCGCCTTTCGACTCAGCTCTTTCTTCACCACAACAGACCGATACAACGACCGCATTACTGCAGACGCTGCACCGATCCGCCTGTCGATCTCACGCTCCATCCTTCCCTCACTCGTGAACAAGACCCCAAGATACTTAAACTCCTCCACTTGAGGCAGGAACTCTCCTCCAACCTGGAGAGGGCAAGCCACCCTTTTCCGGTCGAGAACCATGGCCTCGGACTTGGAGGTGCTGATTCTCATCCCAGCCGCTTCACACTCGGCTGCAAACCGTCCCAGTGCACACTGAAGGTCCTGGTTTGATGAAGCCAACAGGACAACATCATCCGCAAAAAGCAGAGATGAAATCCTGTGGTCCCCAAACCCGACACCCTCCGGCCCCTGGCTGCGCCTAGAAATTCTGTCCATAAAAATTATGAACAGAACCGGTGACAAAGGGCAGCCCTGCCGGAGTCCAACATGCACCGGAAACAGGTCTGACTTACAACCGGCAATGCGAACCAAACTCCTGCTCCGGTCATACAGGGACCGGACAGCCCTTAACAAAGGGCCCCGGACCCCATACTCCCAGAGCACCCCCCAAAGGACGCTACGAGGGACACGGTCGAACGCCTTCTCCAGGTCCACAAAACACATGTGGACTGGTTGGGCGAACTCCCATGAACCCTCGAGCACCCGATAGAGGGTATAGAGCTGGTCCACTGTTCCACGGCCAGGACGAAAACCGCATTGTTCCTCCTGAATCCGAGGTTTGTTTGTTTGTTTTTTTAATACCTAAAATGTGTGTCAAGGTTCATGCCACTACTGGGGATAAGTGTAAATATTAAGTGGGGATATGTGTAATATTAAGCATATATTTTCAAATTAACAGCATAATATTATACTTTAATTAATTAGCTCTCTCAGTCGACGTGATGGCGGCCTGACGCACCATGTGCAGGCAGCGCCTTGTTTAGAGCAGCCAACCTGTCTGAGTCTGCACCCAAAAAACACATCCTCTGATCTTTGATCCTCTGCTGTGTTTTCTAAAGCATCGGCCTTAAAGCTGAATAAATAAGTGTGCCATAAAAGCTTAGGAACGTCTTTTATCATCACATTAAAACAATTATGCAGCGCGCCTAAATGCATCATTGCGCAGTTACGGCACGGCTCTCTCTCTCTGAGATCAAACTACTCAAGCGGGTGGTTTAACGTGAAGCACTGTGCTTTGTGAGGACGTGGAAAGATCCTCCAACTCTGCGTCGTGACACACACCTCGCCCCTGGACAGGACGACTTCTGATACTTTTTTTAAATGCACGCTGAGGCACGAGAGGAAGCGCGTCCTGACCAGAACTGATCCAGGTGAACCAAGTAGAATAATATTAATAATCTGCCCAAATGAGCGGGGATTATGAGAAAACAAAATAGTTTGAAGGTCTCCCTCAGTGTTATGGTACAGTTAAAAAATGCAAAGGCAAATGGCGGAAAGCCACATTTATTCTGATTAAGGAGCAACAAATTATTTTAACAAGTGTTCACATGCGTTACAGTGAACAGACAGTGGTTTACGGCATCCACAGTAGTTTTCTGCTGTGACTGTCGCGGCCACAGAAGCAGAGCACGGTGCTGAAGCCTCGCCGCATCCCGTGAAACGGAATATAAATAAACTTCCTTGGACAATTATTTGAACATTGACGTCCACAATCCTCCAGCGCATTGTACAGCCACATTTTAACACATCATTGTGTGCGCCCAGATGTTAAAAGGGGTAAATAAAGTGGAGGAGAAAGAGCGAGACCTGGAGCGAGGGGCAGGACACGAAGATGTCTTGGATAAACTGACGCGCTAGGTTTTAACCAGTTTCGAAATAACTTCTTATACAGTGGGTACGGAAATTATTCAGACCCCCTTAAATGTATCACTCTTTGTTAAATTGCAGCCATTTGCCATAATGTACACACAGCACCCCATATTGACAGAGAAACACAAAATTGTAGATGTTTTTGCAGAATTATAAAAAAAAAAAAACTGAAATATCACACGGCCATAAGTATTCAGAGCCTTAGCTGTGACCCTCGTATATTTAACTCAGGTCCTGTCCATTTCGTCTGATCATCCGTGAGATGGTTCTACACCTTCACTGGAGTCCAGCTGTGTTTGATTAAACTGATTGGACTTGATTAGGAAGGCCACACATCTGTCTATATAAGACCTTACAGCTCACAGTGCAAGTCAGAGCAAATAAGAATCATGAGGTCAAAGGAACTGCCTGAAGAGCTCAGAGACAGAACTGTGGCAAGGCACAGATCTGGCCAAGGTTACAAAAACATTTCTGCTGCACTTAAGGTTCCTAAGAGCACAGTGGCCTCCATAATCCTTAAATGGAAGACGTTTGGGACGACCAGAACCCTTCCTAGAGCTGGCCGTCCGCCAAACTGAGCAATCGGGGGAGAAGAGCCTTGGTGAGAGAGGTAAAGAAGAACCCAAAGATCACTGTGGCTGAGCTCCAGAGATGCAGTCGGGAGATGGGAGAAAGTTCTAGAAAGTCAACCATCACTGCAGCCCTCCACCAGTCGGGGCTTTATGGCAGAGTGGCCCAACAGAAGCCTCTCTTCAGTGCAAGACACATGAAAGCCTGCATAGAGTTTGCTAAAAAACACCTGAAGGACCCCAAGATACTCCTTGCCTTATCTCTAAGGGTGCGCCCAGCCACCCTGCGGAGGAAACTCATTTCGGCCGCTTGTATCCGGGATCTTGTCCTTTCGGTCATGACCGGGAGGAGCTCGGAGTAGAGCCGCTGCTCCTCCACATCGAGAGGAGTCAGCTGAGGTGGCTCGGGCATCTGTTCCGGATGCCTCCTGGACGCCTCCCTGGGAAGGTGTTCCGAGCATGTCCCACCGGGTGGAGGCCCCAGGGAAGACCTAGGACACGCTGGACGGACTACGTCTCTCGGCCTGGGAACACCTTGGGGTCCCCCCGGTAGAGCTGGAGGAAGTGTCTGTGGATAGGGAAGTCTGGGCATCTTTGCTTAGACTGCTGCCTCCGCGACCCGGTCCCGGATAAGCAGAATAAGATGGATGGCTGGACCCCAAGATGGTGAGCAATAAGATTCTCTGGTCTGATGAGACCAAGATAGAACTTTTTGGCCTTAATTGTAAGCGGTATGTGTGGAGAAAACCAGGCCCTGCTCATCACCGTCCAATACAGTCCCAACAGTGAAGCCTGGTGGTGGCAGCATCAGGCTGTGGGGGTGTTTTTCAGCTGCAGGGACAGGACGACTGGTTGCAATCGAAGAAAAGATGAATGCAGCCAAATACAGGGATATCCTGGACGAAAACCTTCTCCAGAGTGCTCAGGACCTCAGACTGGGCCGAAGGTTCACCTTCCAACAAGACAATGACCCTAAGCACACAGCTAAAATAACGAAGGAGTGGCTTCAGGACAACTCCATGAGTGTTCTTGAATGGCCCAGCCAGAGCCCTGACTTAAATCCAACTGAGCATCTCTGGAGAGACCTGAAAATGGCTGTCCACCAACGTTCACCATCCAACCTGACAGAACTGGAGAGGATCTGCAAGGAGGAATGGCAGAGGATCCCCAAATCCAGGTGTGAAAAACTTGTTGCATCCCAAAAAGACTCTTGGCTGTTTAAGCTCAAAAGGGTGCTTCTACTAAATACTGAGCAAAGGGTCTGAATACTTATAGCTGTGTGATATTTCAGTTTTTCTTTTTTAATAATTCTGCAAAACTGTCAACAATGGGTTAGGGTTAGGGGTGCTGTGTGTACATTAATGGGGGGGGGGGGGTGAACTTAAATGATTTTGGCAAATGGCTGCAATATAACAAAGAGTGAAAAATGTAAGGGGGTCTGAATACTTTCCGTACCCACTGTATATCGTGTTTTTACAAATAAACACTTCAGAAACACATTTTTTTGTATATACTACACCTATTTTAGCCCAAAAACCAATAGCTGTCCATTTTAACTCAATTTTAAAGGCAAGGTTAGCCTTAATTAAGTTGATAGATGATTATACCGTATACCGCGGTAATAATATAATTTGGGGACGGTAAGACGGTATGAAAAAATGGATATCGCCCAACTCCACAGATACTCAATTGGATTCAAGTCAGGACTCTGGCTGGACCACTGCAAAACGTTAATGTTTTTGTCTGCTAGCCATTTCTTCACCACTTTTGTTGTGTGTTTTGGGTCGTTATTGTGCTGAAATGTCCATTGGTGCCCAAGGCCAAGTTTCTCTGCAGACTGCCTGATGTTCTTGTTGAGAATTTTGATGTATTGCTCCTTTTTCATGGTGCTGTTTACTGTGATTAGGTTCCCTGGTCCACCAGCTGAAAAACACCCCCAAAACATTAGGTTCCCACCACCAGGTTTGACAGTGGGAATGGTGTTCTTAGGGTTGAAGGATTCTCCTTTTTTACACCAAATGAAGGATACATCATTGTGGCCAAACAATTCAATTTTTGTTTCATCTGACCATAAAACAGAAGACCAGAAGTCTTCTCCTTTGTCCAGATGAGCATTTGCAAAGGCCAAGCAGGCTTTTTTGTGCCTTATCTGGAGAAGTGGTGTCCTCCTTGGTCTGCGCTCGTGGAACCCAGCGGTGTGCAGTGTGTGTTGGACTGTCTGCCTTGAGATGTTGCAACCAGCAGAGCCCAGATTCATCAGGATGGCCTTGGTGGTGATCCTTGGATTCTTTTTTACCTCTCACTGTTCTCCTGGCCAGCACAGGTGCCACTTTTGGCTTCTGACCACGTCCTCTGAGATTTGTCACAGTGCAGAACGTCTTGTATTTTTTGATAATACTTTGCACTGTAGCCACTGGATCCTCAAAACATTTTGATATGGTCTTATAGCCCTTTCCTGACTTGTGAGCAGCCACAGTGCACAGCCGCAGGTCCTCAAAGAGCTCCTTTGCTTTAGCCATGACTGTCCACAAACCAACAGCAGAGAGCTTCTGTTTTTCACCTGTGGTGTTGATTAAAACGGCTCCTTCCAATGAATCAGGGTAATTGGGATGCTTTAGAAGAGCATGGACTATTGGGAATGATATAGAACTTTGGATTTTCCCATAGACTGTAACAGTTTGCAAAGGGTATGAATAACTTTGGACATGCAACTTTTTGTTCAAATGTAAATAAAAGCTGAGAAATATTTTTTTCCTCAATGATACCTCTTGTACATCGTCTTATTATCTTTTGGGAGAACCCTGTGTCATTTCTGGTCAAAAAAAATTTACTGGTTGAATAAAAGTTACTTAAAGTCAGAATTTGCCAGGGGTATGAATAATTTTGGGCTTCACTGTAGTTTTATTAGATGTTCTCCTCTCAGCCACATGTTCTAGTGACAGAACAACCACACTCTGCTGCACACACTGCTCTGAGATTTTCTGGGACATTTACAGAAGAAGAGCAGGATTAATAATAAAAACATATTTGAGTTGAATAAATGTGTGGAAAAGCAGCAAATTCATCACTGAGCCATGACTCAAAGAACATGATGTGATGTCTGTGTTTCCTTCAGACTGGAGCCTGCTGGAGCAGAGTGGTTAACACCAGGACTCAGGAAGTGTAAGTGATGAAGTCTTAAGACCTTTTGTTAAAGAAACAATGCATTATGGGAAACATCCTTATAGAAAACACATGGAGCTCAGTGATGTGTCTTTGAGCCTTAAAGAAGAAACTGTGTCTCATGAAGCACAGAGAAGTGAATAAACTCCTGTGTAGTGACGTCAGAGGCTGGAGGTTTAGGACGTGCTTTATGTTCTACAGCAATAAACAGGAGAAGAAGAACTCAATTAAATGCTCACTCATACAATTCGCTCACTTCATGGATTTTAAAGATATGTTCCAATAAACTGCTTTAAAAATGTGGCCATGATACAAAATCAAAGCAAGTTTGTGTAAAGTCCACTAAGTCCATGTGTTCAGAGTGGACAGGTGACTAACTGCTGCTGTATTGTGTCTTCTCTCCATCAGATTTCTGTGAACTCACACTGGATCCAAACACAGCTCACAGAGAACTCAAACTGTCTGACAACAACAAGAAGGTGACACGTGTGAGAGAGGAGCAGCCATATCCAGATCATCAGGACAGATTTGAGGACTGGGAACAGCTTCTGTGTTCTACTGGTCTGACTGGTCGCTGTTACTGGGAGGTCCAGTGGAGTGGAAAGGTTTATATATCAGTGTCTTACAGAGGAATCAGAAGGAAAGGAGAAAGCTATAACACTTTGTTTGGATGGAATGATCAGTCCTGGAGTCTGTTCTGCTCTGGAGGTGGTTTCTATGTTTGTCATAATGACAAGCCAACCCGCCTCCCTCAGTCCTCGTCCTCTTCTGGGACAGTAGCAGTGTATGTGGACTGTCCTGCTGGCTCTCTGTCCTTCTACACAGTCTCCTCTGACCGACTGATCCACCTCCACACCTTCAACTCCACATTCACTCAGACTCTCATCCCTGGGCTTAGGCTCGGTACTTATGACTCCTCAGTTTCTCTGTGTGCTCTGTCCGACTGAGAGTCTCCTCTTGTGTAGAGAAACATCCTCACTGTTGATCAGATAGTCCAGTCTACCTGACCTCACACACTCTCACAGATTACACTGATCTACAAGCAAAATGCTTCCGGAACAAAAGTAGTGAAATTTTTTTTGGATTAGGTCACTCATAAAGAAAAAGTAAGTCAGAAGTGCAGATTGTCTATAGCAGAGGTCGTTAACAGGCGGACCGCGGTCCGAATCCGGACCCAGATGCCCTCCCATCCGGACCCGAACCTCTGTCCCACTCCGGGACCTGAACCCGTTCAGCCTGTTCACTCCCCAGGAGCGACAGAGGCACCGATGCGGCGCGTCAACAGCATCGTATCCTGGTGCTTTAAAACTTTAACATGAACAGTGCGGGGTGTTTTCTGTTACTGTCCAACAAAATGAGAGGAGTAGGTCCAGACTGAGTGCGGAGGGACAGGACTGTTCCCTTTACAACAGACTTAAGTTTTGTTTTTACGGAGCAGCGAGAGAGGAGGCGACACAGGCTGTGAGCGGCTCTGCCCTCTCAGTGTCTCTCTGTCGAGGCTCACCCCTCTCCTCTCGGTGTCCCTCTGTCCCACAGCTCACCCCTCTCCTCTCGGTGTCTCTCTGTCCCACAGCTCACCCCTCTCCTCTCGGTGTCTGTCCCTCTGTCCCACAGCTCACCCCTCTCCTCTCGGTGTCCCTCTGTCCCACAGCTCACCCCTCTCCTCTCGGTGTCTGTCCCTCTGTCCCACAGAGGACAGAGCTGCCTCATATTCACCAGAGAATTAAGAGGAAACCTGTGTTTTGAGGCGCAGTACGTTCCACTTTAGTTTTAATGGGTGAATCGTCTCCTGCGTAAAAGCAGACAGAAAATCTTGCGTGTGACGCTATCAACCAATCAGATGTGAGGATTTGGAAACATATGGAGCGGTGACTGTGAGACAGACAGCGGAGAAATGAGAGAGACAGATGTAGAAAGGAACAGAGGTCAGCTCTAAACTCCTGTGTCTCCTGTGTTCTGAGCCAAGGACCATTATAAAAGCATTTTGTTTGATTTTTTTTAACTCGTAGTGGAAATTTATTAATTTCTGTGTTATCCCGTTAGTTTATTATTATCTGAGCTTACTGCGGTACAAGGACAACAGCAGCGTAACAGCTGCAAGGCCAAAGCATGTTGTGTCTTAGTGCACCTGAGCCAGGACATGGTTATTGATGCTTGTAGATTCGAGCAAAAGTACTCAGATCTGCTGTGACCTGTATCACTCCTGCAATAACTGATAGACAATTTCTTTCCTAACCTTTATTACTCGTACTGTGCAATTGCTGGAGTTGATGACCGCTGATTAATAAAGAGGGTTTTAAACACCAGGGGACGTGGTACGAGCCCCTGCACGTGGATATGCAGAGCACGGTCATTTGGTTGAATAAGCTTGCTAATGTGTAAAAAAAAAAAAGGAAGATACGTGTTTTTTTCATTATTTGCTTTGCAGCTTAAATTTTGTTGATCTCCGATTGGAGATCAAAAGGGGGAATGTTGTATGTGATTTTAACATGATCAAGTTTATAATGAAATGTGAAGAAATGTATCTAATCATGTGACCAGGATCTGACCCAGACTCAAGACGCCACAACAAGTGCAAGGGAACAATCTGTGCTGGAAATGTGGCCTTCATGGGAGAGCAGAAGTGATAATAGCCCCTCCCTTACAACTCGCACTGCTTTGCCTGAGAACTGGTTCAGATCCTGGACTATGCCCATATCTGGAGTGGGTGGTATGAAGTTGAGCCTGGGATATATTCAGTGTGATAGGGACGGTCATTGTTGGACGCCCAGCGTAAGCCCTGAGTAAGATGTAGGCGGTAGGGACAGATCCAACCCAGAGCTCTGTTTAATTTGGCTTATGCGAATAAAAAGACAAAAAGCTAAAAAAAGCTGATTGGAGTCTTTATTGATTAGAAAAAGAACGCGTCATTATGGTGACCCCGACGTGATGAGGTCAACAAGAAAACAGGGTTAGAGCCCTGGAGGCCTGAAGTCACCTCAACCGCCGGCGTAAAAAGAGTACTCAGAACAGCCTGAAGCCTGTTCTATTCGACACCAAAAGTAGCCTGAAGTCTACATCGCGGCCAGAAGTTCGCACAATCGGATCACTAAAAGATGCGGCCGAGGACAGCCTGAAGTCTGTTCTATTGGACAATAAAAGTAGCCTGAAGTCTACACCGCGGCCAGAAGTTCGCACAATTGGACTGTTAAAGTTACGGCCGGAAGTTTGAAAAGATGGAATATGAATACCGTGGCCAGAAGTTCACGAGGAAAGAATAGAGAGTAGCCAGAAGCCTACTCCGAACAGCCTGAAGCCTGTTCTATTGGACACTAAAAGTAGCCTGAAGCCTACACCGCGGCCAGAAGTTCGCATAATTGACTACTAATATTGTGGCCAGAAGTCCACACCAGTTTAGACGCTAAAAGTAGCCTGAAGCCTACACCGCGGCCAGAAGTTCGCATAATTTGAAAGTACTAAAGTCGTGGCCAGAAGTCCACGGGAAAAAAGAGGCGCCAGTCAACCATCGTCATTGCAGTGAACTTCTCCTCCCACTGACCCGGGCGGCCTCTACTAAAAGGTGAGCAGAAAACCTGTTTATTCAAATTTCTGCTATTGACTAAACTAAATTGTGGTCAGTGTGTGTGGAGAGGACCGCAACAATGGAGGGTGAGTCTGACAAAGAGTTGAGTGATTGTCAAGCTAAAAGTCAATCTTTGTAGGTTATAGTAGGTCTTTGTGTCACTGTAATCTCATTTTTCTTACTTCTTCAACTGATGCTTGAAAGAGGATACACTATACAGAATATTTAAAATGTTTTCTTGTAATTCAAAAAATTGAAAACAATTTTGATAACAAGCGGAAGAATAAAAAGCAAAGGAAATCTGATTTAGAGAAAGTACAAGAACACAAAATTGTTTTGAAATGTGAATAACATGTAAAAAAAAAAGATCAGATACTGCTGCTTGTGTTTCCTCTGTTTTTCCAGACCTCTCCACGGTGGGACTCCACCTGGACCTGGACTCCTGCCCACTGTCAGTCCCCAGCAACAACAGCAGCAGCCTGAGCGGCCCCAGAGATAACAGCCGAGGTCGAGCCAGATTCCTCCAGTGACCTGCCAGTGAGACCAAAAGCCGACACGATCCACCTACACCATCAGGCCAGGCTACAGCTCCATCTGCAGCCACCCAAGTCATCGGACTCAGAACAAGAAGAACAGGAAGCCCAGTCCACCAGTTTAAACATGAGTTGAACTGACTGTAGCACCCATCACGTAAGAAAGCAAGTTTCTGTCGGGTTTTAAAGCTGCACTTTGTGAACTCGGGCTCCTCCTCACAACGTCCAATGGTCCAAGTTGCCAGTGTGAGGAAATGGACAATTACAGCATCACCAAGGACTTACACACAGCTGCTCTGACCATGCAGCGGGATGCAGAGAGCGCGGAGGCCTAGGACAAGGACGTGGCCGAGGCAAGGGTCGTGGTCACTGGAACAGAGGACAGAGGGTCCACCAAGGACAAAATAGAGGCCAAGACAACATATGGTACACTTGAGGACAGTTTGGACACTGAACTTGAGATTGTATAAGTTGGACACTGGATGCGAGAGGTCCACAAAGATACAGTGAAGGACCTCGCCTGAGTGCTCCCCAGGGGTCAGACTGACTGGGCAGCGAGGACGGGCCCGGTGAGAGACGCACCGAGGAGACGTCACCCAGAGGAAGGTACTGCACCCATAACACACACACATTCACATCTGTAGCTCTGCAATGAAGAACTGCTTACTGCTAACACACACACATTGGCTTCACAAGCAGACACTTATTTGGAGAATAAGACTAAGCCAGCAGCTACAACTTATGCAAGTCTGATCTCATTGACAAATACAGCCTTGCCAGAATATACCATTGAATTGAATGGTGAAAAAGGAATGTTTCTTGTTGATTCGGGGGCAACTAACTCTGTGGTCAAAAGGCTAGTCTTAAAGAAATCTCCCAAAATGAGTGGTCGTTATGTTTTACTCTGTCAGTGCCTTTGGTGACACTGTGCCAGAGCAATATGTCTCCACTTTCATGCTTAGACCCTGCAGGCAAAACTTTTAAGCTCTTTTCTATTTTTCCGCATTATGTCCAGTTAATTTTCTGCGTTGAGATCTGATGTGCAGATTAAACATTTGCCTTATCTCCACACCAGAAGGTCCTCAGGTTGTAACAACTGATCAATTGGCCAATAACAACATATTCACAGGAGTCAGGTTGGGAACTGGGACTCCTTTATATTTATAGCAATGGAAATTGCCACCAACTCCAATTACTACAGACCTAATCAAAATGGCACAAACCAGGTGTCTCCTGAGGGAACTACTTGTATGCATGAGGATGACCTGCACTGCACATCACACGAGTCACAGACTGGGCCCCCACCTCTGACCCTGGGTCTCATTCTCTTCTGTGCTGAAGCAAACAGAATGCTTTCACCTCTGTGTTACACTCAGACTGCTCTGTGTCTCTGGTGTCAGATAAACATGACGCTTATCAAAACAGCACCTCCTCCTCCTCTTTCTCTCTGACTCTGAGGCTGCAGCCGTCCCTGCTTTAAAAGCAGTTTCACAGGACCTGTGGGCAAAAAGTAAAATATGATGTTGGTTTGATCAAAGATTGTGAACCAGTGGTGATCACCCCTAAATCTACTTATAGGCCATGCCAGCACCAGTACCCCTTAAAACAAGAAGTTATTGTTGGCATTACTGCAGTTTTAATGCTCTAAGGGAGGCAGGAGTAATAGTGCTTTGTGAAAATTCTCTAGTATTTTTTTTTTTTTTTTTTGTATAACTATATCACCATGGCATTAAGTGTTGCCATTTGCGGTTATGTAGTCAGACGTGGGAGAAGGTCAAAAGCCCCAGGTTACAATGGATAACCTGTATGATGGGAGTAGAAACACGTTAGACTGAGAGGGTTTAGCTTGCTCTTTTTAGATGGGACAGCAATGTTCGAAGATGTTTTGTTATGTTTTATTTTATTTTTTTATTTTTTAATACTAGTGCTACTCTGAGTTTGTTTGTTGTTTGTGTCTCTGTTCTTTGTCTTTGTCTGTTTGTCCAATGTCCTGTCATGTCAATGTCTTGTCGTTGGTAATAATAATGGCAAGACTGGTTAATTTACAAGCTACGCCCCTCCTTGTCTGCATACCAACCCAACATGATGATTTAGTAGAGGCCTAAATCCCAGCCTTGCCTTCATAACAATTTTTAGAAAAAAAATCAGGCCAAATTGACACATGGGATGGTCCATGTGTCAAAAAGGGGGGATGTTAACAGCACTCAAGCAACAGTGGTACACAAAAGGGTTGACAGGTTATGTACAGAAATCTTGTCCACAGCACATAATGCAGGTAAAAGCACACACAACACCTGCAGCTGGGGTAAGGAATCTGCATTTACTGAGAGCTCTGTGTATTTCTGTAAGTTTAAAATAACTAATTTAGGAAGCATTTTCTGTTTTATTTCAAAGGTGTATTGAACTTGTTGCAACAAGAATTAGAAACTCTGCTCATCTGAAACAGTGGTGACCTTATGGGGCCATGTGATCACAGACAGGATACTTCCTGGCCTCAGCAATAATGCAACAAAATGTTTGAGTTAACATGACGTCATTCTTAAAAAATTGTGCACAAAAATGAAAGGGGAATGGTAAAATACATTTTTGGGACTGACCAAACTCTGATGTGGACTTGACCAGGTTTAATAACACTGTGACTGTGTGAATGTGAATATGTGAACTCTAATCACTCTTTGTGTTATTATGATCCAAAATGTTCATATCTCTGAAATTAACAGGTTTTAACAGGTGCTTAATAAAGATAATAAGGATCCAACAAACTGGATTCATATGGACCTGAACCCACTGAAAACAACTCTAGGAGAAGAGTTGTGGTGTGTATATGTTGATATTTCCCTCCACAGACTGAACTATCACCTAAAAGCAATACAAATGGACCAAAAGACTGAGCTGATATAAACCCATATGGAACAATATGAAATATGGAACAAGCACACGTCAGAAAAGTGTGTATCATTCAAGGAACTAAGGAAAATCCAAGGAAAATACATGGATGTGGTAACTACAACACCTTTGGTAAATTATTTCAGATTGCCTTATCATATTTGATGCTTTTATGTGCTATCTATGTGAGTCTAACTTATTTTGCCAAATTACAACTTTACTAAAAAATCCATGAGAGAATTGAAATCAGAGATCATGGTCCAGACACGAGACCACCCCCCCCCCCCAAAAAAAAAGAAGGGGGATGGCATTGTTTTGTGTGCAACGTGTTCCTCTATTTTCTCTCAGCAGGTCCCAGATAATACGTTTACCAAAAACATGTTTCCTAAATGAATGCTGTGAGGTATCACTGCTCCTACCTCCACTCTGGAAAAGTAGATAACACAATGGGAGAGTGCTGAGGGAAAACAGGCAGGGCCCAAAGCTCTGCCTGTACTGGAAACATCACAGCTGACACTGAGCCACCTGGACAACGCTGGCTCCTTTAAGAAGGGCCTCAACTCTCCACAACAACCTCTGCTCCATCTCCGGCTTCTACAACTTCCACTTGGATCAATGCCAGCCGCTTCAAACGGTCCCTGAGCCAGGGGACAACTTCTCATCAGTCGGAGACAAACAACAACCTTCCTCTCTGGACGTTGAGGACATCAACACTGACTGAGAGGATCACCACTCACTGACTCACAACAGTCAGGCTGCGTTGACCTGCACGAGCACAGGTGCGAGCCTAGCGCCGCCTGTGTTCGCTCCGGTGAATTCACAATACACACACATCTCACACCGAGCAGAGCACACAGCTCACAGGTTGTTACTGCAACTGAAGAACAACAACCAGACTCATCTTGCGCATTTAACAAAAAGACTATGACATCTGAGCAAGACCTGACCCGGAGAGGGGCCAGGCGCAAAATCAGACATTGTAAATGGGCTTTGTGAAAGAGCCATACATGCTGCTGTCATTAACTTTATTTATTGATTATTATAAACAGGGTTTTATTATAATCAAAAGGGGGGAACGTAGTGGAAATTTATTAATTTCTGTGTTATCCCGTTAGTTTATTATTATCTGAGCTTACTGCGGTACAAGGACAACAGCAGCGTAACAGCTGCAAGGCCAAAGCATGTTGTGTCTTAGTGCACCTGAGCCAGGACATGGTTATTGATGCTTGTAGATTCGAGCAAAAGTACTCAGATCTGCTGTGACCTGTATCACTCCTGCAATAACTGATAGACAATTTCTTTCCTAACCTTTATTACTCGTACTGTGCAATTGCTGGAGTTGATGACCGCTGATTAATAAAGAGGGTTTTAAACACCAGGGGACGTGGTACGAGCCCCTGCACGTGGATATGCAGAGCACGGTCATTTGGTTGAATAAGCTTTGCTAATGTGTAAAAAAAAAAAAGGAAGATATGTGTTTTTTTCATTATTTGCTTTGCAGCTTAAATTTTGTTGATCTCCGATTGGAGATCAAAAGGGGGAATGTTGTATGTGATTTTAACATGATCAAGTTTATAATGAAATGTGAAGAAATGTATCTAATCATGTGACCAGGATCTGACCCAGACTCAAGACGCCACAACAAGTGCAAGGGAACAATCTGTGCTGGAAATGTGGCCTTCATGGGAGAGCAGAAGTGATAATAGCCCCTCCCTTACAACTCGCACTGCTTTGCCTGAGAACTGGTTCAGATCCTGGACTATGCCCATATCTGGAGTGGGTGGTATGAAGTTGAGCTTGGGATATATTCAGTGTGATAGGGACGGTCATTGTTGGACGCCCAGCGTAAGCCCTGAGTAAGATGTAGGCGGTAGGGACAGATCCAACCCAGAGCTCTGTTTAATTTGGCTTATGCGAATAAAAAGACAAAAAGCTAAAAAAAGCTGATTGGAGTCTTTATTGATTAGAAAAAGAACGCGTCAAACTGTATTTGATTAACATAAGAAAAAAAAAACGTTTTTATTATTTGATATCTCCTAGTTTTAAACTGATGCTTATGTTAGCAAAATGCTATTGCCATAATGTAGACAATGATGTGACTACAATGATTTTATTTATTTATTTTTGAGGTACAAATCAACATTGTGATGCTCCGGACCTTCGCGCGAGAACATTTTCACCAATTGGACCTCGGTGAATTTTAGTTGGTGACCCCTGGTCTATAGTTTCCAAGAAACAGTATTGGGTCAAAATAGGAAATTTATGCCAAATAAGGCAAAAACGGTAGTTTATCAGACGGTACAGTGTCTACAAGCAACCAGTTCTTTCTGAAAGCCTCCAATACATTAATTTTAATATGTCTAGAGTTTTGACAGCGGTAGAAAATTAATCAATATTAATATTATTTTTAAGCAAAAATGCCTAAATCTATTGTATAAACAGATGTGATTTTGATGTGAAACAATATCATTAAATATCTTGAATACATTGCTAACCAGCACAGTTATCAATTGATTTTTAGTTCATCTTATCAAAATAAATGAGATTTAGCCACTTTTATCTCAGAAGCAGATTGAAGAAGGATGCTTAAGGAAAAGGAAGCTTATTATAGCTACTTTTGTAACTACCTGAGACTTTGGGCTCAGGTTTGAGAGGAGTACTTCCAACAGTGGATTACAATTACAAAGGATTTTACCAACATTTCTGGAGTGTGGAGCTAGTGATGGGCAGATGATACCTCAGTGGTGTATCACACTTTCCCCTGATTGTGTCGACGCTGTATCATGCTGTCTTGGTTTGTGTATGGGTTCTATCTAGTGGTTTAAAAAATGTACTGCAGCTATATTACAAAAGAAACACATTGTCATGAGTTTGTGTAGCTAAGTGCAAGATACTGCTTTTCCACATGTGAACATAACAACTGGGCCTATGTTCAATAATCTCTGTGATAAAGAGAAATCAGAGTGAATATTCTTGTGATGATTAATGAAACACATTTTGCGTGTGTCATCTGAGTGCCTGTGAATGTTTTTACACATTGTGCTTGTAACAACAGGCTCGTTCGAGATGAGCCAGACTTCAGTTTGGATCAGTGTCGCTCTGTGGCAGTGCAGGCCGATTAGATTTGTGTCCGACTTGCTACCAACTTCTCTGATGTCATGAGTGCGACGGTCACTGAAAGCTCGTGAGATCCAAACGAGAGCAGTGTCTAATCCCCTTGCAGGGCATCAGGAGCAACTGTGGAGGCTGCTTGGCTCAGTGCATGATGGGAAAACGCCCACCTGTCAGCTGTGAACAGACAGGTGATTGGATCTGAGTTTAGTGCTGATCAGAAACGTAACGCACGACACTTCACTGCCCGCCTCTTTTTTTGTAAAATAGACTTTACAGTTCCAGTTTTGACCTGGATAAACTTTGTGCCCTGCTGCTCAGTGTGAAGTGGAGGATTATTAAAAAGATTGTGCATAATATCTGCTGTTATAGAAGGCTTTTTAACTTTTATAATGTGTAAACTTAGACATAAAAGTTAAAAATCACAGCTGAATGTGCCTCATGTTGTGAGCTCCTGAGGAGCGCCTCATTACCCACAGACTGTGGCCATGCCATAGACAGAAAAGTTCTTACAATTCAGTTTTATGCATTTATTTGCAAAATCACATCCAGCACACGCGAGAAGTTTGTTTCGGGTGTGATCTGAGCCACAAACTGTCCCACTTCAGTACAGGAGGATTTCCCCTCCTCCTGCTGCGGCCGTGCACTCACTTTAACAATCCAGGCGAGGCTCAGTTCATCTGGAACGAGCCTAATGACACGAGATACAATGTGATACAATACGACACAGTCATGTGTCGGTCACGTGACTTTTCTTAAGGCGATACGCTCAGTGACACAGCTCGGCTGAGGCGTTGCTTTCAGCGCATAATGCGTGTATCGGTGCCTCGGCTCGTTTAGACCAACACTATGTGGAGCACTTTTGGACTAAATGGCCGCCTACGTTCCTGGCAGTTTTTGAGCTGGATTATTTTTGATGATTTTGGGCCCTTTTTGCCTTATTTGAATTGCTCTATTTGGATTACTGGACAATTTTTGGACTACCCTCGCTGACGCAGCTCTTAAGTAACTATTATTATTAGCAAACAAATGGAACTGGAGACATTTAAGTACATGGAATCCAACAGACTAGGTTTGTCAGAAAATGATCCGGACAATAATTTTCTTGCATCTTTTGATAGTGACTGTAATTATATTACTCAGGATCAATTCAACAGTAACATAACTTTTGAAGGAGGGTTGTCAATTATTCACTTTAACAGTAGGAGCATGTATTCAAATTTCAATTCAAAGATTATCTTCATCAATTTATTCACCCTTTCAGTGTCATTGCAATTACAGAGACATGGATTAAACAAGACAGAGATATTCAATTTTACCTAGAAGATTATGAATTAAGATATATGAACAGAGTAAACAAAACAGGAGGTGGTGTTGCATTATTTATTCACAAATCATTAAAATTTATGGTTTTATCCAATATGTCGTTAGTTGTAGAAGATATAATGGAGTGTTTAACTGTTGAAATTAACAATGAAATGGAAAAAAACAATCGTAAGTTGTGTGTATCCATCACCTAGTTCACAGATTGAAGTGTTTACTGAATGGATGGAAAAAATATTTTCAAATGTAAACCAAAAACTATTATTTATCTGTGGCGACCTAAATATTGATCTACTGAACTCAACTCAACTTAAAGTAATTGATGATTTTTCTGATAAATGTATAGCATGTCTTTATATCCAACAATAACAAAACCAAGTAGAATAACAACACACAGTGCAACCTTGATTGATAAAATATTCACTAATATTATGGACATTTCTACAAGTGGCTTGTTAATATGTGACATTACTGATCACCTACCCATTTTTTCTCTCTATAACTGTCAAATTAAGAAAAATAAAGAAGGCAAAAATGTATTTTAAAAGAAAACGCACAGAAGAAACTATCAGTGCTTTTGATAAAAGTTTAAAGGATCATGATTGGAGTTCAGTTTTAATGAACACAAACGTGGACAAAGCATATGATGACTTTTTACTTTTTCTTTATAATAAGTACTGTCCATTCATAAAACATAAAAATAGTAAAAGATCAACAACAAAACCATGGTTGACCAAAGGAATTTTAAATGCGTGCAAAAAAAAAACAATCTTTATAGATTGTTTATCAAACAAAAAACTGAAGAAGCTGAACAAAGATATAAGTTATACAAAAACAAATTAACAGATATAATAACTAGTAAAAAGTTATAATAGAATACTATATGAAAACAGAAAGGACATGAAAAGAACTTGGGATGCAATTAAAAGTCTAATAAAACCCGAGTCCAAAAATTGTATATATCCCTCTTTTTTTGAAAATCTAAAAGGGAATAGTTATGACATGAATAATATTGTAAATGGTTTCAATCCATTTTTTGTGAATATTGGTCCACAGTTGTCAGCTGAAATTCCAGATCAAGGTAAAATTGAATGTAACAATAAAACACCTCACAATCCTCACTCAATGTTTCTCTTGGCAACTAATAAACAAGAAGTCAAACAGGTTGTCTTCAAATTTAAAAACAAATTTTCTACAGACTGTCACGACATCGATATGGCACTAGTTAAAAAAGTAATTGGTAACATTGTTAAACTTTTAACCCACATTTGTAATTTGTCCTTTCAATCCGGCTGCTTTCCAAATAAAATGAAAATTGCAAAAGTGATACCGCTTTATAAAAATGGAAATAAACATAGCTTCACAAATTACAGGCCCATATCATTACTGCCTCAATTCTCAAAAATTCTAGAAAAAATATTTTTATTAAGATTGGAAAAATTTGTTGAGAAACATTAAATATTAAATGAAAGCCAATATGGCTTTAGAGCAAAGAGAACCACATCTATGGCAATAATAGAAGCAGTAGAAGAAATCACAAATGCTTTAGACCACAAAAAATATGCAGTTGGCATCTTCATTGATCTCAAAAAAGCATTTGACACAATTAATCATTCAATCTTACTTAAAGGTATTAGGGAGGATCTTTATAAATTCATTTTTTGCAATATTTATTAAAACTACCTTCATTGCCCTGTATAAGGCTTATAAATTGGTGTATTAGAAAATATAATAATAATATTAATAAACTGTGGACTCTGTGGGACTTAAAAAACCTCATGCGTATACACTATGTTTATGTAGCCCGGCATTAGCGCCGCGTTAGCGGCGTTAACATCGTAGCGCGGACAGCCTGACTTCGAAGAGCACAATGGCTGAGGAAAACCGTGAACCAGGCGGTCACAAAAGGAAAACTGTTTTTGAAGTGAACCAGAGGAGGAGGAGAAAAACTGTAGAAGAGCAGAATAAAACCTGTGTAGTTATTGGCGATTCTTTCAAACAATGGCGTGCGCTGAAGGAACAGAAAGGGCTTCAGACGATGCATTGGTTGCCAAGTTTCTGCTGGACAGGTAACGTTTATCTTATCGTTTGAAAAAAATGCCTTTTTCCTTTATCTGTTGAACCTTTTCAACTGTACAGCAACCGTCAGTTTGCTAATGCTACCAATAGCAGGAGGACATATTTTTGCTCACATTTAGGGACTGTGCATGTGACTGGGTCTGTGTGGGGAACTAGGTCAAAGGTCGCGCAAACAAACAATGCAGGTCTAGGTCTAGGTGAATCTCTGCTGATGCCGGCTGTAAACAAACACTCGTGTTCCAACGCTCGTGCACGTCGCTGTGGAGGAGTTCCTTGGAAAGGAACAGTGAAGGGCGGGGCCTGACGCATGCGCAGTATTCAAAAAAGGACAGTCGCTGGTTTCTCAGCAGTCGAAAAAAATCCTCCCTAATATCTTTAATAAACTAGAAAAATATGGTATTAGAGGAGTAGCTGGAAACTGGATTGGAAATTACTTAACAGAAAGAGCTCAATATGTCAAAATGGGAGACTATGCATCTGAATATCTTGGCATTGCCTGTGGTGTCCCCCAGGGGTCAGTATTGGGCCCAATGCTGTTCAATTTGTATATAAACGACTTATTCTGTGTTTCTCAATCATTAAAATTAATCCTTTTTGCTGACGACACCAACATTTTCTACAGCAGTCTGGATGTTAATGATCTCATCAATACTGTCAATAATGAACTACAAAAAATTTAAAAATGGATGGATTCAAACAAATTCATCATCGTCATTAAATGTTAGCAAAACAAAAGCAATGATTTTTGGAAATTGCTAAATAAATGTAAAATCACAAATTGTTATTGATGATGTACAAATTGAAAATGTAACTGAAAACAAATTCTTAGGGGTGATCATGGACAACAAATTATCATGGAAAGCTCACATCACTCATACAAAAAAAAAAAGCCAAGAGCCTCTCGATTATAAATAAAGCTAAGTACTACCTGGATCTGAATGCACTACGTACATTATACTGCTCACTGATTCTCCCTTATTACACCTATTGTGTTGAAGTTTGGGGGAATAATTACCATAGTACAACAAATGCTCTTTTCATATTGCAAAAGCGTGCTGTACGGATCATTCATAAAGTTGGTTTTTTAGAACATACTCATGATCTCTTTATTCGTTCCAAATTATTGAAATTCCCAGATATTGTCAAATACTGTACTCTAATGTTGCTATTCAAAGCTTTCAACCAATCATTACCTTATAATGTACAAAAACTCTTCACACTTGAAGAGACAGTTTATGGTCTGTGAGATTATGGCAATTTTTTATTACCAAATGTTCAAACCACTCGTAAAAGTTTTTGTGTGACTGTATGTGGAGTTAAACTATGGAATGCACTGGATCCTCATCAAAAGCAATGCCAATATATTCATGCATTTCGAAGTTTATATAAACAAATGGTCTGGTCAGATTATAGAGAGAAACAGGCTTAATGCAATCATTTCTTCATTTCCTTGTGTTGGTTTCAGCTTGTTGTTTCCTTACCATTGCTGCTATTTGCATCTTCACCATTGCTATATGTTTGCATTCTTACCATCGCTAACATTTGTGTCCTTACCATTGCTGGTATATATGTTTCCTTACCTTTTCTAACATTTGTGTCTTATCACTGTTAGTACTTGCGTCCTGCAATCTATGCAGCTATCTATTATTTAAAATTGACTTGCCTGAAATGCCTTACTATTTTTTGTTATATTTCTGGAAATGTAAATATGTTTTATTATTCTTGTACGAGCAGGAAGCTAAAAATAAGTTGTTTTGATTTGTTCTATGTAATATAGGGGTGGGATTAAATAAGTTTTCTTCCTCCCACTCCTTTTTGAGCCTTAAAAGAAACAGTTTTCAATGTAATTATAATTCTGTATGTACTGTATATTTGTCTTCAGTTGCTCGAAACAAATAAAGACTAACCATTATTATTTTTCTACAAATTCCTAGAATGAATTAGACTAGTTATAGATTGTGTGATTGGTCTGAATAAAGTACAGGGTTTTCTTGGTTATATGTATTATCTTCCTACATTATGGAAAAGAATTCTGTTCTATGGTCATACTGTGTTGTGATTTCTTTACATTTAGTAAACTGAGTGTTGTTCTGTTCTCATACTAATCAGAACGATTTTGTAGATTGAGCTGTGTGATGCTTTCCATATAAACCAGTACTAAAAATACAAAATTATAAACAATTTTTTCAGTAGTACACTAAGGCCTATAAAACAGGTTAGGTTCATTGTGTGCATTACACCAGCTCTTAATGGTCATTTTAATTTGGTTGACTTGCAATTATGTCCTTAGAACTTAATTTTCTAGCTAGAGTGAAGATCGAAGAGGTAAGCCACCAAAACTGGCTGGGCTGGTGTTAAATTCATTAAAAGTTGGGTCTCCCGAGGTGGCATTTAATACCAGACGAAGCAGGGCAGAGGTCAGGAACTAAAGGTGGTTAGAATTCAGGCGAGTTACCTCCATCTCAGCTTAAGCAGTGCTTTTAGATTTAGGAGTGGATGAAGTCCTACTAATCTAGAGCCAAGACCCCAGAAGAAGGAGAGCTGATTCTTACTGGGATCTAACAAGGCTTTAAAAATATTATGCCATGGAAAGAGAACATTTTTAATAAGTACTCTACTGGAGCCATAAAGAAATGTAAAGAGTGTTGTTGTCTTTTGAACCTACAATCAAAGAAAAAGAGCACTTAGGATGCAATTTTTCTCCAAAAGCAAAAATAGGCTTGTTTGAGATGAACTTTACCTCGCCTGGACTGTAAGCGAGAACAGGCGGCCGCAGCAGAGAGTGGGGAAAAGTGCAGGAAATCAAGTCGGACAGTTCACAAGCTGAGAACAGCGTAGAGCACCTCAGATCATGCAGCGTCTTGCTTGAAGGACAGATCTCGCGTTTGAAGTATTTTCTTAAAACAATTTTAATAGTTTGTGGACACACTTCTGTTTCCTTCACACACCACTGGAGGACACATTTGTCATCAAAGAAAAGAGACGAGGGCTGCCCTTGTTGTAGAGTTTGCAGCTTGGGCTTAAAATATTATATGGATCTATGATCATGAGTCTGTTCTCAAATAGATTTATTATTCATGTGCGTATCTGACACACTCTGGACACTTTCAGTCACATTTAAAGTATTTGTTGATATCAAATTAGTAATACTAGTTTGTGTAAAGTTGTGAGGAGGAGGCAGCTGAGCGTCAGGTGTCACGTGTCTGATCAAAACGCAACTCGGGCCCAATCAGCTGTCAGTGCACGTGTGGACAGGACACCATTTCCCATCATGCATTAAGCGTTTGTAGTCCATGCAGGTGGCCACAGTTGATGGAGAGCAACTGCGCTCGCCTTGCTCATCTCAAACCTAAGCCTAATGTCTGTGAGGAATCAGTGGAAACAGAGCTGCACACCATTTTTTTGGATAAATGACTGAGATTAGACTGCACGTAGAGGGCTTGTTGTTGATTGGTCAGTGCTTCCTGGAGTGGGCGGGGCTTCCTGGGAGAGGTGAAGGTCTGTGCAACCAAGCCTCAGAAACTTAGGATTACTCAAAAAAGGAATATTTTTGATGAGGGAACATTATAATGCTGCGTTCATGATAGATAAAAATATCAATAGTCCTGACTTAATAAAGCCGACTTTCGAAAAACGTCCGTTCACGAGTTCAGCTTAGAAAACACACGAGGATCACCACAATAACAACATAACCATATTTGCATTACCGTGTTGTTTTATAGGAAACGAATAAATACCTTGTTAGAACTGCTTGGTGTAGTAGAGAGTTATAGCAGGGTTTTTTTCCATTTCTACTTTAGTCATTTAGTGATAAATGAAGAGTCAAAGATGTTTTTGCAGCGCTTTAGCACTAATAACTTTATTCATCATATAAAGATAAGTACATTTTGCAGAAGTGTGAGATGGTGATGTCAACTCGGGAACTCTGAGTCCAACACTTCTGCACGAGTTTCCGAGCAAACCAAGATGGTGTTCAAGGCCCGTTTTCCGAATCGGAGGTCGGACATTTCCAAGATTCCGCGGTATCATGAATGCCTTCTGTGGAACACATATTTAAGAGAAGCCCATCCCCCAAAGGCCTGTGTCATTGTAAGATCTGTCCCTGGATGCATTCATGGACTCAGTTGGTTCTCTGTCTGCGGGGGTCAGTGAAGGCCTGGCGGTGCGTTCGTGTGCGGCTGTGGGGGCAGTTTCCTCCGGTCTTTAACAGCGTTCCTCTTCCTCTTTTTGGTCAGGAAGTTCTCCAGTTTCCCACTCTTCTTCAGATCCTGGTATTTTTCCAACAACTGCAGCTTCTTCTTCTCAGCTGTGAAACACAAGTTCATACACTTTACACTGGGTCAGGACCAGAACTAGACCAAAATTAGACCAGGACTAAACAAGTTCTAGACCAGGACAAGGTGAGAAACTCACAGTTCTTGAGGAAGAGCGGTGCTTGTCCCTGATTGGCTCGTTCTCGCTGCTGTCTCTTGAACTGCAGCTCTTTGTTTCTCTGCTGCTCGCGGCTCAGTCTGGCCCTCTCCTGGTTCTCCTGGGAATTACAGCACATCACACCATTTATTCTCCGTAAAGAACATTCAACACTTCCTCTGCTCTCACTCACACTTCTCTACTTCCTACACAATCTGTAAAAAGCGGACTTACTGAAAAAGACCGGGACCAATAACATTTAAGAGCACGAGCTCCTGGATAAGACACATTATTTACAGAAAACTATTACAAAGCTGATTCTGAGCAACGCACCGACAGAAAACAAGTCTCTTACCTCTTTGTACAGTATGGAGGATGTATATGTTTTTGGCTCTCACAGTTGTTTTAATTTAAATTTCTGGTCCACATTTTGGCCCTCATTTCTCAAAGTTGCATAGAAACGGGTGCAGAATCTTGAGTAAAAATGGTCATACGCAGGACGCATGTCATTTATGAAAATGTGCGTTTTGCTCCAATCTCACCGTACGCACAACCAGCAGGTGATAAATCTGGCGGCTGAAAACAAGCGTGATCTGAATGAAACGCCCTTAAATATTCGCGTTTTCGGCATAGAGGCATGAAATACAGCAAAAGGGGCTTAACTCTGAGCAGAAAATGCACAAATAAATTAACAAGGAATCAAAATGATGTTGTTTAAAGCATGGAAAATATTATTAAAGGTTTAATTTTAGGTTCAACCCCAATATTTACCTTGATATTTGAAAATATATTTGCCATTTGAAGAATATAAATAAAGATTAAAATATCGGCTTAACGACAATAATTTAATTTACATGCAGTAACCTGCGGTACATGCAGTGACCTGCGGTACATGCAGTGACCTGCGGTACATGCAGTAACCTGCAGTACATGTAGTAACCTGTGATACATGCAGTAACCTGCGGTACATGCAGTGACCTGCGGTACATGCAGTAACCTGCGGTACATGCAGTAACCTGCGGTACATGCAGTAACCTGCGGTACATGCAGTAACCTGCGGTACATGCAGTAACCTGCGGTACATGCAGTAACCTGCGGTACATGCAGTAACCTGCGGTACATGCAGTAACCTGCGGTACATGCAGTAACCTGCGGTACATGCAGTGACCTGCGGTACATGCAGTAACCTGCAGTACATGTAGTAACCTGCGATACATGCAGTAACCTGCGGTACATGCAGTGACCTGCGGTACATGCAGTAACCTGCGGTACATGCAGTAACCTGCGGTACATGCAGTAACCTGCGGTACATGCAGTAACCTGCGGTACATGCAGTAACCTGCGGTACATGCAGTAACCTGCGGTACATGCAGTAACCTGCGGTACATGCAGTAACCTGCGGTACATGCAGTAACCTGCGGTACATGCAGTAACCTGCGGTACATGCAGTAACCTGCGGTACATGCAGTAACATGTGGTACATGTAGTAACCTGTCACATGCACAGCTGATCTCCACAACACTACCAAACTCCAGACTGCAGACTCCATATTTCTGGTTAGCTCAACTATTAGGGATGTAAAAATGTGTTTTGTGGACAATAATTTAGCATTTACAATACAGGAATGTTTGGCAACGCGTTAGGTGTGTTAAATACTAGAATTGGTAAAGAACCATAGCAGAGTTATACCGGGCATGGCCCAGAGGTGACTCAGTGGAGGAAGGCTGTGGCGCATATTCAGCTGTGGCTGCAGGTGTCTCCACCTGGGCAGCGCTTTCCCGCGCGACAGGCACACGCGCGGAGGACGGGCTGCACTCACACCGCGGGACCTGACAAGCCCGGACCTGGATGAGCCGTGCTCAGTCTCGGTAAATGCACGGCCAAGCCCACGGCAGTAGGTAGGTAAAAAGCTCCTCCTCTTTCTAAATGAAGCGCTGAATTCAAACTGTCCCCATCCAAAGTTTGCTCAAACATTAGCTGATAAAAAAGTCGACAGTGGTCAGCGGCCGTTTATCTGTGATGAAACTCGTCCTACCTGTATCTCCAGGACCGTCTCAGAGCTCACCGCTGCTGCCCGGTCTGACAGTAGCTGTTCTGGGGTGGTAGGGCACGGTGACCTCGGCTCTGAGCAGGTGGCTGCAGCATGAGTTCTGTCTAACAGCTACACTTAGCAGTTTTGTGCTTGAAGCAGCCAGTCGCCTGTTTAGCTCTGCGACAATAACTTTTCAAGGGAGATTTATGCTTTTATCAAAAGCAGTCTCATCAAAGCTACAGCTGAGAAAACACACAAACTTTACTGACAGCTCGTGCTCCATACATGTCCCTAAAATATTTGAAAATGCAATGTGTGTTCTGCAGGAATGTTAAGTAGTCTTAATGTGGGCTTTTATGCTTTCATTAATTGTTTTCCTGTGTAGTTTGACCCTGACTTGAAATTGGCGAATATGTACATCTGAGCGTACTGTACGCCTTGGTCCATACTGATAAATCCCGAAAATTGCATGGCTTTGGGTGAACACCAGGCGTATGCCCATTTTTTGGTGTACGCAAGTTTGATAAATGAGGGCCATTGTGACATTGGTCCACTTTATCCTGCAGTGTGGATGTGGCCGAGCTGCAGGTTTTATCCCTGGCTGTGATCAGTAGAAACAGTTTAGGGCAGGCCTATTCCACTTGGCCCGACTGAAATGTTCTCCTCACACAGCCTGGGCCCACTTCTGTCATTTTATCCAGTTATTAAACGTTAAAACACACATTTTAAACTCCATGTTGTTCATATTAAAGCCTTTTCAAGTGCTGAGACTGGTGTGTGTTGAGCTTATAATGTATTTGCATTAAAAAAAGAAAAGCTGTTCATCTGGCTTTAACAATGTGTCATTATTTGTGAGTTAAAAAAACTGTTTATTTCTGGAAATACTTCTGAATGTTAAGATTGGGAATAGGGTTGCAAAATTCTGGGAATTTTCAAATTTGGAAATTTTCCATGGGAATAAACGGGAATTTAATGGAAATTATGGGAATAAATTTGGAACTTACACAATTCAAAGCTGTCCCATGACAGGGCAATATACTATAGCAAAAAAACATACTTCAATATCGCTGTTATTTCTCAGTCACATGTACATGTGGTACATGCAGTAACCTGTGGTACATGCAGTAACCTGCGGTACATGCAGTAACCTGCGGTACATGCAGTAACCTGCGGTACATGTAGTAACCTGCGGTACATGCAGTAACCTGCGGTACATGCAGTAACCTGCGGTACATGCAGTAACCTGCGGTACATGTAGTAACCTGCGGTACATGCAGTAACCTGCGGTACATGTAGTAACCTGCGGTACATGTAGTAACATGTGGTACATGCAGTAACCTGCGGTACATGTAGTAACCTGCGGTACATGCAGTAACCTGCAGTACATGTAGTAACCTGCGGTACATGCAGTAACCTGCGGTACATGTAGTGACCTGCGGTACATGTAGTAACCTGTGGTACATGCAGTAACCTGCGGTACATGCAGTAACCTGCGGTACATGCAGTAACCTGTGGTACATGCAGTAACCTGCGGTACATGCAGTAACCTGCGGTACATGCAGTAACCTGCGGTACATGTAGTAACCTGCGGTACATGCAGTAACCTGCGGTACATGTAGTAACCTGCGGTACATGCAGTAACCTGCGGTACATGCAGTGACCTGCGGTACATGCAGTGACCTGCGGTACATGTAGTAACCTGCGGTACATGCAGTAACCTGCGGTACATGCAGTAACCTGCGGTACATGCAGTAACCTGTGGTACATGCAGTAACCTGCGGTACATGTAGTAACCTGCGGTACATGCAGTAACCTGCGGTACATGCAGTAACCTGTGGTACATGCAGTAACCTGTGGTACATGCAGTAACCTGCGGTACATGTAGTAACCTGTGGTACATGCAGTAACCTGTGGTACATGTAGTGACCTGTCACATGCACAGCTGATCTCCACAACACTACCAAACTCCAGACTGCAGACTCCATATTTCTGATTCGCTCAACTATTAGGGATGTAAAAATGTGTTTTGTGGTATATTGTGATATTTTGGGGGAACAATATTAAGCATCATAATTCTTTATAGGTATCAATACATTTGTGACAATATCATGCATAATTAATGAGCTACATCTGTTCTGGTTGCAGGCCTAGCAACACGAGTTTGGCTGCAGTTCTCAGGCTGGCCACTGGGGGTGCTGCCGTTTTTTGAGCAGTTTAATGTAATGTGGTGTTTTCCCACTGATTAAACTGTGTCAGCTCAGCACATGTTCTCTCTTTTGAACAATTTACATTCTGTTTGGTCAAAGACAAATCTGTTCTGTAAATGTTTAATAAAGTTGTTTAAATCTGGTGGATTATAATGTTTTTTTTTATTTATGTATATATGGTTTCTAAATTTGAAAATTCCCAAAATTTCCAAGCTTAACTTCCCACAAAAAGTTTCCAGAAAATTTCTGGAAATTTTTATTGAAATAAGTGTCAAAGTTTTGCATTTTTGGACAGTAATGTGTCGAACCATCGGGCCCTCACACATCTTTACTTTTCTAATTTGTGGGGCGTCTTTGGTGCTGGTTCAGAGCATTGCCATATTTATGTCTTATTGGGTGTAATTTTTGTGATTTAATTAAAATAAAATGTTAAAAATTCAACTCTGCTTTGCTCTCTGTCTGCTGGACATAATCAACCTTTGCCACGATGTTGGATTTAAAGTAAACTTTTATGATTTTTGGCAAAAGTTGCTGTATCGATATGAAGCTGTTGAATCGTATCGTTCTAACTCAGCCGATAACGTCGTCAACATCTCCACCGTAAACAAGCACATAATGGATTAGTTTAGATTTCTGAGCAATTGACTTAGTGTTGTTTACAAACACTTTCAGCTAATTTAAGACTCTTTCAGGACGCCTGGGAGCCTGAACAAACTCAGACGCACCATTCTCTTCACCAGGAACTGCAGCTCCTCCTTCCTCTTCTCATTTTTGATTTTCTTCAGCTTCTTCTTTATGACCTGCAAAAAACAACAACACAGAAAACAGATTTTTTTTAAATGACCTCCCTTTCTCCATCATCAGCTCTTTCTTGGACAAGAATTCTGACTCAAGAAAAAAAGCTGATTCTTGCTTCAAAAGTCTAAAGTAATTTCATTTATATTTCATTTATATTAGACACTGGACCAACCTATTCAATGAATATGTAGAATACAATATGGTGTAACATCTTTTTTTTGTCCTGTGGTGTGACACAACTTTGAAATTGAATGCAATGAATATTAATTTCAAATATAAAATAGTTGTATAAAAAGTCAATAGTAAATAGCACTTCACAACTTTTTGCATAACCATTATTTCTACATTATTTGACATTGTCCTGCGGTGTGATTTTGTCACTTTCACTACAATTTGGCCATTTGAGTCAACATGTCTGTGGTGCAAACTTAATATATCCCTGTCCCACTATAAACAATGATTTTTAACATTCAGAATTTCTGAAAAATACAGCTGTTACATCGCCGGACACCAAACAGACTCACTTTAACATTTGTTTAGAAAATAATGATTTTCCTGACATTAATAATAAAATAACAGTTCTTTGTGGTTCAGCTCCCAGCCTTAACTCCAGAGTCTGTCTGCTCTGTAAATGACAGATGGCTCCTGGAGGTTTGCTTTAAAAAACTGATTTTTCAGGTCACACCACAGGACACCATTTTGATGAAACTTATTCTATTTTTTATTGTAGGATTCAGGAGCAGTTAAAAGTGTTGTTTGAGTAAACTCTTGAGACTTGTTTAAGAAATGTTTATATTTTGTATTTTGTAAATGTCACAATCACACCGCAGGACATTTTGCAGTTTAACGTTAAAATACAGAACAAATTACACACAACTTCTTTCTAAAACTTCAAATGTTTCACAGTAGGCCCTGTGCTGCACTGCTGACAGAATTTTGAAGGAGAAAACATTATTTAACAAAACTTTTCAACTGATTATGAAAAAAGTGGGCTTCATGTCAAACGCTCACACATAATTTTATTTGCTTTATCTCTTTGTTGCCTCTACTCCAACACCTGCCTTCTTCAGCTCCTACATAACAAAGTAGCCTGGCAAGCCAGCCTCTCCTACTTGCTTTTCCCAAGCAGGGCAGTCTGGTTCCCCTCTCGGAGCGAAGCGTTTCTCTGTGGTTGGGAACTGGCCTATCACAGCCATTTATCTGCAGACTGTCTTACGAAAGCAGAAGAGCTCACCAAGGCAGTGCTAGTTACTGAGCTAATTTAACGGTGTTTAGTGCTTTCCTTCATCACCTGTTGGTTCTGCTGAAGTCCTCATTGTTGCTCAGTCCTCTGTGGGATTTTTATCTTCTCCTGTTTTCATTTTAACAACAGTAAAGTCCCTCTGACGTCCCACGTAACCACCACATTCAAACAAACCTACTTTTTCTTTCACAAGTCTTTGTACAACTGGCTTCTGCTGCTGTCCCCGTTCACAAATAAGGACAGAGCTGCTCAGAAAACGCTGTATTCTGGTGTTTTTTGAAACAAAAAACTGCAAGAATCCATGTTTGTTTGGGTCAGCGGTGCACTGCTTACATCCCGCCCTTCGTTTATCTGATTGGTTACTCCACCTGTCATTGTTCCGCCTGTAATATGAAATGTTACTGAAGGAATACCAGACTAACTTCTTTGTATAGAACGTGAAAAGAGTTTGTCTGGCAGGCCAGGCTAGCATAACCTCGCACCACAGTTAAAACTTCAACTCATGAACCAAACATAACAACATCCTTTTGACTCCACACACAGAGAAGCCTCGTCTCTATCGGGTCTGGGGGTTGTTCGGGAGAAAAGAGATCGATAGCCATCTTTTCTAAATGTTTTATCACCTGAATAATGTGACATCACTTGTTTGTGTAAGTCCTCCCGCATACCCTTGATTTCGGACAATAAATCACTGTAACTTTGGTCGACTACAGCCCTAACCCTGCGGAGTGGAAATGCGCCGGAGCCCGAGCTCACCTCTTTCTCCTTGTGCTTGATGTCGTTGATAAAGTTGTAGGTTTTCTCAAAGATTTCGGCCTTGTACTCTCCGGAGAGGTCGTCAAAACGTGGGTCTCTCAGCGTCTGAAAGAAAAGACTCGGGTTAATCCAAACCGCGATGACCACAAACTGAAACGGGGGCCGACGCGAGCGACGCACCGTTTTCTTCACTGACACCACCTGACGCAGGAACGGCACGGGCTTCTTCGCCGAGACTTCCATCGGTCTGAAAACACAACACTCAGAGTCACCTGCCTGATCCAGTCTTTTATGATTTATTTTATTTATTAGCTACAAAGACCTTATAAACCCGTGCAAAGGACCAGGTTTGGCCCATGAGCCTTATTGATGAAAAATGGTCAGTGCTAAAACAATCACTTAACATTGTTGTCTGCCAGTGTTCAGCTCAAACAGCATGTAGTGGGTAACCTGCCCAGTAATTCTGTACACGTCTCCAAAGAAGCAGTCACAGGGTTTTATGAGACAGTAAAAAACTGTTTACCTCAATTTGCAGCGCTGTGGCTGCTTTCTCTGGCCTTAAATAGTGACACAAAAACCTCAACAAAAATTACAACAGCGCCACATGGTGGCCAGAAGCAAAAGGTCTAGTGGTGTTTTCATCAGATTAGCTTCACAACAGTAGGGAAACATCGAGTCAGTGCGATGACTAAAGAAGTAGTTGCAGGGTGAAGAAAGCCCCTTTAGCGCCCCTGGTGTATCTTGGTGAAAAAACTGCATTGTAAGAATGGGAGCACTGACCCAGAATCCCTGAAGTCTCGGGTCTGGTCCTGGCTCAGCCACAACAACAGCCAGCGATGGCTTTAATTCTTAAATGTTGATAAAAGGCAAAGGAGACCTTTGTACAGATACAAGGAGAAAACCAGAGTCAAGCCAAGCCAGAGGTCACACAGGGGTCACACAGGGGTCACACGGGGGTCACACGGGGGTCACACGGGGGTCAACTGGACTCCTGAGTTTTTACCATAGTGCTATTGTCCCAAATGTAGGGGGTGCTCCGGAGTGAAAAATTAGACCAAAACAGAGAAGAAATTAGCAAAATTGCATAGTTCCCCTGTAAGTGTCACGACTCTCAGAACTCTGTAACTATACGCACACGTCACAAGTTTGACCAAACCTCTGCCCACATCTGTGTTCTCTGCTGGGACACAGTTCAGACACCAGAGTTCGCTCTAATAGAAACATTCAACCTGTCTCCTGTCCACTTTTCTGTCCTCACCCCCCCAGTTGAGAATTCCTGCTTCATGAATATGTTGTGCTCTTTTATATCTAACGTTACGTGGGGTGTGAGACCTGTTCTTGTTGAGGCGTTTCTTGGAGCTCGCGTTCGCTTCGGTTTTGAGGCTGGCGCTGTGCTTGAGCTTGTTGTAAACTTTGGTCCCCACTTTGTTCTGCAGCTTCAAGACGTCCTCGAACGACATGTTGGACAGCTCTGGAGCAGAGGCAAAGACGTTGTTCAGATGAGACATGAAATAACAGAAAAATCTACAACAACAAGACTTAGATATTGAACCATGAAGAAAACTGCTTGGTCACGGTAGTACAGGTATCAAATATAACCTGTCACATCATTATGGCAATATTAAAACACTATTTTTATAATATTGTGCAGCCTGAAAAAAAAATGTCAGAAAGTGGACATTGTATACCAGGGTGTTTGACGTAATGCTCACTTTATCAATAATCAATTGAAAAGTTTTGCTAAATAATGTTTTCCCTCCATCAAAATTCTGTCAGCAGTGCAGCACAGGGCCTACTACAAAACCTTTGTAGTTTTAGAAAGAAGCTGTTTGTTAGTTTTTGTATTTTAACGTTAAACTGTGAAATGTCCTGCAGTGTGACTGTCGCATTTCTAAAATTAGTCACTAGAGCCTGGGACAGTTCATAAACTTTTTGGCATAATGTCAAATATTTGTACTTTACTAATACAAGACTTTTAACTGCACCTGAGTCCTACAATAAAAATTAAAATCAGTTTAATCTTGTAATCAAAATGGTGTCCTGTAGTGTGACCTGAAAAATCAGCTTTTTAAAAAAACCTCCACCTGTCATTTACAGAGCAGACAGACTCTGGAGTTGTAAAATACTAATTTTCTCCAAAACTTTTAAAGTGAGTCTGTTTGGTGTCCTGCGGTGTGACAGCTGTGTTTATCACAAAATCAAATACTGAATGTTAAATATAATTGTTTATGATGGAACAGGCATAAATGTATCAATCTAGCACCAAAGACATGTTGAATATTTAATGACAAGAATTCAAATGGCGATATTGTAGTGAATGTCCTACGGTGTGACGTTTTCTGTCACACCGCAGGGACATTGTTAAAATATGTTTAAATAACAGTTATGAAAAGCTCTCTTTACACCTTTTCATAAAATTAATTTATACTTGAAATTATTTAATATTCTTTGTATTCCACTTCAAAGTTATGCCACAGCGCAGGACAAAATAAAAAAAGGTGTTACACCTCCAAACGTCAACTACCCACCAACCTTTTTTAACGTCTTCAGTGGTTCGGAGCTCCTCACCGCCTTCATCCTCCTCAGGTTCGTCTGACTCCTCTTCCTCTCCTGACTCCGCCTCCTCCTCATTGGACTCTGCCTCCTCATCGCCGGACTCCGCCTCCTCCTCGCCTGGCCCCTCCCCTGTGTCTTCCCGCTGGTCTCCTCCCACCCCTCGCCTCTCGGTGAACAGAGCGTAGTTCCTCTCCACGTCGGAGTCTTCGTCGCTGCTCACGCGTCGCTTCTGGCTCCTCTTCATCCTGAACTCGTCGTCTGTCTGGATTTGACCCAAAAATAAATAAATAAATAAGTAAATAAAAAATAGATTAGTAAGATATGGAGATACACCAAGAAATTCCCTCATAAGAAACCAGAGAAAACCCAGGACAACAGAGGACCAACAGAGGGGGGCAGTAGTGAGTTACGTTTACTTTACGAGTACGTTTTTGGAACAGATCTTTCTCCTCTGTCTCCATGTTCTAATGTTGTTCCTCATCAGAAACAGACCTGGAGCTGTGTTCTGTTTGAGTAATCCTGTATTCTCTGGCGCAGAGAGAAGCCCCGCCCACTCCAGGAAGCACTAACCAATCAACAACGAGCCCTCTACATCCAGTCTGCTCTCAGTCATTTATCCAAAAAACGGTGCACAGCTCTGTTTCCACTGATTCCTCACAGACATTTTTACTTTGGGAGGAAAATGGATCAGAAACAAAGTTTAAGGAAGTGAAGGTCCTTTTATTCTTTAAATTATGTTCAAAAGACCATCACAGCTCTGCCCTCTGCTGGTCTCTTCACCTGTTTCTTTATGGCATCAGTACAGTACTTATTTATTTTTTTTTTTAAAGGCTGTAAAACGTGCTGCTGTTCTAGAGGAGACCACGATTTAGGGTTTGAAAATATGAATAAAAAAAAAGTGATTTTATTTTTTATTGTTTAATTTTTGGAAACAGCAAAAGTGTCTCATTATTTTATGTTTAGACTGCTCACATTAAAGCTAAAAGAGAAATCTAACATTACTCCAGTTACTTTGTACTTGAGTAGATCTTTCACTAAATACTTTATTATTCCTGATAAGTTATATGATGACAACTTTGTACTCTTGTACTCAATGTATCCACTCATCTAAACACCTCGTTTATATCAGATTAATAGATATTTAGGTCAACAGAGACTTTTAAGATGCTTTAAATAGTCAATATTTGTTATTATCTTGTTTTGGTTTCTAACTACCCTCTTTTATGCTTTAAATATAACTTAAATGCGCATATTTCAGTTTTAATGATATTCTGTGCTGGGATTTGAAAATTAATAATACAATTCTGTTTCATTTTAGGACATTTTTTCTAATAAAACCTTTTACTTCTCTGTAAATATTAAAATTCACGATAACACTCGATTTTAAAGAACCACGCAAAAGTTACCACCAGCTCTCGAGGCTAATGCTAAGCTAACGGAAGCCGAACTAAACTAAATGAGATTACTGTAAAACCAGTGAATGGAGGCGAGTTAATTTTACACCGAATTCATTGACGGGCTGTTACGAGACTTCGGGGCGTATTAAGTCGAGTTTATTCTAAAAGGTTAGGAAAAGGAGTTAGATTTTTGTCGGTGTTGTCGATGTTTACAGTGCATAAACAGTGCGAAGCTAACAGCGGTTTGAGCACAAGAAAATGGACAAACGGATAAAAAGCAAGAGAAAATTGTTGGGCTCGCTCTAAACCGAATTAAATAACAACTGCTAGCGACATTTATAACATATTAAATCACGAGGAATTGTGAGAGTATTTAAAGATATAAGCACTCAAACCTCAAAGTCGTACGTTTCACAGCGGAGTTCTCCCGTTGACGTATTTGCGTCGCCGTAGCGTCCTTTTACGTCCGAGTCGCGCTTCGTTTCTTCGCGAGGTAAACAACCAAACTGCTTTATTTCCACACGGGCGGACCGGAGTGGCGTCTGAGCGGCGCAGTGAGCGGCTACGGCCGTGTTTTGGTGCTGCTCTCCCTTCCACGTGTCGCCATGTTGGGTTTACAACTTTCTTCTTCTACTGCTGTTGTTTACCGCCCACAGGGAGAGAGAGCGCGCATTACCGCCGCGCTCTGGAGGGCGGGCGTCAGTGCAATCCTCACAAAAATAAACTTGATATTAAATAATTAGTGCTGCTGGTAGAGTCAGTGCTGGGAAATTAAAGGTGGGAGGTAACTAAATACTTTCACGCAGGTAAATCCGAGTACATTTGTGAAGGATGTGTACTTTCTGAGTAGTAGTGGTAGTAGTAGCGGAAGTAATCACAGTAGTAGTGTCACTTTTTTTCCAGTGGTGGAATGTAACAAAGTAAAAGTACTTATTTACTTTTACCTCACTACGTTTTAAAGCAAGTATCTGTACTTTTTACTTCACTACATTTTTAAATTGGTTTGAAGTAAAACTGTATTTTGAGTTTGGTTTAAGATCATTAGTTTTTGCCGGGTCGTATATAAGTAATAGAGTAGTAATATAACAGATGCAGTAAAGTAGTACTCTTCAGAAAAACCTCACTATAGATTTAGTCTCTTCCTTTAGTTTTTAGCAAAATCCCTCACATTTAACATATTCATTAGTTCTCAAATTTGTGTGAAATACTTTTAATTTTTTACTCACAAGTACATTTAAAAGTAGGTACTTTTATACTTTTACTTTTAAGTAGAAATTTTCATGTGATACTTTTACTTTTACTTGAATAAGTTTTTGCTCCCATATCTGTACTAAAAAAAAAGAGCTGCCTTTTTCTCATGTAACAATTTGTCTTTTACCCAATCTTTGAAGCACTTTAACTTAAGTACGTACTTGGAGAAGCCTACATCTTCCATCTCTTAATATTACTCTCAAAAAATAATAATATGTGGGTACACTGAGCTCACACAGACCTCACTGTGTTTCTGATTGATCCAAGGACCTTTTTCCCTGCAGCTGTGATCACACAGAGGCCAGATTTTTTGCACTAAAAGTGACAGTTATTGTTATTAAGTTTGCAAAACCAAGTTGAAGAGTGATATTTCCAACTTCAAGCTCATTTAAACAGCCAACAAAACAAATGTTGTTCATAGAAACCTGAGGCACCAATGGGAGAGGTGGAAATGAGGGGCCCTAGTGCAGGTTTTCAGAATGGGCCCTAAAGTTATTATCACATTCAGAAAGCCTTTACGTCCACATATCATACTTTTAAGTTACAAAAAGTGCCCTGTACTTTCTTAAAGTCGACTAAAACTTTCTTTAAAATATTCAAACATGTCAAGTTCCACAAAAGTTAGATATTTTTTTCTCTAAACTTTGTCAACATGAAGTAAAAAAATTGAAGGACTTATGCTTATCATACTTTTTTTTTTTTTTTTTTTTTTTTGGCACTTTTAATTATTTATTTTTATTTATGCAATTTTAATTAATTTATTTGTTTAGTTTTATTTTTATCGCACTTTCCTGTTAGTCTTTTATTGTGAAAGGCCGGGGCGGATGTGCGGTGTCGGTATAAAAGCGCGGTGCGTGGATCTCTCGCTCAGCAGAGCTCCGTGCAGCGGGAGCCGGCGCAGCATCAGACCGAGCATCAGTCACCTCCGAGCGGCCACAGCACCGCAGCATCACCGCTACAACTCCGGAGCTCGCACCGACAACAAGGACATGATACCGGTGAGAATACTGCTACTACTACTACTACTACTACTACTACTACTACTACTACTACTACTACTACTACTGATACTACTACTACTACTACTGTTAATACTACTACTACTACTACTACTACTACTACTACTGATACTACTACTACTACTACTGTTAATACTACTACTACTACTACTACTACTACTACTACTACTACTACTACTACTACTGATACTACTACTACTACTACTGTTAATACTACTACTACTACTACTACTACTACTACTACTGATACTACTACTACTACTACTGTTAATACTACTACTACTACTACTACTACTACTACTACTACTACTACTACTACTACTGATACTACTACTACTACTACTGTTAATACTACTACTACTACTACTACTACTACTACTACTACTACTACTGACTACTACTACTGTTACTACTACTACTGCTACTACTACTACTACTACTACTGTTAATACTACTACTACTGTTACTACTACTACTACTACTGTTACTACTACTACTACTACTACTACTACTACTACTACTACTACTGATACTACTACTACTACTACTACTACTACTGATACTACTACTACTACTACTACTACTACTGATACTACTACTACTACTACTACTACTACTACTACTACTACTGATACTACTACTACTACTACTACTACTACTACTGATACTACTACTACTACTACTACTACTACTACTACTACTACTACTACTGTTAATACTGATACTACTGATACTACTACTACTACTACTACTACTGTTACTACTACTACTACTGATACTACTACTACTACTACTACTACTACTACTACTGATACTACTACTACTACTGATACTACTACTACTGCTACTACTACTACTACTACTACTACTACTACCACTAGTACTACTACTACTACTACTACTACTACTACTACTACTACTACTGCTGCTACTACTACTATGCAAACGGATTAAAGTTCAGGAGGTATTAGTAGTGTGAATATTTATAAGTTTTGTCTCCTGGTTCAGTCCTGGTTTAGTCCTGGTTCAGTCCTGGTTTAGACCTGGTTTAGACCTGGTTCAGTCCTGGTTTAGTCCTGGTTCAGTCCTGGTTTAGACCTGGTTTAGACCTGGTTCAGTCCTGGTTTAGACCTGGTTCAGTCCTGGTTTAGACCTGGTTCAGTCCTGGTTTAGACCTGGTTTAGACCTGGTTTAGACCTGGTTTAGACCTGGTTTAGACCTGGTTCAGTCCTGGTTTAGACCTGGTTCAGTCCTGGTTTAGACCTGGTTTAGACCTGGTTTAGACCTGGTTTAGTCCTGGTTTAGTCCTGGTTTAGACCTGGTTCAGTCCTGGTTTAGACCTGGTTTAGACCTGGTTTAGTCCTGGTTTAGACCTGGTTTAGTCCCCCTTTGGTCCTCCTCAGACGGAGTCGTGGTGTAATTGAGTGCGACAGACCGAGTCTTAATCCGGGCAGGACTCAGACTAGACCGGGATTAAGACTTGACCGGCCCCTGCCCCAAGAGTCCCCCCCCTAAACCCCCCTCTAATCCAAACCTGACGCCCAGACCCCCAAAACCAAAACAATGGGATTTAAACAAGGCTAAACCAGGACTGAACCAGGACCAAACCAAGACCGTTTGGAGCTGGACTCTGATTGGCTGCAGCTTCACGGCAACAGCTGCTGATTGGTCAAAAATATCACAGCATTTTTAAATTTATAAATATTTGTAAAGCTAGGACCAAACCAGGACTAAACCAGGACCAAACCAGGACTAAACCAGGACTAAACCAGGACCAAACCAGGACTAAACCAGGACTAAACCAGGACCAAACCAGGACTAGACCAGGACTAGCCCAGGAAAAAAAAACAGAACTATCCAGCATTAAACAAAAACTAAACCAAGACTAAATCAGGGACTAAACTAAAACTAGACCAGGACAAAAACCAGGCTAACCCCCAAACCAGGACTAACTAAACTAGAAATAAATAAGGAAGACTAAACCAGGACTAAGGTACTTAACCAGGACCAAAACTAACCAGCAAAAACTAAAGCAGAACCAAAACAAGGACTAAACCAAGACTAACTTAGGCACTAAAACAGGACTAAAACAGGACTCGAGCAGAAAAAAACTGCAGGACTAACCAGCATTAAACAAAAAATAAACCAAGACTAAATCAGGGACTAAACTAAAACTAGACCAGGACAAAAACCAGGCTAACCCCCAAACCAGGACTAACTAAATTAGAAATAAATGAGGAAGACTAAACCAGGACTAAGGCATTAAACCAGGACTAAAACAGGACTGGGGTTTTGTGTCTGTTCTATTCTATTTAGGGCCATCACACATTTCCCATGATGCACCTGGCCACCTGTTCCTCCAGCAGGAGACAGGGCTAAGACCAGCTCTGAACCTCTCCACTGTTTAGTCCTGGTTCAATCCTGGTTTAAGTCCTGGTTCAGTCCTGGTTTAGTCCTGGTTCAGTCCTGGTTTAGACCTGGTTCAGTCCTGGTTTAAGTCCTGGTTCAGTCCTGGTTTAGACCTGGTTCAGTCCTGGTTTAGACCTGGATTAGTCCTGGTTCAGTCCTGGTTTAGACCCAGTTCAGACCTGGTTCAGTCCTGGTTCAGTCCTGGATTAGTCCTGGTTCAGTCCTGGTTTAGACCTGGTTTAGTCCTGGATTAGTCCTGGTTCAGTCCTGGTTTAGACCTGGTTCAGTCCTGGTTTAGACCTGGTTTAGTCCTGGTTTAGACCTGGTTTAGACCTGGTTTAGTCCTGGTTTAGACCCAGTTCAGACCTGGTTCAGTCCTGGTTTAGACCTGGTTTAGTCCTGGTTTAGACCTGGTTCAGTCCTGGTTTAGACCTGGTTTAGTCCTGGTTTAGACCCAGTTCAGACCTGGTTCAGTCCTGGTTCAGTCCTGGTTTAGACCTGGTTCAGTCCTGGTTTAGACCTGGTTTAGTCCTGGTTTATACCCAGTTCAGACCTGGTTCAGTCCTGGTTCAGTCCTGGATTAGTCCTGGTTCAGTCCTGGTTTAGACCTGGTTCAGTCCTGGTTTAGACCTGGTTCAGTCCTGGCTTAGACCTGGTTCAGTCCTGGTTTAAGTCCTGGTTTAAGTCCTGGTTCAGTCCTGGTTTAAGTCCTGGTTTAAGTCCTGGTTCAGTCCTGGTTTAGACCTGGTTCAGTCCTGGTTCAGTCCTGGCTTAGACCTGGTTCAGTCCTGGTTTAGACCTGGTTCAGACCTGGTTTAGTCCTGGTTTAGTCCTGGTTCAGTCCTGGTTTAGTCCTGGTTTAGTCCTGGTTCAGTCCTGGTTTAGACCTGGTTCAGACCTGGTTTATCCCAGTTATTAACTTTGTTTTAAGTCCTGATCCAGTCCTCTTTGCTCTGGCGTCCGCAGCTCTTCCTCACGGTCTACCTGAGTCCGGACCAGCAGGACTTCGCCGAGGTCCCCGTGAGTCCGGAGACCTCGTGCCGGGACGTGGTGGAGGTCTGCCAGGAGCCCGGGGAGACGGACTGCCAGCTGTGGCAGAGCTGGGGCGGCCACGGTCGGTTCCCGGCGAACACAGGGGCCGCGGGCGTTTGAGCAATCCCGTACGCTGCGGCGCTGCCCTTCCCCGCGGCCCAAAACGCTCGGTCTCACGGCTCTACGTAGACTCGTGAAACCAGGAAGTGAGAACTGTTTATGTTCACGAGCTTTTATCTCAGAAAGTCGGGATTCTGACGTCACCACAAAGTTATTGGTCAGTGATGTTAGTAGTTAGCGTTTAGCGTTAGCCTCCTCACAACTGTACGGTGGCCCTGAAGGGAAAGTCACACCAACAGAACCAAAAACATGTGCGTGTTTCAAAATGTGTGTGCGTGTTCTTCAGTTTGTGCATGTTTTAAATTTGTGTTTTTTCAAATTTGTGTGCACGTTTCCAAATTTGTGTTTTCAAATTTGTGTGCATGTTTCGAATTTGTGTGTGTGTTCTCAAATTTGTCTGTGTGTTTTTTAATTTTGGGGTGACTTTAGGCCCACCATAATACAGAAAAGCTGAGCGTTAATACATTTTGCAAATACAGCTTTAGCCAAAGATCTGAGACGTTCGGGACAAAATAAATTAACGGCAATGATTCGCATTTCCAACGCAATTTTGTTATAGCTTATAATAAACCCTTCATATTAGCAAGGTTTAGTCAAATAGCTCATGTATAAAACACACATTAATAACGTCAGGTTTTTGAGTTCCTGAATTCTTTTTCCAGCTTGTCCAGGCATCCTTTAACTCTTTTAAAACGTTTTCCCGAACTTCCAGTGACCACATGAACGCACCGTAAGCCCAAACACCGTCACCGGACTTGTTCTGATCATTTCAGAGCTTAAACCTCCATTACTACGACGCAGTCAGCACAAATGTATCTGTTAGCACCACATTGTTAAGAGCCGTCGTGCTAAGTAGCCGTTTTATGCTCTGCCCAGCCCCCAGTGTTGCCAGCAGGGGGCGACAGACTCCTAATCCAGGCTAATGTGTCAGCAGAGCGCGTGGTGGCAGAGGCGGAGAACATCCTGGAGCTGCTGCAGAGCCGGGCTCCACACCGAGGAGAGGTCCGCTACGTCCTGCGGCACCGGAGCCACGCCCAGGCCGGTGAGACTCTTCCTCTGCACCTCCTCCTCTGTATCTGTATATCCACTGTCCCTCCTCTGTACCATATATCCACTGTCCTTCCTCTGTACCATATATTCGCTGTCCCTCCTCTGTACCATATATCCACTGTCCCTCCTCTGTACCATATATCCACTGTCCCTCCTCTGTACCATATATCCACTGTCCCTCCTCTGTACCATATATCCACTGTCCCTCCTCTGTACCATATATCCACTGTCCCTCCTCTGTACCATATATCCACTGTCCCTCCTCTGTACCCATATATCCACTGTCCCTCCTCTGTACCATATATCCACTGTCCCTCCTCTGTACCATATATCCGCTGTCCCTCCTCTGTACCATATATCCACTGCTTCTCCTCTGTACCATATATCCACTGCCCCTCCTCTGTACCCATATATCCACTGTCCCTCCTCTGTACCATATATCCACTGTCCCTCCTCTGTACCATATATCCACTGTCCCTCCTCTGTACCATATATCCGCTGTCCCTCCTCTGTACCATATATCCACTGCTTCTCCTCTGTACCATATATCCACTGCTTCTCCTCTGTACCATATATCCACTGTCCCTCCTCTGTACCATATATCCACTGCCCCTCCTCTGTACCATATATCCACTGTCCCTCCTCTGTACCATATATCCACTGCCCCTCCTCTGTACCATATATCCACTGCCCCTCCTCTGTACCATATATCCACTGCCCCTCCTCTGTACTATATATCCACTGTCCCTCCTCTGTACCATATATCCACTGTCCCTCCTCTGTACCATATATCCACTGCCCCTCCTCTGTACCATATATCCACTGTCCCTCCTCTGTACCATATATCCACTGTCCCTCCTCTGTACCATATATCCACTGTCCCTCCTCTGTACCATATATCCACTGCTTCTCCTCTGTACCATATATTCACTGTCCCTCCTCTGTACCCTCACTGTTCCTCCTCTGTGTTACAGGTGAGTCCAGGACTGGTCACATGACTGAGGGAGGGCAGGTGACAGGAGTGGGCGGGGCTCTGGAGAATGAGGTGAGTGTGTTTTGACGCGGGGATAAATGTGGGTGGGGCTAATCATGGTTAAATACCAGGTTAGTGTTATAAAAGCAACATAAATCAGAAGTTCAGACGTCCTGACAGAGGTTTTTGTAGCCTGTAGTGTAGGCCATAAATAAAAAAGTTAACACATATATACATATACTTAAAATACAGGGGTTTGTTATAAAAGAAAATCTTCTTAAATTCTGGAGAGAAGTAAAACCATAAATTGTGCTCGCAGCAGAAAATATTATTCATCTGAAATGCACCAGAATACAGGAAATTACATTTGTTTTGTTCAGATTTTCACACACACTGCAGATACAGTAGCTCTGTGAAACATTAAACCTTATATAGTATACAGTAGTAGTAGTAGTAGTAGTAGTAGTAGTAGTAGTGATCCAAGTCCTGTGGTTGTCAGGGAGGAGTCCGCTCGGTTCTTGAGGACCTGGCGTCTCGTCAGCAGCAGCAGATCGACGCCCAACAACAGCTGCTGCTCTCCAAGGTACAGCCACAGCACCTGGTTTAGACCTGGTTTAGTTGTGGTTTAGTCCTGGTTTAGACCTGGTCTAGTCCTGGTTTAGACCTGGTTTAGTCCTGGTTTAGACCTGGTTTAGACCTGGTTTAGTCCTGGTTTAGACCTGGTTTAGTCCTGGTTTAGTCCTGGTTTAGACGTGGTTTAGTCCTGTTTTAGACCTGGTTTAGTCCTGGTTTAGTCCTGGTTTAGACCTGGTTTAGCCCTGGTTTAGTCCTGGTTTAGTCCTGTTTTAGACCTGGTTTAGTCCTGGTTTAGTCCTGGTTTAGACCTGGTTTAGACCTGGTTTAGTCCTGGTTTAGACCTGGTTTAGTCCTGGTTTAGTCCTGGTTTAGACCTGGTTTAGTCCTGTTTTAGACGTGGTTTAGTCCTGTTTTAGACCTGGTTTAGTCCTGGTTTAGACCTGGTTTAGACCTGGTTTAGACCTGGTTCAGTTCTAAGCCTCAGTTGTAGTGAGTTTGGGTTTTTCTCCTTGAACGCGTCCAGGAGCAGCGTCTGCGGCGCCTGAGGCTCCAGGACGAGCAGGAGACCGTCCTCAGGCTCCGGGAGAAGGCCCGGGACCACGAGGCCAAGCTCCAGAGGATCCGGGCCCTGAGGGGACGAGCGGAGACCCAACGAGTCCGCAACAGCAGACTCGGTCAGTACAAGTCTCTGAAACAGCCTCACTCTGCTGCTGTGGACCTGAGGCGGGGTACAGAGGCCGGTTAGACTCAGGGCTAACCACTCTGCCACAGGAACACGGTTTGACGAGGAGTCCGGCCCACAGTGTAACAACAGCAGCTGTAGGATCAGAGTTCACAGCAGATTTATGTAAATCTGTCATTTTCCTGATGGAGACCTCCTGTAATCTCTCTGCTGCTCCATCTGGACCAGGTTTAACCGGATTTAGACCAGGGTCAGACCGGATTTAGACCAGGGTCAGACCGGATTTAGACCAGGGTCAGACCGGATTTAGACCAGGGTCAGTCATGGGTCCCAGCTGAGCAGACACATGTCCTAATATATACAATAATAATAATATAGTTTACACATAGATCAGATAAACCAGGTCTGAACCAGTTTGGGGTTCTATCACCAGGGTCCACAATCCTCCAAAAGCACCGCTCCTGTTTGGTAACGGTCTTCTTCTTCTTCTGAAACTTTATAAAACTCTGTACTTTTATGGAAAACAGAGCTAGTCTTAATTAACTGCTGTGTCTTCACAGCTCTTAGTATGAACATGAGCACAATGTTCTGAACTGAACTGGACCCTACTGGGCCAGAGGAAACAAGGCTCTAATCTCATAAAATCTGGTCAAAATCGGTCTAAGATCATCTAAACCTGGCCTAAACCGGTCTAAAATAACCTAAACCTGGCCTAAACCGATCTAAAATAATCTAAACCTGATCTAAAATAATCTAAACTTGGTCTAAAATAATCTAAACTTGGTCTAAACCTGGTCTAAAATAATCTAAACCTGGTCTAAACCGGTCTAAAATAATCTAAACCTGGCCTAAACCTGGTCTAAAATAATCTAAACCTGGCCTAAAATAATCTAAACTTGGTCTAAACCTGGTCTAAAATAATCTAAACCTGGTCTAAACCCGTCTAAAATAATCTAAACCTGGCCTAAACCTGGTCTAAAATAATCTAAACTTGGTCTAAATTGGTAAGCGCTAAATGGCTGCCATGTCTCTGTCAGTCTGCCCCAGGGCAGCTGTGGTACAGAAGCTCACCACCACCAAGAGAGTGGTCTAAACCTGGTCTTAACTCTGGTCTAAACCCGGTCTAACCCTCGTCTAACTCTGGTCTAAACCAGCTCTAAACCCAGTCTAACCCCGGTCTAACCCTGGTCTAACCCTGGTCTAAACCTGCTCTGACCCTGGTCTAACCCTGGTCTAAACCTGCTCTGACCCTGGTCTAACCCTGGTCTAAACCTGCTCTGACCCTGGTCTAACCCTGGTCTAAACCTGCTCTGACCCTGGTCTAACCCTGGTCTAAACCTGCTCTGACCCTGGTCTAACCCTGGTCTAAACCTGCTCTGACCCTGGTCTAACTCTGGTCTAAGCCTGTGTTAGACCAGGGTTTAGCACTGGTCTAAACCTGCTCTAACCTTGGTCAAACCCTTGTCTAACTCTGGTCTAAACTTGGTCTAAACCCTGGTCTAACTCTGGACTAAACCTGTCTTTGTTCCAGTGGAGGAGGTGGAGCAGATCACGGCTCTGTTCCAGATGAAGCAGAGGGAGCTGGTGGTTGCTGCGGCGACGGTGCAGAAACTGACCAATCAGCTGGAGTCTGTCCGGAGCAGACGATTGGACGTTCAGCTCAAAGCCCCGCCCACCCACGGACTGGCCCGCCTCCAACGAGAGCTGCAGGTCTGGTTTAGATCTGCCCTAATCCTCGTCTAAGTCTAGATCCTGTTTAGTTCTTGCTCTGGTTGAACCCAGCCCTGACCCGGTCTCTCTGGCTCCAGGTCCGGACTCGTCTGAGCCTGGAGCGTGGATCATGTCTGGACCATCAGCGGGATGCGGAGGCGACGGAGCACAGACTGAACCAGCTCCGGCAGAGGCTCTGGAGCAAGAAGAACTCTCTGAGACACAAGGAGAACCTCCCAGTGAGTAGCTCTGATCTACTGTAAGTCTAGAACCAGGTCAGGACCAGGTTCAACTTAGGTGAGAGGAGCGTGGACAACTCGATGAAAAGTTTAGTCCCAGATCTCCTCTAATCCCTTGACAGGACTCTGGTTCTGCTCTGGTTGTGACCTGTGTCTTGGTTTTGCAGGTTTTGTCTGAGGGTCCTCATCCTGGCACTGGGTCTCGTGTAGCGGCAGTCGGACCCTACCTCCAGTCTTCATCCAGCAGCGGCTCCCAAGATCCAGAGTCCGAGCTGAGGCCTCCTCCCAGACCGGCTAAACCCTCCACAGGTATAGTCCTGGTTCAGTCCCACTTTAGCCCCAGCTTAGTTCTGCCGTTCCTATGAATTCAGGTTCAGGATTGGTCCAAGAAAAGTACAATTACTAAATTAGTTTCAGCCCAGTCCTAATGTGTTTCTGTAGCGAGCGACGCCCCGCCCCCTGTGCCATCACGGGCCAATCACAGTGAGCCAGACCTGACGAGGAAATCACCGCCTCCTCTGCCCACACGGACCAATCAGAGTCATTCAGACCTGAGGAGTGAAGCCCCGCCTCCTGTGCCCCTGCGGACCAATCACATCCCAGACCTCCAGCTTCGGGACAGACAGGTAACGAGTTCTGGGACAGTTTAATCCGAAGACAATGGACCTGATGTTTTAGAATGTAGGTTCCGTCACATGTCTGACAGGTAGGTCGCATATCTGACAGAGGTAGGTCGCATATCTGACAGAGATCGTAGGTCGTACGTCTGACAGAGATCGTAGGTCGTACGTCTGACAGAGGTAGGTCGCACGTCTGACAGAGATCGTAGGTCGTACGTCTGACAGAGATCGTAGGTCGTACGTCTGACAGAGGTAGGTCGCACGTCTGACAGAGATCGTAGGTTAACTTGCATGTCTGACAGAGATCATAGGTCACACGTCTGACAGAGATCATAGGTCACACGTCTGACAGAGATCGTAGGTCACACGTCTGACACAGTTCCTGCCTCAAGTGGAGGAGTTCAAGTATCTTGGGGTCTTGTTCACGAGTGAGGGAAGGATGGAGCGTGAGATCGACAGGCGGATCGGTGCAGCGTCTGCAGTAATGCAGTCATTGTATCAGTCTGTTGTGGTAAAGAAGGAGCTGAGCCGAAAGGCGAAGCTCTCGATTTATCGGTCGATCTACGTTCCTACTCTCACCTATGGTCATGAGCTTTGGCTCATGACCGAAAGGACAAGATCCCAAATACAAGCGGCCGAAATGAGTTTCCTCCGCAGGGTGGCTGGGCGCTCCCTTAGAGATAAGGTGAGGAGCTCTGTCACACGGGAGGAGCTCGGAGTAGAGCCGCTGCTCCTCCACATCGAGAGGAGTCAGTTGAGGTGGCTCGGGCATCTGTTCCGGATGCCTCCTGGACGCCTCCCTAGGGAGGTGTTCCGGGCATGTTCCACTGGGAGGAGGCCCCGGGGAAGACCTAGGACACGCTGGAGGGACTATGTCTCTCGGCCTGGGAACGCCTTGGGGTGCCCCCGGTAGAGCAGGAGGAAGTGTCTGTGGATAGGGAAGTCTGGGCATCTTTGCTTAGACTGCTGCCTCTGCGACCCGGTTCCGGATAAGCGGAAGAAGATGGATGGATGGACGTCTGACAGAGATCGTATGTTAAATTTTGAGCTAGTTTTCTCACAATTAGGAAAGTAGTCGTGCAGTGTATACCCAGCTTTAAACATCAAAAACTCATAATAAATTCACTTTTAACCTCTGTCTATCCTCTTTCAGTTTGGTCCCAAGATGGCCGCCGTCCCTCCTCCTCTGCCCAAAAAGTCCAGCGACACCTCTTCATTCAGGTCCAACACTCTGCCCCTGCCCAAGCACAGACCTCCTCTCTCCGCCGCTGTTCAGCCTTTCACCCCTGACCCCCCTGAGCCTGTGCGACCTCTGACCCCTGACCCCGCCCAGGCCACGCCCACAGCCCTGCACAGACCGAAGACTGTGACCGCCTCATCCATTTACTCCATGTACACTTCGGGAGGAAGTGTGAAGGGGACCAAGTACCAGCCGGGCCAAGGCACTCTGCCCCGGAGCAAACCCAGAGGTACTGTATCTGTGTAGTGCGCGGTGGCAGAGTGGTTAGCTCTGCTGTACCGTGCAAAAGTAGGTCTTTAAGAAAGGTTTTGGATAAAAAAAAGTGAATCAATGAAAAAAGATACACACAATTGCAATAAAAATCAAAACTAGAAGACCTCTCCCAAGGCACTGGTCTCGCAGTGGTAAAGATAAAGAGCCCAAATATGGACTCAGATTGTTAGATCCTCTAGTTCAGGGGTAAATGCTCTTTCAATTGCACCACAAAGCCCTTATGTCTCACAATAGTCACTAAAGTTCTTATAGTCCGTTCTTTTGATGGGTGGCGTTAACATCTCTGATCCCGCAAGAAGATCGTAACGGGGCGTAACATCAGTCAGTCCAATTGCACCTGGGGCTCAGGGAGTTTAGGGGCCCCTGGGAGTAAGGCACTTGTCCGTCTACGGTCAAATCTTTACTTTAAAATAATTTAAATTCATCTTAAATTTAACCAACCCATAATAAATTATAAGACCTGGATAGATCTTTATCATCTGTGAGTGAGTTTATCTCAGGAAATGAATGTGTTCTCTTATGATTGACACAAACACTAACTTTAAACATAAACATTATAATTCTGCAGACTATAAGCACAGGTCTTTGAATCCAGGAAAAACAGATGATTGCCACATTTTATAAATAAGAAGCTTAATGCATAAACTTGAAGTACTGATTAGCTTTATATGAATAGGCCCTGTCCTAAAAATCTGCAGTGGAGCTCCTCTTTACTAAGATATGCTACTGGTGGGTTTCCTTTGGGTCGTCACGTTTCCCCCATCAACCTAAAACCCAATAATCCTCCTGAGTGTTCCTGACCACGATCCTGGCTCAGATCTGGTTCAGTGCTCCTGACAGGTTTAAAGGATGGGTCAAATGTGAGGAACAAAATTCTCCTGGGAAAATAAAGTCTACCTTATCTTGAATAAAACACTCCTGGATCTAAACAAAGATCTGGATCCAGAGATAATGCCTTTGTGGGGGTCTGACTTATTCTAATTTAGGTCTTATTTAGTCCTGGTTTACTCCTTGTTTTGACCTGGTTTAGTTATATTCCTAGGTCGAGTCCTTAGTTTAGTCCTGGTCCTGACCCCGTCTCTTCTGCAGCCCACAGTAAACCCGCCGGATCCGCGTCGGAAGTGGAGTTCTGCAGTAATGCCGAGCCCGTCTCCACGGTGACGGATGAGGAGGAGGGGGCGTGTCGGCGCCGTCCCCTGAGCCCCACGAAGCTCCTCCCTTTCTTGTCGGGGGGCCCCAGAGCCGGGCTCCAGCACGCGCCGCGGCCCCTTAAGAAACGCAGCTCCCTCTGTGAACCCGAGGGCGCCCCCCAGCTGCTGCGGCTGCGCTACCAGAGGGCCACGCTGGCTGCTATGGAGGTGGGGGCCACAGGGGCCGCTCTGGAGGGGGCCCCAGGGGCAGAGAGTTTGCTTCAGGACTTGGTCAAAGAGGATTTTAAAAGAGAAGTAAGTGATAGTAGTTGCTCAGGGGTCACCTTGTTTTTTCTAAGTATATATGTGGACATTACACTAGGGGCCCCTCAGGGTCATGTACATTACATTAGGGTCCCCTCAGGGTCATGTACATTACATTAGGGTCCCCTCACGATCGTGTACATTACACAAGGGCCTCTCAGGATCATGTGGGGCCCCTCAGGACAATTTACATTACCCTAGGGCCCCCTCAGGATCATGTACATTACACTAGGGCCCCCTCAGGATAATTTACATTACCCTAGGGCCCCCTCAGGATCATGTACATTACACCAGGGCCCCTCAGGATCATGATCTATTTGTTTAAAACCATCTAAACCGTGTTCCAGAGTCCCGACGAGACGCTGACTCCGCCCCCTCTGCCTCCACGAATCCCCATCACTGACTCCGCCCACAGACACCTACAGGCCCCGCCCATTACGGCCCCGCCCACTCCCACAGGTGAGTCCACACTGAACCAGACCGAGGTACTGCAGAGCCCTTTGTAATGTTGTTGTTCACTGTCCTCTCCAGAAGACCAGACCACACTGGACCAAAACCAGGACTTGGACCAGGATGGGACCAGTCTACAACCACAGTTACACTCCTCACCACAGGTAAGACCTGGGTTAGACCTGGGATGGTCTGGTTCTCAGCTAGACTCGGTTTAGTCCTGGTTAATCTTAGACCTGGTTTAGCGTGGACCCAGTTCAGACCCGGTTTAAAAACTGGTTTAATCCTGTTTATTCCCAGTTTAGACCCAGTTAGTCCTACTTTAGACCTGGTTCTTTTCTAGTTTTAGACCCAGTTTAGTTTTGGGTTAGTTAGTCTGGGTTTAGTCCTGGTTTAGAGTCTTAACATTTCTTATGTCCCAGGCCCTGAAGTCGATCCTCCGTTCTCCTGGTTCAGGGCGGACTCGAGCCAGTCTTCGAGTCCGGTTTAACCCCGTGTCTCTGCTGCTGGACTCAGCCCTGGAAGGGGAGTTCGACCTGGTCCAGAGAGTCATCTACGAGGTCAGTCCTGGTCCGGTCCTGGTCCAGTCCTGGTCCAGTCCTGGTCCAACGATTTATCAAAACATCTCAACAACCTTTCAGTTGTTTATTTTCCTCTGCTTAATCCGGTTTGGGGGACTCTGGGGAAGAACTCCACTCACTCACAGAAATCAGGAGTCTGCCCCAGAGTTGAACCCACAACCTTACGTCAGAATAACAGATAACTGAACCAGAGTCCGTTTCAGGTGGCAGACCCCAGTGCGGCGAACGACGAGGGCATCACGGCTCTTCACAATGCGGTCTGCGCCGGACACATGGACATCGTCAGGTTCCTGGTCCAGTTCGGGGTCAACGTGAACGCAGCCGACAGCGACGGATGGTGAGTCCTGGTCTGGTCCTGGTTTAGACCGGGTTTACAGCACTTTAGAACGGTTCAGGTGTGGTTAAGAACTGATTTAGATCGGGTTTAATCCTGGTTTAGTCCAGGTTCAGACGGGATTTGGAAAATGTTTAGTCCTTATTTAGACAGGGTTTAGACCTGGTTTAGTTCTGGTTCTGGTTTTGATCTAGTTTAGACCTTGATTAGATCTGGTGTAATCCTGGTTTAGTCCCATTTCAGACCAGGTTTAGTTCTGATTTAGACTTGATTCAGATCTATTCTAAGTTCTAGATTTATTTCTTGTGTCCCTGCCTGAGTCTTGGTCTTTGACTTGTTCTGAGTCCTATTCGTAGTCCTATTCCTAGTCTGGGTTTTGGTCCTGGTCTAATTCTGGGTTCTGGTCTTATTTCTGACCTTGCTCCTAGTCTTTGTTCTGGTCCTTGTCTTTGTTCTGTTCCTAGTTCATGTTCTGGTCCTAGTCTTAGTCTTGATTCTGCTCCTAGTCTAAATCCTGGTTTTGTTCCTGGTCTCAGTCTCGGTCTTGTTCCTGGTCTAAGTCCTGGTCTCGTTCCTGGTCTAAGTCCTGGTCTTGTTCTGTTGCAGGACCCCTCTGCACTGCGCCGCCTCCTGTAACAACACTCAGATCTGTAAGTTCCTGGTGGAGTCCGGGGCCGCGGTCTTCGCCTGGACTCGGAGCGACTCTCAGACCGCGGCCGACAAGTGCGAGGACCAGGAGCAGGACTACGCCCAGTGCTCCCAGTTCCTCTATGGTGAGTCCAGACCAACCAGAGTCCCGGATCTAAGAGTACAGACCAACCAGAGTCTAGTATCTGCAAGTCCGGACCAGCCAGAGTCTAGTATCTGCAAGTCCGGACCAGCCAGAGTCTAGTATCTGCAAGTCCGGACCAGCCAGAGTCTAGTATCTGCAAGTCCGGACCAGCCAGAGTCTAGTATCTGCAAGTCCGGACCAGCCAGAGTCTAGTATCTGCAAGTCCGGACCAGCCAGAGTCTAGTATCTGCAAGTCCGGACCAGCCAGAGTCTAGTATCTGCAAGTCCGGACCAGTCAGAGTCTAGTATCTGCAAGTCCGGACCAGCCAGAGTCTAGTATCTGCAAGTCCGGACCAGCCAGAGTCTAGTATCTGCAAGTCCGGACCAGCCAGAGTCTAGTATCTGCAAGTCCAGACCAACCAGAGTCTAGTATCTGCAAGTCCGGACCAGCCAGAGTCTAGTATCTGCAAGTCCGGACCAGCCAGAGTCTAGTATCTGCAAGTCCGGACCAGCCAGAGTCTAGTATCTGCAAGTCCGGACCAGCCAGAGTCTAGTATCTGCAAGTCCGGACCAGCCAGAGTCTAGTATCTGCAAGTCCGGACCAGCCAGAGTCTAGTATCTGCAAGTCCGGACCAGTCAGAGTCTAGTATCTGCAAGTCCGGACCAGTCAGAGTCTAGTATCTGCAAGTCCGGACCAGTCAGAGTCTAGTATCTGCAAGTACAGACCAACCAGAGTCTAGTATCTGCAAGTCCGGACCTGCCAGAGTCTAGTATCTGCAAGTCCGGACCAGTCAGAGTCTAGTATCTGCAAGTCCGGACCAGTCAGAGTCTAGTATCTGCAAGTCCGGACCAGTCAGAGTCTAGTATCTGAGACTCCCGACCAGTCGGAGGTTTTTATCTAAAATGTGGTTGGTCCTGAAGCAGCTCTGTTTTTAAACCTGGTTTAGACCTTGTCCAGAACTGGTTTAGACCTCAGTTTAGACCTGCTTCAGACCTTGGTTCAGCCCTGGTTCAGAGCTGGTTTAGACTTTGGTTTAGACCCAGTTCGGAAATGGTTAAGCCCTGGTTTAGACCTCGATCAGTCCTGGTGTAAACCTGGTTCAGACCCCAGTTTAGACCTCATTCAGTGCTGGTATAGACCTGGTTCAGACCCTGGTTCAGCCCTGGTTTAGACCTGGTTTAGACCTGGTTTAGACCTTGTTCAGACCTTGGTTCAGTCCTTGTTCAGCCCTGGTTTAGACCTGGTTTAGACCTGGTTTAGACCTGGTTTTCTGGTCGGCAGGGGTCCAGGAGAAGATGGGTGTGATGAACCGAGGTCTGGTCTTCGCTCTGTGGGACTTTGAGCCTGAAGAACCGGACGACCTGCGTTTGTTTGAGGGAGACCGTGTGACCGTTCTGGACCGGGACCAGGACCGCCGGAGCGACGCCCTCTGGTGGTGGGTCCGAGGAACTGACGGAGAAGGCTACGTCCCGCGAAACCTTCTCGGGGTAAGCACTCCTCCCCAAAAAAACAAACAAAAAAAACAGATGGAAGTGTGTCCAAAGCGTTAACCCTGCGAACTGTTTTTGTTTTGCAGCTTTATCCGAGGATTAAACCCCGGCAGAGAAGCCTGGCCTAAAGACTGTGGAGGTCTAGAATAAGTCTGGACCCTCGAGACTGGAATCTTGCTGTGGAGTGCTCAGTAGCGCCCCCTGCAGTGCACGCATGCGTCACTCTGCATTCCACTGCATTAATTATTTCTCACCACAGACAGTGAAGTCCTGGTTTAGACCTCATTTTGTAATTTTTTACACCTGGTTTAGTCCTAGTTCAGACCTTGTTTAGTCCTGGTTCAGACCTGGTTTAGTCCTGGTTCAGACCTGGTTTAGTCCTGGTTCAGACCTGGTTTAGTCCTGGTTCAGATCTATTCTAAGTCCTTGTTTTAATCTCTAAATCCTTCAAAATATTGTTCCTCAAGTCGAAGTAAAAATACAAAATTATCACTTAAGTAAAAGTTAAAACTCCATCCGTCCATTTCCTTCCGTTTATCTGGGGCTGTGTCGCGGGGCAGAAGTCTAAGCATAGATGCCCAGACTTCCCCCTCCCCAGACACTTCATCCATCTTATCCGGGACAATCCAGGCCAGCCAAGAGACATACTTAGTCCCTCCAGCGGGCCCTAGGTCTTCGCTGGGGTCTCCTCCTGGTGGGACATGAACACCTCCCCAGAGTCATCCAGTAGGATCTGAGTCTCAGCTGCTCCTCTCGATGTGGAGGAGCAGCAACTTTAAGTTTATTTAAGTACAACATTTGTTTTTGTTTTGTTTTTTGTTTCTGTTACTACTACTATTATTGCTACTTCTCCTGTGACTATTACTTTTGTTTTTATCACATGTTGGAAACAGGCTTTTTCTATGTATTTTTTATTTACAGTTTTGAATGTAAAATGCACTAGTTCTGCTGTTTTCCTGTAAACCAAAAATAAACCTTTCTCTCTGTGCCCATTATGTCATCTCTAAATCCTACATTTCCCACGAGACACCAGTGCAATTCCAGTTAGTTTATTAACAGTTTTATTCCACGGCGGTTTATTCTTCTTTCATAAAGTGCAGATTCAGGGAACGGGGGAGGTTTACAGAGAGAAGCACATTCAGTAGAAAGTCGTCCCAAACAAAAACAACAAAAAAACACTGCATTTTCCGCCGTTTTCCACATCTCAGTTCATAATATTGTTTACAGTTCTCGCTCAGGACGACTCTCGTGGGTTAAGAGTTGCACAGAAAATCCCAAATGAAGTTTTTATTCTGTGTTTTGAAGCATGCAGCAACATTTTAAGGCGAGACACTGAAGGTGAACGGACAGAGCATTAAAATGGCTAATTAGCATGACAGCTGTTAGCGACATGAGGCTAACAGGTTGATTTCTGAGCCGATGCTTCGCAGTGACGGAGGTTTAAAGCTAAAATGATCAGAACGAGTCCGGTGATGGTGTATGGGCTGGTTTCACGAGTCTGTGTAGAGCCATGAGACCGAGCGTTTTCAGCTCTGGAGAAGGGCAGTGCCTCAGCATACAAGATTACTCAAACAGAATACTACTGCAGGTCTGTTTTTGAGGAGGAGACCACATTAGAACAGGGTTAAAGAGAGGAACAGGACAGAGAGAGGAACCTTTAATGTTTTCATATGCAAATTAGGCGTTATTTATGGGAAATGTGCACATTTGCATATGAAAAAAAAAATCTAAATATAAATATAGGATGGAGCCAGGTGTAAAATTCTTGGTTCATTTTGTGAAACATCTAAAGAAAGGGTTTTTACAAAGAGAATTGTGGATGTTTTATTTTGTCTTTCAGTAAACTAAATGCTGCAAACAAACTATAAATCATATTTCTCCTTGTTTTTAGGAGTAACATGCCCACTAAATCAGGCTGGGAATTACATATCAACAAATCCCTCTGTAAAAACCTTCTAAATACATGTTAAAAGGTCTTATATTCTGCTTTTATTCATATTTTTAACCCAGTCTTGGTCTCCTCTACAACAGCAGCAGGTTTTACAGCCTTTAAAAACATTATTTGACTAAAAGAGAATGTTTTTAATAAGAACTCTTCTGGTGCTATAAAGAAACAGAAGAAGAGACCAGCAGAGGGCAGCAGAGTTGAACATAAACAAAGAAAAAGAGCTGTTTACTTCCTTAAACTTTGTGTCTGATCCATTTTCCTCCCAAAGTAAAAATGTCTGTGAGGAATCAGTGGAAACAGAGCTGTGCACTGTTTTTTGGAAAAAACGAGGGCTCGTTGTTGATTGGTCAGTGCTTCCTGGAGTGGGCGGGGCTTCTCTCAGTGCCAGACAATACAGGATTACTCAAACAGAACACAGCTCCAGGTCTGTTTCTGATGAGGAACAACATTAGAACATGGAAAAAAAGCTTAGGAAAGTCAATTTTGCATAATCTTGAGCTTTACCTGCAGTGTCTCACCTTAGCACAAGTATTATACACATTTTCAGTTTTACACACTTAAGGCTGTGTTCGCACCGGTTGCGAAAACGCTATGTCTTGTGATCTTAGGATAAATGTCATTCCAGGAAAAAAACAGAAGTCTTGGATTATTTTTTGAATTAAAAAACATTCGCGTCTATAGAGCTAGTGTCTGCGGGGGTTTAGGAGTCTGGAAAAGGGTTCGGACACAGACAAAACACCGGCTTTACCAGAGAGTGCTTCCTGTGGCTAAGGTTCATTGGGTTTTCAAAGGAACGAGCAGGGTTTTAAACTCGTAAAATGCAGAATTTCTTTTAAGCAACCTGTGAGTCTCCAAATTCTTCCATTAAAAGTATAAAATCAGTTGAAGAAGTTCAGAAATCATCTCCATTGCTCATTTCTTCAGTTCGTATCCAGTGTTTCCAGTTGTACTTCCAAAAATAGCTTTCCAAAGCCAGGGAGTGCTTGGAGAAATCTCAGCGGCAAGGCCCAGAATTCTCCCCAGGCACCTCCATGTGAGACAACACCTTTAAGGCAGCGGTTCCCAAAGTGGAGTCCGGGGCCCCCTGGGGGTCCGCGAAGGTACTGCAGGGGGGCCCCCAGAGGCTGTCTATGTTCAGTACATAAAAAGGAATTGAGTTTGAAATGTACTGTAAAAAAAAAAATGCTGCAAAAACTCAAGGCAACAGGATCCCTCAAGATTTTTGAGTTTTGGTGATCAACTCAAAATCTCAAGTTTTCAACAACTAATATTTTTTTACTCACCAAATTTAACGTTCATACATCTAAAAACTTGAAATTTTAAGTTTTACTCACTATCTTTATTTTTCCAGCTCATCTTGCAGCAACTGACTCCACTGTTCAGAAAAAGTATTATTGATAATAATAAAAACTAAATATACGACATTTAACAAAAGAATAACTTTTTCTGAACTCTGTAAGTTGGCTGTAAGATGAGTATAAAAATAATGATAGAGAGAAAAACTTAAAAATTGGAAAAGTATTTAGACGTATGAACATCAAATTAAGTGAAAGTGTGGAAAACTTGAGATTTTGAGTTGGCCCCAAAAATATTGAGGGATCCTTTGCCTTGAGTTATTGAGTTTTTGCAGCATTTTATTTGTTTTTACAGTGTATTTGTTTATAAAATATAACTTTAAAACACTTTTTAGCCAATAGTCAGTGTCTTTTGTAATGTTTTTATAGAAATATATGGAGAAAAACATGAAAATAAAATTTTGGATGGAGGGAAGTTGTATTGTTGGAGGTCCGTGTGGGATTTTGGTAAATTTAAGGAGGGCCTGACTTTGGGAATGGCTGATTTAAGGAATTAGTTGTGCCCAGACTGAGATGGTTTAGAGAAGTATATGGGTAGAAGAATGAGGCTGGGGTTAGTGCTGGAGAAACAGAAGAGATTTATGGATGTAGAGAAAGAGGACATGCAGTTAGTGTCAGTGTGAGAGAAGAAGATGCAGAGGAGAAGAAGACCGAGGGCTGAACTGTGGCCTGAGGCGTTCGAATGAGGCGTCTTGTGGTTTTATCGTCTTTACCGTGACCCGAGGAGGAGCATCTTGAGGGCAAAAGTAAATCCAGATTAATCCACTCTCACGAAACTAAAGATTTTAAACAAGGATCAGTGATACGACGGCAGATTAACTCAGGGGTCGGTGTCGCGAGATAAGGAACCCCAGAGACATGGGCCTGGGTTAGACGGACCAGCGCCGAGGCTTTATAATCGTCACAGGGTCGCACTTCATTTTGTGACTATCTCTGTGCAGTGCTATGTTGTACAACAGCCCCTTTTCCACCAACATTTCCAGGAACCTTTAACACCAGGAGATTTTTTCTTACACAGGGCAAAATAATTCCTGATAATCTGTGTTGCTTCCATTTCCACTGCCGCTTAAAGTTTCCTTCTGGTGCTTCAGTTACCCCACCAATAGAGCTGGGTACTGTTAAATGATAACTTTGTGGTATCAAAAAAAAAAAGTTACGATACTAGTGGTATAAAAAAATATTTTTTTTATTCGATACCAAGTTTCAGTAGCTAGTAGGACGTTTGCATAATTCAAATAAATAACAGAATAAATCACACAAACTACTGGTTTTAACTCACAGCTAACAATTTAGCTCCAAAAATTTGTCTTTTATTGATTAATATTGTGTTTTATGATTGTAGAAGATGAATTATCACCATAGGGATCTGAAAAAAAGTATCGCTCTTGATTGCCTTTGCTACACTTCTTGCTCGGAGGATAATGCTGCTTAAGTGGAAAGAAAAATGCCCTCCCTCCTTTAAACTGATTTGTTGACCTTTTACTTCATTAAACCTTAGAAAAAAAATTGATATTCTACAAGTGGTTGTGCCAATACGTTTCACAGTACTTTAAACAAAAAAGAAAAAGTATCGCTCAGGCACCGGGATCGAAAACCAGGGATCGTTTAAGAACTGGGATTGAAAAAATCTGTTGAACGCAGAGGACAAATTTAAAGTCTGCCCACTCCTCATGAGTTCCTGGGAATCTGAAAAGTACTACCTCCCTACTCGAAACTTTTTTTTCTGTGAAAGTTTGGAGTTGAGGGAAAGGGGAAAGAACTAATTTTTGTGGAAAAGCGTCAAGTTTTTTTTTTTTTAATCCTGGATAAATGAAAAAAGTTCAGATGCAATCACTAACCTGCCACAGCTTTTTTTTAAACTCATTTTTAACTCTTATTTCGCTTTTTATTGTATTTTGTCTGCAATGCGGGTTGTGTTGTTGACGCCTCTTGGCCAGGACTCCCTTGAAAAGGAGATGTTTGAATTTCAATGGGACTTTCCTGGTTAAAGAAGGGTTAAATAAAATAAAATAAAAAAGTTCCTGCGATGGAAAAGGGGGTGTTATGTACGTCTTTCCACCAACCTGTTCCTTATGAATGTGCTCGGATCTTGACATAGAGGATTTTGCTTTCGTGAGCTTGGTACCCCATCCTTGTCCTAGCAACGATTGGCAACTTTTTGGAAATTTTGAAACGCTTAGCCTCTGTGGGGACATACGTGCGGTGATACCATGGTCCTGGACGCGCCATACCTTCGTAAGTCACGGTCTTTCATAGCTTTCATGAGGAAGGGGCTCCAGGTTTCATTCACTTGATGTAATAACATTCTCAGCAGCCTATGTTGTGACATTGAGCTGGAGGACAGGGAAGAGCTCTGTGGCTGAAAATGATGATTTCTTGGCCTGGTTTATGGTCAATATCTCTGCAGTTACTGGGCCCATCCACATGAAACAAAAACTGGCACAAAGTTTAACATCTACTCTGTCGGCACAAATGATCTGAGCTTAAAAAAAATTAACTATTCACGATATTCAATCACACAGACGTGCTTGTTGTCAGTAGACAGCGTTAAGCCGCAAGTTGAAGGTGGGGAGCTTCTTGATCCAATCCCTAACAAAACATGATCAGGCTTAACATTTGTGGATTTTCTGCTTTTTTATTTCTTTTAAAAATAGTTTCTAACCCTTAAGTAAGTAATACTGGCTCCTGCCCTTCATCTGAGTTTTTGGCATCATCAAATTCTACAACGTGAACGCAACCTTATTACGTACCGTATTTTCCGGACTATAAGTCTCACTTTTTTTCCATAGTCTGGCTAGGGGTACGACGTATACTCAGGTGTGACTTATATATTACGAGACACCTATTCAGTTCGTTGTTTATGCTTCATGTAGCTGAATAACCATCAATGTGTTACGTTAGCATAGCGCACACCTATTCAGCTGTTGTTCTCTATTCTATTATCACTATAACTTGCCTTTCAACATGAAATGTCTGTTCTTGGTGTCGGATTTTGTAAAATAAATTTCCCCCAAAAAATGCGAATTATAGTCCAATGCGACTTATATACGTTTTTTTCTTCTTCATTAAGCATTTTTTGGTTAGTGCCACTTATACTCCGGAGCCACTTATAGTCCAGAAAATACGGTAAATACAGAGTAGTCAAAATCAGGAGTGGCGAGTTTGCTGCGGTGAAGAATAAGAAGCAGATCCAAAAAGGCAAAGCTTTGGATATACCGAGGAGGAGGAGGTGTCTGGGAAGAGGGAGGTGCTCTGGAGAAGGAGGGATGATCTCTGGAGGTCTCAGACAGATGTTAACAGATGTTAGTGGGACTTCAGCAGGTTTAGGTCTTCAGTAGATCCCTCTCTGAGCTGCACACTGCCGTTGGTTCTGGTCCGGTTTGAGTTTGTGGTTCTTGTTCTGGTCTCGACTCCAGTCCTGGTCCTTGTTCTGATTCTGGTCTTGGATCTGGTTGTGGTTGTGGTCCTGGCCCGGCGCTGGCAGGAGCCGGGTCACGTGGCCGATCCCCTTGGTGACCCCCTCCCTGAACAGCAGCTTGGCCCCCACGCGGATGTACTCGGGGTGTTTGATGAACCGGAAGCGGACCACGGCGCGTTCCCCGGTTCTCAGCTCGTCCTGGGACACAGAGAGGAGCAGAGTTAGACGTACGCATGTCCTCCCCGTGTTACTGCGGCAGAGTGGTTAGCTTCTCCTCTCAGTAAGGAGGAGGTGGTGAGTTATTATTGTTATTCAAATCTTTTTATTGATTTTTATTTACTTAGGCTAGATTATTTGAGTTGTTTCAAATTATTTGTGTCTTGTTTCAAGTCATTTTTACTTTTATCTGCCAATGGGGTAAGAAAATTCCACTTACTCCATTGGTAGATAATTCATCTCGTGCAACTGTTCCATAAATCTATGCCTTTAACAAGATTTCTTTATGTTTGTTCTGATGCTTTCTTTATAAACATTTTTGTTCCTCTGAGATCATACTGACTATCTCTGAGTGTGACATATAACATATTATTTTAAACAACATTTACAAAGTGTATAGGTCCACTAAATCATAGAATTGTATTGTTTGTAGGTTTAAGAATAATGCATTGGTTGGCTCATTATAAGCACAGTAAGTAATCATTCTTAGGGCCTTTTTTTTTTTTTTTTGCAAAGATTGGTTTTGTGTTAGTTTTATAAATATAAATATTGCCCCAGATCTCAATACAACAGGTTAGCAATAGAAAGCAATAGATAATAAACAGACTTTTTTAATTTGATGTATACCTATATTTATATAATATTGCTATTGCTTTAGATATTTTCTTTTTAATGTACTCTTAAGAGAATTCAGTCTCAAAGTAGAAAAGAAATGGCTGCCAGGTCATGTTATATGTTTGAATGGAGCCACTTAAATGTTCCAGTTTTAAATGAGACAAGGCTTTTTTCACCCAACGCTTATGAGATGGGATGGGGTTTCTTCCAGTTGCGCAGTATTAAGTGCCTTGTGAGTAATGTGGTAAATGTTACTGCGCTGGCCTGAGGCGATGTTGCTGGTTACACCCAAAGGAACAACCCCAAACAACGCAGTTACCGTATTTTCTGGACTATAAGTCACACTTTTTTCATAGTTTGGCTGGTCCTGCAACTTATAGTCAGGTCCGACTTATTTATTAAATTTAACATGAACCAAGAAGTAAACATTACTGTGTTCAGTCGCGAGAGGGTGCTCTAGGCTTGTGACAACTACTGTCAGTAGTATTCAGTGATGTAGAACAAGATCAGGAGCTTGCTGAACTTGCTTACCGGTAACTTTCTTGTTGGACTCGCTGGCTTGTTTTGTTAATTTAGCCTCTTCAGCCTCCCAGGTTTGTTCTTTATGCTGTTGTGTAACTGAATAACTGTTAATGTGCTATGTTAACATACCAGATTCCTATTCAGTCTGTTGTTCTGTGTGCTGTTGCGTAGTTGAATAACTTGCCTTTCAAGATTAAATGTCTGTTCTTGGTCTTGGGTTTTGTGAAATCCATTTCTAAATTAAAACGACTTGTAGTCCAGTGCAACTTATATATGTATTTTTCCTCTTCATGACGCATTTTTTGACCTATGCGACTTATACTCCTGAGCGAATTATAGTCCAGAAAATACGGTATACGTAGAGCTTGGTAGGAGGAGGTTTTGTGAGTTGGACCGTTGAAAGGCTGAGTTCTTTCGAGAGCACCGACCTTGCCGTGCAGACACTCCACTGTGGCCGTCTGCCGCACGTTCCCGACGTGCACCGTGACCTGCGACCCGCGCCGGAACGTCTTGGCGTGGAACAGGAGCACGATGGCAGCTTCGAACTCGCAGCAGATGGTGGGGTTCATCTTGGGGCTCACCATCACCATGCCCTGCCAACCACAGCGCGACAACATCTCAGACAAAACACATTCTCAGATATTAATGTTTACTTTACTTCCTGCTGCGGGGGATTTATCAGGCAGCAGCAGGAGAACGTTTAGTCCTCAGAGTCAAGGATTTTAATGAGTTTGACAAAAGGGCCAAAAACTGTGACAGCTACAGTTTAGTGACCAGTCAATCCAGGTTTGCCGCACAAAAAGTAGTTGTAAGCTTGTAAACTTCTGTAAGCTTCCATTTGACTAAAGTCGTGTGGTATGAGGCTGGAGGAGCGCCTCGTCGTCAGGTCGGGTTAATTGTTAAAATAGTGGGATGGTTCTCTGTTCTGTAAACTGTACGGGGTAGGGATGTAACAATTCTTTGTAAATCGGCTAAAAATCTATGCATAACAGAGAAATTTTGAATCGGTGCAGAAAAAAATTAATTGCGATGTCCTTTTAAACAGCGTGCAGGCCACCAAAGTATAATGGTGCGTAATCTGGCTCACATGTTAGGCACTACATATCATTACCTGACCATTTTAAAGAAGAGAAACATGAATTTATATAAAGTTTTAGTTTACAGGACTCGTAAAATCATGAGCCCGACGTGCTGGGAACGTGAAAAGCCTGTACATGAGCTTCACTACTCGAAAGAGCACTCCCTCACCTCTCGCACAGACGGAGGAGCGCACACACAGCGCACAGGGAAAAACAACAAGCCCAGGGCAAACGGCAAGAAAGACATCTGAAGGTTTTATGTAGACTGCACCTGTTTATCTCCGTTTACCATCGTTCAGAAAGTAGCTCGTTGTTAGCAGCGAGCTAAAGCAAAGCTAAGCGGCTAACAACAGCTGAAGTTTATCTGAAGTTTCAGTGGCCCCTCCCCCGGGGCGTTTTCATGGCGATCAGAGTCTTTACTGAGGATGTGTCTTTCCTCTCTGATATTTTTATAAGACTTGACTTTTATTAGGCCCATTATAAATTACTGAGGAGTGGATTCATGATAAGCTGCTTCTCTCTGCATTGCTTGCTACTAAAGTGTTGTTGTTATTGTCACTGTCACTTGTTAATGTCACTGCTCTAATATCTACTTTTTAAATTCAATTTCTGTTAATAAGAAATGTACAACAATTTATGTTTGATAAGGAGACACAAATAGCCTGTGTAAAAAAAAATCCTTTCGGTCATAATTATACTGCAAATAAAAATCGTAAAAAAATCGTAATCGTGAACATAAAATCATGAATCGAATCGTGGCTTCAGTGCATCGTTACAGCTCTAGTATGGGGCATATTTTGCTGATGGCTCTGTGCAGGTCCATCACCCAATGTTTCTGAACCGGCGTTTAACTCCAAGCCTGGATAAATGGAGAGGGTTGTGTCTGGCGGTAAAACCTATTCTCTATCAGACTGTACTGGAGTGGCCACCTGTCCCACGTTTGGTGGTACTGCACAGGCATTTAGACCTCTGTCCCACGTCCCACTTATTATAGGGTGACCAGACCTCCCTATTTATCCGGGACAGTGCCAGTTTTAGGCTCCTTGTCCCATGTCCCAACACAGATCTGTAAAAACACCTAATATGTCCCATTTTTCAACAAAACATGTCCCATTTGTCCCCATTTTATCCAAGAGAAAAGCACAGGAAACTAAAAAACATTTGCCTTAAGACCATTTGCCATTCAAATTAAATGCTTAGGCCCTACCGTCATGTACTTAAATTACATGATAGAAAGTTTTTTTATCACTTGGTGAGTTCAAATGCACTGTCCTTAGTGAAAAAAAAATGTGTGCCAGTTTTTGGCTCTAAAAGTCTGGTCACCCTAACTTATTAAGATAATGTCCCTCTTTTTCTCTGGGGCTCAGTGGATCTTAGAAAAAAGAGAGAGCCTGTTAATTTAGTTAAATCAGGGTAGCTCCAGGTTTTGTCTTGTGAAATTTTAGACCTTTTTAAGACTTAAGAGTGAAATTTAATGCCAGCATCTTCAACAACAGAACAAGAATCTGTATATGAATTACTCAGGAATTATCCGTAACACTCAAGGGTCGAAGTCTAACACAGGTGAAAGAACTCCAGTGCTGAATTAAAAAATCATGAATAAATGAATCATGCATTTCAATGATAACGTTTGTTCAATAAATATATTTAGTTATTGCACTGACTGTACTTTTTTGTAATATTAACATCATGTTTTGACAAATTTTAAGACCTAGATGAACAAAATGTAATACCTACTCATTAGGGCTGCACAATATATCGCAAAATTATCGTTATCGCAATATCAGCAAACACAATATCCGTATCGTAAGAATCTAAATATATCACAATAACACTGTGGTCTTCCATCTGACAGAGATTTACACTGAAGAATCATTTTCCACCAGAGCCTTAAAAGAACATGTGTTGTGACTAAATAAAAATGTTTAAAAAGTCCAGTTTTAGTGGTAATTTAATTAATTTAGTCACAGCTTAGCCTTGTTTTATTCCTGGTTTAGTCTGTGTTAAGTTTGGATTTTGACTTGTAAATACAGGGAACTTACATTTTTGTGAAATGTAGTGAATTTAACTTACTGTGTTCGAAAAGTAGGCTCTATTTTCAAATATCGCAATAATATCGTTATCGCAATTTTCTACATAGTTATCAAATATCATATGTTTTCTCCGTATCGTGCTCATAATATTCAATACTTTTAAGGCCTTGATTTTGACACAATCAAATTTAATACCTATTTAACGCTTTTAAGATCTTGGGACTGCCCTGTAAGAAGAAAGTTATTGAACAACAAGGTAAAATATGTATGTATGGTGTAAAATGTAGAATAAATATTTGCGGGCAGTGTCCCATCTCGCTGTCCCTGTGTCTCAGGACAGGGCTGTGAGCTGCTGCTGCGTTGACAAAATGCAGACATTACTTTGCAAAATGTATTTGTTTTTGGGATGAAAACAAATCAAATCTTTAATAGGCCCTAAATTAGTGGTAGGCAAGTTTGACTGCAGTCGGGCCAAATAATTTTTGAACTACCAGGTGGCGGGCCACAAGAATGGACACACAGTTCTCTGTCATGGTTCCTTGGCAGCTTTAAATGAACATATATTAGCATGTTTGATCACGTTTACAAAATATATAGATCAATAAACAAATACCTTAAAAATAAATAAATAAAAATCCTCACCCCAACTGCACCATCCCATTTTGCTTCATTTTTATGCTGTAAATTAGATAAACATTGGATACTTATTGGACAGAGGCAAAGGTAACCATGACAGAAGGAGGTCACATGATAGAATGCTTGTTATTTATTGGTTGGAAGCAAATAAAACCATGAAACCATGACATAGGCTGTGTCAGAACGTCCTCCCTAATCCCTCTGCAGTGCTCTGTACTGGTCACGATATTTTGTAGTGGTGTCCAAATGTCTAGTGGATAAAAAATAGTGCACTCAAAATTTCTCACAATGCATTTTGAAAAGTAGTGGACAGCGATGGTCACTAGAGGTCAGTATAGACCAGAATGCTTCGCGAGTTTCAGAGGAGAACAGCGGGACCACGACAGGTCTTTAAACTGTACACAAGACGTCTGAATGAAACCATTTTTTTTCTTCTATCACATCGTAATCAGAAATAAAAAACTCTTAAATAAACCGTTGCAGTGTAAAATTGCTAACGTTACCTTACCCAGCGTTCAGCCTCCCCACGTAAGGCACAGAGCTGCAGTAATCCAGTCCGTTTTATTCATTACAGCCATAATTCAAGTTAAATATCACATGTATGACTATTATTTATCTATAAATACTAAAACATCTGAGTCTGGTCAGGCTTTATCACAGAGGAACATTATCAGCGGAGTTTCAACAAACTTTTTTTTACACAGACGCCTGAGTCACATGATCACCAGTGAGTTAAAAATAGTGTGCGAGTCTGAATCATTCACAAAATGTGTGCACTATAGTCCGTTGTAGTGTGCTGGACTGTATAGTGACTGAGGGGTTAGGGACTAGGGAGGGAGTTTGGCCCACGGGCCAGGGGTTGCCTACCCCTGCCCTAAACTGTAGCAGCTGTATCTTTATGAGGTTTAGTTTCAAAACATTTATTTCTGGAGTCCGTCCCGCCTTTGTCCCACCAAATCACACAACCACTTTCCGTACTTTCTGAGGCGGTAACCCTGGATTGTGCCGGTATTCCTGAGAATAAGAGTATTCCTGAGTGTGAAGAGTATTCCTGAGTGTGAAGAGTATTCCTGAGTGTGAAGAGTATTCCTGAGTGTGAAGAGTATTCCTGAGTGTGAAGAGTATTCCTGAGTGTGAAGAGTATTCCTGAGTGTGAAGAGTATTCCTGAGTGTGAAGCGTATTCCTGAGTGTGAAGAGTATTCCTGAGTGTGAAGCGTATTCCTGAGTGTGAAGAGTATTCCTGAGTGTGAAGAGTATTCCTGAGTGTGAAGAGTATTCCTGAGTGTGAAGCGTATTCCTGAGTGTGAAGAGTATTCCTGAATGTGAAGAGTATTCCTGTGTATGAAGAGTATTCCTGAGTGTGAAGAGTATTCCTGAGTGTGAAGAGTATTCCTGAGTGTGAAGAGTATTCCTGAGTGTGAAGAGTATTCCTGAGTGTGAAGAGTATTCCTGAATGTGAAGAGTATTCCTGTGTATGAAGAGTATTCCTGAATGTGAAGAGTATTCCTGTGTATGAAGAGTATTCCTGAGTGTGAAGAGTATTCCTGAGTGTGAAGAGTATTCCTGAGTGTGAAGAGTATTCCTGAGTGTGAAGAGTATTCCTGAGTGTGAAGAGTATTCCTGAATGTGAAGAGTATTCCTGAGTGTGAAGAGTATTCCTGACCTTGCGCAGCAGGGAGCGGTCGAAGTTGCCCAGGGCCAGAGTGGCGGCCTGCCCCGCGCGCAGCACCCGGCAGGCGGAGCGGTTCCTCTGGATGCTGCCCACCTTCAGCTTCAGGAAGCGGCCCTGGTCTGTGGGCCCCACCACCAGGCGCTCCCCCTCGCGGCACACGCCACTGAAACACAACAACACACAGACACACACTGAGGCATGATGGGAAAAACAGAGAGGTCAGAATCCAATTAGCTTTGTCCGCAACACTCTGAATATTTTTTATTATGATATTTTTAAATCTTATTTCATTTTTTTACATTTACAGACACTTTGTTTAGTAAATAGACAGCATATGTGTAAAATGTAATAGTTCAGTGGTTATCAAGCTATGGTATGGGTCCCTGTGATGGTACACAAGCTCTTTCTGGTGCTATTCAGTATTTTTGTGGGATTTTTGAAATGAAAACCTTTAAAACACAGGCTGGTTCAGTTCAAGTTTAGTCCTGTTTTTTTCTTCTTCATTATGTATTTTTTGGCTTGTGCGACTTATACTCCGGAGCCACTTATAGTCCGGAAAATATGGTAAATAGAAATAAATAACCGAATATTGTGTATCTCCAGAGTGAGCCCAGTCTTTCTTACGCTCAGTGGCGCCTCTGACTGCAGTGTCCCTGTCTCACCTGTAGAGGGTGCCCCCGACCACTGTGCCCACGTCCGGGACCGAGTAGATCTCGTCCACCTGGAAACACACCGAGGAGAGGAGGAGTTTTTACCTCACAGCTGTGGGAGTAACGGTGAGCGGAGTTTGTGCGGCGCGTACCTGGAACTCTGTGAGCTGCTGCATGAGCTCCTCCTGCTCCTTGCTGTTGCTCAGAGGAGGAAGAATATTCAGGAAGACTTTGAGCAGGTCCAGACTCTCCCCGGAGACAGAGGACAGGGTGAAGATGGGCGTGACGCTGGAGACACACACACACAACAGTCAGTGTAGCAACTATCAAGTCCTAATAGAAAACTATTAGAATAATTAATAAAGCGGGGTATTGTGAACCAAATAATGATTTAAAACTTCAAAATGAAGGGATATTGTATATATTTTAAAACATTAGAGACCCTTTACATACTCTTCCAGTTTGCATACTTTTTATGCAAGGTTTGCATTGCCTGGAAAATCCAGACTGATATGTCTCTGTATTATTACACAGAGAAATATCAGTCTGGTCACCACGCCGTCCGCCGTACCGTGCATTTTGATTCGTTTATTTAAGTCACATGTTCTTCGCGAGCAGCGTCCTCAACAACAACAATCAAGATGGCGCACCGAGAAGCCAAGAGTTTGTTTCATTCAGCTGTAAAGTCTGTTTATAAATGACCAAAAACCAAGGGCATAACTTTGGGTGTAATATTGGGGGGGGGGGTTTAAACTCTCCGCCTATTTTATTTTTACACATTGAATCATGTACTTTTGTAAAAGGAGTATGCTCATTTGGAGTTTCTGTATTAGAAATGCATTATGATACTTTTACTGTGATGTACTTAGCTTCAGCTGTGTACTAGGCTAGTGTCAGTGTCAGTGTCAGTGTTAGCACAACAGCAAGGCTGATTAGTAAATAATGCCATCTCCCCACTTACTGAAATAGCATAGCATTCAGTGGTAAACTGACATTAGTTCTGCACACAGCACAGATTCTGCGGAAGCCTCCATAGCTTTACCTCACACTGACAATTTAGTCAAATCATCAGCTAACTTGACAATACGACTGTTTACCTCCTCTTGGGCAGTACTTTGTTTCTTTTACGTTGGGGTTGGAGTTAACCAACACTGTAAAATTGTTGACTGGCTTTGGTGCTCTTTTCATAACAGCACAGGTTAGAAACAGCCAACTATCACCACTACAACACTGGACTGAGGACACACAGCAGAGCCAATGCTCAGGAGACAATGGGCCGTACCAAGTTTTCTGCACGTGAAGGGGGGTGGAATAAACTAATTACTATTTTGCTGGCAAACGAAATGAATACAGAAAATCAACGAGTTATTCATGAAAGATAATTCATATTTGTATTGATCGCAATGTTGTGATTATTGGGGGGATTATATTTGAGCTCATTTTTGGGGGGGTTATAACCCTCCTAACCCCCCGGAAATTATGCGCCTGCCAAAAACATATCGAGTCATTAAAAACACAGCAGCTTACAGCACTAGAAGCCTTTATTAAAAAAAAAAAAAAAATGTTTTCGCGTTGCTCACTTTCTTGTCGCTTTGTTAACGTCACGTCCGCCATTTTCTGATTGGCTTACTCCGCCGTCAGTTTACTTGGGTTTGCTCCGCTCTAGAAATTGAATTGATTCAATGGTGAATTCCCAGGCAAAGGTTTGCAAGGACTCTTTAAATTAAGAGTAGGTCAGTTATAACTTAAGAGGTCTATTTATGTTTGAATGTGCTAAAGTAAGAACCAATGTGAAATTAAAATGTGTATCAATTCTAGGGCTGAAGTTATGGGAAGGATTAAGTGATGAGCTTGCTGGCAAGGTTTAAAAAATATCTTAAGTATAAAATTATCAACAACTATTGTCTCAGTGTTGTGTAAAATTGAGTGATAATGTTTTTTTTAATGGAGGTTTGGTAGGTTTACAACTCAGGGTAGCTCTAGGTTTTGTCTTGTGAAATTTAAGACCTTTTTAAGACTTTTTAATGCCTCTTAGAGTGAAAGGGTTTCATTTTAAAAGTCTAACAGATGAAAGAACTCCAGTGCTGCATAAAAAAATCACGAATAAAACAATCATGCATTTCAATAATAACATTTCTTCAATAAATATATTTTGTTATTGCATTGACTGTACTTTTTTTGTAATATTAGCATTATGTTTTGACCTAGATCGGCCATTCTCAAAGTCAAGAGTGTTGTGGCCCCCTTAAATTTCCAAAAATCCCACATGGACCCCCAAAACTATAGAACTTCCCTTTAGTTAACAGTCTATCATGTTTTTCCTCACATATTTCTATAAAAAACTTACCAAAAACACTGAAAAATTGCAAAAAAAAAAGGTTGAAGTAAAAGTTTTTAAACAGGTATATAACTGTAATTAATTTCAAATAAAAAATTTTATGTACTTAAAGCCATTGTAGGTCGTGAGCGGAAAACTGACTAGAGGGCACTAGTTTGCGAGTGTAGCAGGCAGCATTATATCCCGCCTCTGCGCTGACACCACGGTCACGGTCTTTTAGAACGGCAGTCAGTGAGAAGGTGTGGATGTCACAACCTTCTGTATTTCTCATAACGCGAACATAAAAGAAATGTACTGAAATATATCTGATCGACACTCGCAGTAGTCCCACAGCAACAATACAGGCAACATACAATAACAACACTGATTAGAGCACATATGTCAAACTCTGGCCCGCGGGCCAAATGTGGCCCGCAGGATAATTTCTCACGAGATCATTTCCATTTTATATTAATAATGGCCCGCCGATATAGTGTGCTCGATCTGTTTGAACTACATCTCCCATAATGCACTGCAGAAGAATGGACAAAGAGGGGTCAATGAGAGCAGGAGCTTCTTAAACACTGGGACTCTCTGTAAACTCTCTACACTTTGTTTGTTGAGCTCATGTGGCAGCAATAAAAACAGGCTCCAACCTCTCAGCAGTGTAAGAACATCTCCTTTACAAACCCCGTCTCCAAAAACAGAAAACCAAGTTGTGTCAGTAAAACCAAGTTATCAGCAGAGAGTTGTCTGAGTTCATTCACAGCACTGCCCTCCGTCGCTCTTTTTCCTTTCTCTCTGTCGCTGCTTGTGCTCTAATGCACTCATTAACACACAGCGAGCTAAACCTGCCCAGAAAGAGCTATAATCCTGCTCACACCGTGTCCTGCAGAGGACAGAGAGGTGGACAGTAGTTTGCTCAATAGAACTAAAGTAGGCCTATAATACGTGTTTGTGTGTAGGAGCTGACTCAGATTAAAGTTGTGCTGGGCTTATCCACATGAGGGCCATGACATGAACCTAAATATTTATTTGCTGGTAGTCCCCACTGTCACAGTAAAACAGAGTGGCCCTGATGAAAACATCTGTCGTATATGAGGAGCTGGGTGGCAGTAAATAATACTTAATAAATAAATAATTGGCCAGTGTTAGTCAGTAGTCTGTGGCCTATTTGTTATTTGTTGAGTTCCAAGTTCTGATTTAAAACAAAACTACAAAGCCCCTTAAAACCACAAATCTACAGCTGTAGTTCTGTGGGGAAGTATTATTCTATGTTAAAAAGCCTATTGTAGCCTAACTGAGAACAAAAACACAGAGGCTGGCTTCATTATTTATATAATACTCTTATTCAGCCACGACCAACACTGGTTTTCTAATTTTGGTCCCAGCTTCGATTGAGTTTGACACCCCTGGATTAGAAGTACTGTAAGAGTAAGATTGCTAGCTATTGCTAGCCATAAAGCTAGAGCTAGCCACTTAGCTAGCGTCACTGAGTGTTGCTTATACAAATGCAAGAGTCAACCGCAGGACTCATTCTAGCCAAAATGTTGAGGTACTGCACAGATGCACATGTTACCATTAGGTGGCACTGTTTTACAAATGTAAAGAAAAGAATCTCACCGGTTTAAAAGAAACGTAGCAACCATAGCATCTGTTTGGAGCCCCTTTTGTTCCCGGAGCTCTCTCCACCGATCAAATGCCACTCCAATACTCACACTAGTTTTAGCTCTTTCTCGGTCTAACCTCTTTTTGTTATTTTCTTCTTTCTCTAAAAGAGTTTTTGTTTTTCTAACGAAGGCAGCAGTGGCTGCAGGAGGGATCGGCTGCAAGGTCTCTGCCATGACTGCAACTGCTTTCTCAGGAAGACGACTCCTTGTGTTGTTGTGCGGTACGCAACAGTCAGACGTTGAGTGGCAGCCACTCCCAACAATAATCATACAGAGCCGTTTCAGTCCGACTAAAATTTTATAAAAATGTTATTATTTTTTAAATAAAAAAATACAGATAGTAGTTTAATTTGTTTTTATCTGAACCCACTCACTGTTTTCAGGGCTATTTATTGGTAAAAACGTTTTAATTTCATGACAAAATATGTTTAAAAACCCTATAACCTACAATGGCTTTAATTTAGACAACCTCTGGGGGGCCCCCTGTAGTACCTTCGCGGACCCCCAGGGGGCCCCAGACCCCACTTTGGGAACCACTGACTTAGATTAATAAAATGTAATACCTACTCATAATTAATACTTTTAAGGCCTTGATTTTGACAGGATCAAATTTAATACCTATTCAATTGGAAGTGGCTCACCAGGTGCTGTGGGTGAACTGCTGCGCTGCCGTTACCGCGTCGTCCGGCCCGGAGATCACCGCCGGGACTTTGTTGCACCCAGGTTGCTTCAGGAGGCGCTCCAGCTGCCGGACGGTCCGCTCCACCGCGCCCCGCGAGCACAGGTCCACCTTACTCACCACGATGAAGATGGGCACCTTCAGAGCCATGGCCAGGCCCAGGTGCTCCCGTGTGGTGCCGGCTGAGAGAGGAGACTACGTTACCCACAATGCAACAGGTTTAGATCTGGTTTAGACCTGGTTTAGACCTGGTTTAGTCCTGGTTTAGACCTGGTTTAGTCCTGGTTTAGTCCTGGTTTAGTCCTGGTTTAGTCCTGGTTTAGACCTGGTTTAGACCTGATTTAGTCATAATTTAGACCTGGTTAAGTCCAGGTTTAGACCTGGTTTAGTCCTGGTTAAGTCCAGGTTTAGACCTGGTTTAGCCCTGGTTAAGTCTTGGTTAAGACCTGGTTTAGACCTAGTTACCAAGCTGGACCCTTCTCCAGAGGCAGGATCTTGGTCAGCGCCTAGTCAGACCTATTTTTTTCTCAAGCTTTGTCCTGGTTTTCCCACCTCCATGGTTCAGACCTGGTTCAGACCTGGGTTCAGACCTGGTTCAGACCTGGTTCAGACCTGGTTCAGACCTGGGTTCAGACCTGGTTCTTACCGATGCCGGTGCTGGCGCTCACCACCAGCATGGCGAAGTCTGGGCAGTAGGACGTGAGTCCAAAGATGGTGGTCTTCAGGTACTTGTGGTGTCCGGCCAGGTCTATGAACGTGATCATCTTTGAGGAGCTCTCACAGATCTCCTCCGCAGTCCTGGACTCGCTGTAGTTCACCACCTGCAACGGACCAGA
>CM036243.1:40679405-40826905 GCA_020698575.1 Bostrychus sinensis | reverse complement strand
TTGGGAGTAGGGCTGCAACAACTAATCAGATTAATCGATTATAATCGATTATTGAAATAATCAGTCAACTAATTTAGTAATCGAATAATCATCAACTGTGATATTTAATCGACTCTGACACAGGCCATGTTCTGAGAGAGGTTTTATTTCCTACACAGAGCAGGTTAAAAACAATGTACATTTTGTGTTTTTGATTAAAAATATCATATATGTATTACAGATGATATTTTATGTATAAACGCTCTATAGAAACATCTTCAAGAAGCTTGTAGCTTTGTCTGATTTAATTTTGTAAAAATTAAATGATTTTTGTAGCATTATCACAAATTTTTAACAAAAACTATAAAACACCTGAAATTTTTAACCATTTTACTCACACTTTCCGTCTCACTCACGTCTTTCCGATTATTAATCGACTAATCAAAAAAGTAATCGACAGATTAATTGATTATCAAAATAATCGTTAGTTGCAGCCCTAATTGAGAGATATAAGGGCTATGTGGCTAAATATACCACTGAGCACAAAACCGACATCTCATTGCCTTTAGACTGCACAATGAACTGAGATAATCTAAGTTTGAGTTCAAACGTGTTGGTGCAAACAGAACCCCCCCCCCCCCCCCCCCTTTATGTTGACATATTTTTTAAATGTTGTGCTTTAACCTGACCACTAGATGTCTCCTACAGGCCATTAATGGAAACAAGGATGAGGAGGATGTTTTAAAGCCCTATATCAAGCCGTATTTATTTGTATTGTGGCTGTTTTCTACTCACTGTCATTAATTTTTCTCACTTAAGCTGCATTTTAGAGTGTCCCTTCAAACTGCTGCACATTTCTGTACAGTCTAACAAATTACTTTGAGAAAATGTTCATGCAAATATTAAATATTTACTGACCTTGTATTCAATGTTTCCTTCTTCAGCCTGAGACAGAAAGAAAAGCGCAGATTATTATAAATATGTTTTATCAACAGCAGAAGAATAAATTTGTAGAATAGGTCTTTGATCTTGGTGGCAAAATGAGCTGTAATAGGCCGTAGAAGTAGTAGTTTCTGTCATGTAATTCAAAGTACATGACGCTCAGGCTTACATTATGAATAGGATAGACATTTATTATCTAAAACAATGACATGGTAAATACATTCAGTGACAAAAGTATTTCTTATGTGTCTCTGTTGGTTAAAAAGGGACAATATTCATTTAAATATTAAGTGTTTTTACAGATATTTGTTGGGCCATGGAACAAGGAGCCTAAAACTAGGACTGTCCCTGTTAAATAGGGATATCTGGTCACCCTAGTATTAGCAGTAATATTCTTGGTAATAACAGTAATAGCAGAAGTTGTAATGGTAGGATTGTAAATAGGCTACTGTCTACTTAAATAATCTGAAGGCTTAATACTTTATACTTTTACCCAATTAATAATTTTATGGAGTACTTTTACATTTTCCTCAGTTTTATAAAATTGTAGTAACATAACTTACTTGAGCAAATGTTTGGATAACTTCTTCCACCTCTGGATTCAACCAAGAACTAAACTGAGTAAACCAGGACTAAACCAGGACCAAGCCTGATCGGTTCAGTTAAAACTCCAAATTATAAAGAGATAATCTCTATTTTAAACAAATAACTCACAGCACAAGCGTCCAAAATACTTCCAAAAGCCCAGATGTAGCCCTGCGTTAGTCCAGGTCCAGGGAGTAAACAAACCAGCATAATGCGTCTGTCATATGTCACTGCCAAAATGTAAAGCTACCTGCAGGATTTTAATATATAGTGAAATATAACCCATGCCGAATTATTATTGGCTTAATCCTGCTACAATAAATCATTTTACTTCAAGTGTAACCGTTGTTTGTTTCTAATAATTTCGGATTATTTTTTAAAACGCATGGATATCACATAGGATTCAGTGTGACGTTGTGTTTTAGGAGAGAAATGTCAGATTTAAGTGCTTACAGGTGAATTTTGTGGCGTCTGTTTTAAAGATAAAATGTTAGGGAAGCCATTTTGTGTGATAAAAGGTTTATTGGCAGGTTTAGAAAACAGAAAACATTAGCGGTTAGCCGTGCTTTGCTAAGCCCTGTTATAATCCCGGGAGCGGTGTTAGCAGCGGTGAGCTACCTCCGGAGGCAGGAACGGCGGCGGCGGGGCTCGGTTCTTGTTTTTATTCCTCCGCTTTCCGCCGCGTTTCCTTTTCCTTCGCTTGGATGTTTTTGTGGCGTTGTTGTCGGAGCCCTGCGGTCCGCGGATGGCGCAGTTTTCCGTCAGATCCACCATGGTTTCTGTCTCTGCGGTGGCGCGGAGCCGAGAGGCGGAGGGAGCGGAGATCAGCGGCGGGAGGAAGGGCTCGGAGTCACGGCCATGGGAGGCTCACGGCCCCGGGGCATGAGCTGCAGGAGGAGCCCGGTGTTCGGGGGGAGGATGTACAGCGGGGGTCCGGCCCGGGGAGGAGGTGTCCGGGGAAGCTGAGGGAGGGATGCGCTCTCTCCTCAGCATCACCTCCGCTCAGATAAACAACAACAACAACAACACACAGTCTACTTCCGGACTGGGCTTCACAATAAAAGTCCCTTTACCACCGCAGCGGAAATGAGTTTCACAGTAAAAGTACAACGATGGTATCTACAAAGAACCCAGCAGCACGTTTATTTCTGCAGAGGTTTAATAAGGACATTGTTGTGTAGGGTCAGTTATTTATTATGCATAGTCATGTATTATTGTTTGTCAATTAAAAAAATAAAAGTTTTAAATGTAAAATTATAAAATCTGTGACCTAAAAACACTTTAAAATTATACAACTTACATACTTATGTAAAAGTTATGGAAGCGCATAGTAGTCACCAAAAAAAAAAAAAAAAACTATCTCGTAATTACGAGAAACTATCTCGTAATTACGAGAAAATAAGTCGTAATTACGAGATAGTTTTTCTCGTATTTACGAGATAGTTTTCTCGTAATTACGAGATAAAGATCAACGTACCCTTTAGGACATTGAATGGCGCCCGTCACAGTAACCAGTATGAGACAAAGGTTTTTTAACAATAGGATGTAAATACATGGGATGCCCTGCCAGCCTCTGTTGTAACTGCTCTAAGTCTGAACAGCTTCATATCACGACTTGATCAACTCTGGAAACACCACCCCTGCTACTTTAACTGGGAAGATAACTCCTTTAGTTCCCCCGAACCCAGTATGTCGCAAATCACAAACATTATGAAGTAAAGTTCAGCTCAAGATCTGCTCATGGAGGCCACAGGGCCTGCGACCAGAAAGCACCTCAGTAACCTAAGTAAGTAAGTCATCACAGGGTAAGTGGCCAGAGAGTTTTGCCCCACCCTCCAGGGGCCTCAGTAGGCTAATTGCGGTAATTATTCCTGTCAATTAATCAATTATTTTGATATTTTTTTATTTGGGCTTTATAACAATGAGGCTTGGACATTAAATGGCTATCCACTTATCATCCACTATCCACTTAGCATGCGGGAAACTACCAGCTAACTTACTATAGAAGCACATAGTAGTCACCCAAAAAAAAAAACCTATCTCGTAATTACGAGAAATTATCTCATAATTATGAGAAAAACTATCTCGTAATTACGACTTAGTTTTTTTTTTTTTTGGTGACTACTATGCGCTTTCGTAAAAAGTAAAATAGATTAAAAATAAATACTCAACAAAATGTATACTGATATAGAATAACTAAAAATATTACACCACTAATGAAGCAGCTCTAAAGCAGGATTAAAATGGACTTGTTTGTTTGTGTTTGCTCAAAAAGATAAATTCAAAGTTGTTGTTTTTTTTGTTTTTTTTTTTTAACTTATGTAACCCAGGTTTAAAATCGCCTTGAGTCTTAATAAATAACTAAATAAATAATAAATTATTGTCCTACACTCCCGAGTACTTGAATGCACCGTTGTCACACGGTAAAGTCACGTGACTCCGATCCGACCAATCACGTTCGTTGTAGTGCGTCTTAAAAGCTGCCTGCCTTTCCCATTCAGCAGAGCGACGTTAGGTCTCAAACAAAGCTCATTTCCATTACAGTCTCATCTTAAATGCACTTTAAGCCCAAACATACCATTCTATAACTTTAGAAGCTAATTAAACAGAAGTGAACGCAAACAGACTCACCAATTCCAGTGTTTTTGTGCTGTTTGTCTTCAGACTGGGTTTGTAGTCGTTCACTTTCTTCTTAATTTGACTTTAGCTAATTCTTCTTCTTTAGCGTAGCGCGGTCCCTGCTGTATACTGTTTATTTTTAATCTTACAGAAAGCCACATGTGTCTGTTTAACATGGAGGAGACCGAGAAGACTCCAAAATTCTACATAATGTCCTCCACAGGTCAGGGTTAAGTGTATGTAAGTGTAAAGGATTTAAACTGTGCCTAAGACTTAGATCTGAAACACCTTTTAATTCCATAGATTTCTTTGTAATGCTTATATTGTCTTATTTATCATTTGTGTACAATAGAATAGAGTGGCAGCTGCTGGTTTAAACACTAGGGGGAGCTGTTCCACAACAAGTAAATTAAATGGAACTTGTTTATTAATGCCACGTGCATCTGAATGAAGCCTGTTTTAAAATCATTTAACCCTAACATCAGACAAATGCTTTTACAATGTTCTTTACCATGAAATAGAAACACAGGTAACCCAGCTGTTTTTTTTTTTAGGCCATTCTTTTTGCCTTTACCATTTTCCCATCCCAAACGTCTGAAATATCGCGTAATTCCTGTGGGATTTGCCCCGAGACTTTGCATGACTTCCTCTGTAGTTTCTATAAACATGGCGGTGCCTCATTGTTTGGTAGAGCGTGTGTGGACTGGGAGAGTCTGGAACTGCTGCAGGACGGCCTCAAGCTTCTTTAAATGTGTTACTTTTCACCTTAAACTGTCATTTTCCTCACTGGTCTGCTCTCAGTTTGTAGACGCCTCTACACATTTATGAAAATGTCTTTCTTTGTGCTGCATGAGGTTGCATGCTAATGCTAGCGCAAGCTAACCCTAGCTTCACTTCCATTGTATTTTTGAACCACTAACAGCTACATTAGACTGAATAATGACTGAATGTTACTTGATTGTCACTTTTCATTGGAGTAAAGTGATTTGGGAAACACAACTCCCCTTTTGCACCATATTTCTGTTTCTCTGTGTGTTTTTAAATATAACCCAAATCCTCCCAGAACCAAACCTTCAGTTTTATGAATCTAGCCTTTTAAAACTTGTGTTATTACACCTTAATAACAGCATCTGCATTACATATGCTACACTCAGCTTTTTCAGGGAGGGCTTTTTCTGTCAGAAGCCACTGCTACTAACATTTGATATTATTATTATTATTATTATTATTATTATTATTATTATTATTATTATTATTGTATTACAATATTACTGTCTCTAAAATGTAGTGAGTTACATTTCTCTGAGTTACTTTTGACTAAACTGTAGTCCTCCATTTTCTAAATAACTTTGTATTTTGCTTGGTTAGTGATGTCCCAAAATGAGCAGGACATAGATCTGGATTTAGCTTTGTGTGAAAAATGTTTATTCTATGATTATGAGCAGTAAACTTTCAAATCATCACAAGACAGAGAATGACAGAAACATATTGAGACTTTATTGATAACTCCCTGAGCTGATGACAGTGAAATGTCCCTAACTCTAAATGTACAGAGGAGCTCAGACACAGAGGGCCACAGCACCACATTCAAGAGAGCAGACACACACATCTGGAATAATGAGGAGCATTAATGAGCAAACAAAAACACACTTATTATAAAAAACAGAAGAATCAACCATCTGTTACTGCACAGATCCATTATAGGCCTAATCCTGCAGCACTGACTGTGTTTGACTGAATATGGCTGTAGAATATCTTATAAGCCCCGCCTCCCTGTTCTCTCAGATGAGCTCAAAGAAATGAACGTCCTTATTCTATGGCCACTGTTTCCAGCCTGAAGACATCAGACCTCAGTGAGGACCAGAGGAGCTGAGTTTGTTCCTCCATCATTGAGACTGGGACTGAAAAATGGAAAGAGTTTGTCCCTGAAGCAGCAGCCAGTGAAGGAGTAGATGAGATCTGCAGTCTACGTCATAAAAGGAGACCAGACCCTCACTGTAGTCCACAAACACCCCCACCTTCTGAGGAGGACGCTTCAGAGACAGAAGGACACGAGGGTCATCAAGAGCTTTGTACTCATCTCTGTTTCTCAACCAAATGGTCCAGAATCCATTCTCAGGGTTCAGAGTCCTGTTGATGGACTCTTGGGCCACTCCTAAAGCCCACTCAGTTTTCCGTTTGACCTGAACCTCAAAGTAAAACCTGCCTGAAGAGAAACTCTGTTTTCCCAGAACAATAGCATATTTAGAAAACCTCTGAGGAGTGTCTGGGAGATCCTTCTTCACATCAGTGTCATGAACCTGTTTCAGATCTTCAGACAGAACTAGATCAGGATGAGCAGTGTCTGGATCCAGAGTGACGTCCACAGCAAACTGTTGGACTCTCTTCAGTTCAGCCTTAAACACTTTGTTAATGTCTGCAGTGAGAGTGAGCTCCAGCTCAGACAGAGCTCTGGCTGCTCTTCCCTCACATGTCTCCGGCTCAAAGCTCACGGTGCTCCAGTCCTTCAGGGCTGCAGCAGGTCTCAGTGCAGTGGAGCGCTGTAGAAAGTGGTGGTGGTCTTCAGAGCGTGAGAGCTGCTCCACCTCAGTGCTTCTCTTCTCCAGCTCACAGATCTCCTGTTCCAGCTCTTGGACCAGGTCTTGGGCCTGTTTCTGGGTCTGTCTCTGCTTTTCTTGGACCCCCTCTAAGAACTGGTCCTGGCTCCTCTGAACAGACTGCATGAGAGCAGTGAAGGCCTGGAGCCCTGCGGCCGTCTCTCTGTCAGCAGCTCTCTGACTGAGCTCCACTGAGCGCTGGATCTCCTGGATCTTCAGCCTCCTCTGCTCCACCATGTGCTGGCTCTCAGCCTGAGTCTGCTGCAGAGAGGACTTTCTTTGGTCGGACGCTTCCTTCAGAGAAACAAACTCATGGTTCTTGTGCTCTAGAAGGACACAGATGGTACAGACGTAGCTCTGGTCAGTGCCACAGAAGAGCTCCAGAGGCTTGTCGTGTTTGGGACACATCCTGTCTTCCAGGTTCTCCACAGGCTCCATCAGCTGGTGTCTTTTCAGCCCAGACACTGTCAGATGAGGCTGGAGGTGAGTCTCACAGTACGAGGACAGACAGACCAGGCAGGACTTGAGCGCCTTCAGTTTGGGATCAGTGCACAAGTCACAGAGAACTTCTCCAGGTTTGGAAACTTGCTTTGACTGAACTTCTGTTTCTTGTTTGAACTGAGAGACCATCTCTGAGATGAAGGTGTTGATGTTCAGCTCAGGTCTTGTGTTAAAACTCTTATTACACAGTGGACACCTGCAGGGGGCAGTAGTGTCCCAGTGCTGAGTGATGCAGGATTTGCAGAAGTTGTGTCCACATGGAGTGGAGACTGGCTCAGTGAACACCTCCAGACAGATGGAGCACAGGAACTGCTCCTCACATTTCTTCTGTCTAAGAGAAGACATTTCTGGAACAAAAAAAAAACAGTTTTAGGTTTAATAAACTGTACAGAGTTTCCTCCAGAGCTTTATAGTTAAAGCTTTGGTAAAACGCCGCCCCTGCCTTGACTAACGATGCCCAGCTGATTGAACTGACATCCAACAGAGCCATTTCAGACTCGAGATGAACGATATAAAAATATAAAATAATGTCAGGAGAGTTACTGTTTTAGAAACAAAGAAAGAGGATAAATGTTGGTGATGAAGTCCACTTTACTGCTGTGAGCGCTTTTTCTGTTCAAGGACAGAGCCATGGACTCCTGCAGAGAAACTGAAACTAACCCTGGGTCTGTGCTGCTGTCCCCTCAGATTTCCACAGCGTGTCCCAGAGCCACGGTGTCAGGACAGGACCCAAATATCAGCCTAATATAAAACACACTTTATTAAAAATCACCTTTAGAGGCTCACGTAACGACCAACACGTGTTGACTCAGCGGCAGAGCTCGTTCACAAACAGAGCTCACAGGGTCAGGTGTTGGTCAGGTGTTGGTCAGGTGTGGGTCAGGTGAGGGTCAGGTGAGGGTCAGGTGTGGGTCAGGTGAGGGTCAGGTGTGGGTCAGGTGTGGGTCAGGTGTGGGTCAGGTGAGGGTCAGGTGTGGGTCAGGTGTGGGTCAGGTGTGGGTCAGGTGTGGGTCAGGTGTGGGTCAGGTGAGGGTCAGGTGTGGGTCAGGTGTGGGTCAGGTGTGGGTCAGGTGTGGGTCAGGTGTGGGTCAGGTGAGGGTCAGGTGAGGGTCAGGTGTGGGTCAGGTGTTGGTCAGGTGTTGGTCAGGTGTGGGTCAGGTGTTGGTCAGGTGTGGGTCAGGTGAGGGTCAGGTGTGGGTCAGGTGTAGGTCAGGTGTTGGACCGGAGTTACTGAGCGCTCCCCTCGTGCACACGTCTGTATCAGAGGCTGAGCAGTATTCAACATTTTCAACATAAAACAATGGCACTCGTCCAGTTTAGAGACAGAGATAAAGTAATCTATGTAGGTTCATAGTTACACATCCAGGTTGACAAATACACAAAAAATTCTCTAAATCTACCGGACATTAAATTTGTTTTTGTTTTTTTGTTTTTTTTTCTTCAAAGACGTTTCAGTGCTCATCCAAACAACTTCATCAGTTTGAATTTACAGGAAACAGGAAGTCACTGGCATTAAATACACAGCTGAAGGTGACATGCGAAAAATGGCAATGTCACTTCAGCACATGCCATTTCAACAAAATGGCCGCCATTGACTGTGTTGCCAGATAAGATGGTCAATCTCAGCTTATGGCGGTGTTCCTCCTCTACTCTGGGGAGGAACAAGCTGCTTCATTCATAAAACCCCGAGGTACAGCCTTTAAGACAGAGATAAAGTAGAAACAGCAGCAGCCTGTGTTAGTGCTATGTGACAGAGAGACACTGCTTTGATTACTAACCCCCAGTTTACACCAAAAGCAGAAGCAGAAGATGCTTCGCCACTGATAGGTTTGAGTTCTATTTTTCAAGCGGCTCCACAGCGATCTGCAGAGCTACAGCCGAGGAAACACAGGAAACAAGCTCCAATTGTCAAAATAAACTTCCTCTACACTTTCAAAATAAAGGCTCACTGACACAGTGATAATGTAAGCACAGCGCATCAATAAGTTAATTCTTGAGGGGGGAAAAATGTAGTGTAATTTGCGACACCAAGCAGCCATTTTACAAGGACAACATGCAAAAGTTGACATGCGCAAATTGATCTGCTTCTGCAACGCCCCCGGTGTAAATTTGGGGTGACAGTGTCCAACCTAAGGCCTGTGGGCCAAAACTGGTCCATTGTGAGGTAAATTTGGTCCTCTCATAAATAAAAATGGGTACATCTGGGCTTTTAAGGTTTTTATTTTTATAATGTAAAAATATAAAATGACAAATTTAAGTGTTATCAGTATTAAATTAATAAAATATTAACAAATTAGATTTTAGATGGTCCTACAATTATTAAAAAGTCCGCCCCCGCCTCTGCGTGGGTCCGGACGTTGTGCAGTATATTTAATATTATCAGAACAAGTCAAGAGAAAGTGTAACCCCTGCAAAACGGCATAAACTATTAAAACCTTTTGTCAGTGAACCGCACCCAGCTCTTGCGGGATTTCTGCGCCATCAAGCGATACCTCGTAGTCACATGATGCACGTGAAACAAGTGGACACTTAGTTAAAGCATGGTTGCAATGCAAAGAGCTGCAGCAGGACAGTAACCAAATCAAACGTACCTATTATATTCTGTGTGTTTATTGCCTTACATTTTGTCAAACCTTCGTAGATATGCTCTCGGATTGAATCGAGCCGTTTGAAGAAAGTGACTTGCTCTGAATTGTCACTTTAAATTGGTGAGTGTTAGGTTGTTTGCATGCTAAGTGGCGCTAGCTGCGGTCCATTCATTAGCATTATCTTAGCATTAGCTTAGCTTTAGCCGCTAACCATTTGTTTCAATAGACGCTCGTTAGCTTCATAGTATGTTAGCAGTAGCATGAGGTTCCATATTCAAACAATAAGTGCTGGGGTGCACGGTGGTTAGTGTTCTCGCCTCCCAGCAAGGAGATCGTGGGTTTGAGCCCCGGGCCGACCAACACACCATCACACCAAAACTCTCTGGGTGGAGTCTGCATGTCCTCCCTGTGTTACCGTGGGTTCTCTTCGGCTTCCTCCCACCGGCCAAAGACACGCATGTGTTAGGTGAATGAATGTGTGAGTGAATGTTTGTCTCTGTGTCAGCCCTGCAACAAACTGGCCCCTGTCCAGGGTGTACCCCGCCTAAGGCCCAAAGATACTGGGATAGGCTCCAGTCACCCGCGACCCCTAACGGGAATAAGCAGAAGAAAATGAATGAATGAATGAATGAGTGCTGTGATGAGTTCCTAATGTAACCATGATTCTCTGAATCATTTGCAATTAATATAAATGTATTTAGATTTTTTAATGCACTAAGAAATGTTATTTATATTATGAATATATTTGTGTACACACATGATTGTTATGTGCTAGCAGCTAATCTACTCGTCCTGTTACTCACACAGGCCAGGTCTTTTGATCCGGATTAAAGTTACTTCGATAGCGAGCTAAACCAAACCAGGACGTCGAATATTCAGCTACCACCTTCTCCCCCTGTGCAGTAGGAGACATTAGCCCATTACCCCCCAGTGCTCTCATCCCCTGCAGCTACACTACTTGTTATGGACTGTGTGTTCTCACTTTACACCACCCTTTGCTAAAGGGTAACTCATGAACTTTGGGGAGGGATCAGCGTTGTGTTCTATGAATTTTGCAGATGCTGATATTGTTACGCTGTATTGATACTTTGGTGCTTTATTTTCTGTCAGGACAACATGTATATAGTATAAATATTCACCTTAGTATATAAAAAATACACGGTACCTGCATTTAAGTCGCCATTCTCTGTTTATTATACTGGTCCACAACCTCCTAGAGCAAACTCCTGGGTCTTCTAGCCTATCCAACACAAACCCGTTAACTCTTACTTACCAGCCACATTCTACCAATTGTATAATTAATGTTAAAGGCTACAGGCATCTGGAAAAAGTTTGGTTTCCTCACTCATCCAAGAGACTTGAAAAGTGGATGAAGGACAAAACGTCTTCTAAAAACAAGACTTTGTCCGGATGTCTATTTCTTAAACCTTTTTACATTTAAATGAATAAACATATTTGGTATAAGAGTATTTTAAAACATATAAAAGAAAATATGTCACAGAGAAAACGTACCACTCGACAGAACGAGCTGCTGCAGTGAAGTGACTTCCTCAAACTCAGAAAGAGGAATTGGTTCAGTCACATGTCCAGATTTACAAAATTGATGATTCTGCAAAATCTGTGACTTGTGCAACATCAGAGTCTTTTGTTTGTGTTTTGTCTCATGTTGTTTTACAAAAGCACAGATTTTTGTTGCCTGCAGTTTGTCCTGATTCACTGAGAGTTCCTTAAAGAGGATGTTTTTGTCTAGGTGCTGTGTTTGTAAAATGAGGACAAACTCATTCTTTTGACATTTTGCACTGAATCAACCTGGCCACTAGATGGAGCCATTGTCTGAGTTATGTTACAGTTTTCTCATTTGCTTTAACACATTTCTCCATTCAAAATCCTCTTCTGAAAAACACTTCACACAGAAATACCAAACAGTGGCTCTTGTTCTCTAAACACAACATTTTCTTTGTAAAACTCTTCAAACTTGCTCCAAAAGCAACTTTCTGCATCAAAATGAGAAACAGTTGTTCAGTGACTTCATGTGCACAATTATACAACATATTTTTCATAATTATACATAACCCCTAACCCTTTTTACACTTTTTCTTGTAAATACTTTCTATGGCACCTAGTGTTGTAGTCAAGACCAAGACCTGTCCAAGTCCAGACTGAACCAAGACTGAGACCAAGACCAAGACAAACTGAGACCAGGGAACTAAAACTAAATCAAGGGGAAAAGTAAAAAAACAAAACAAAAGTGGTTCAAATACAAAAAAGATTATTTTAATGATTTAAAGCAACAGACTCCACAAACAAACAGAGACAGATCTTGTTCCTGGTTCTTCTGATGCACAAAACTAATTACTTACAAATTAATACAGATTCAAAAGTAAAGTATTTTCTTATGTTTGGTTTAAAAAAATCTCAGAGACTGGGGTGCTCCAACACTAATGGCACCTTTTGTTTTTGATGCACACTTTGTTTTCTTGCTGTCTGCTCTTTATTCTGTACGACAGTAAGGGCCTCGATACACCAAGGCGACTCCCAGACTGCCATAAGACGGAGCGACAGCTCGTCTCTTCTCGTCTCCTCTCGTTCCCTCTTGTTTCCTCACGTCACATGACCTTTTTCCCTCTTCATACACCAAAGCGACAACCGACCTAAAGACTGTGTCTTGCGCATGCGCGTGACCAAAGACGCCGATTCAACAACAACAAGGCCAATCGGCAGGAAACTGGTCAGACGGCCTCCGTCCTGGAGCAATGGGGGGCGAGGGCGCATACAGATCAAAAGGACGGAAATGAGTGACGTGGAAGAACCGTAAAGACGGCTTCAGACGGGCGATCGTCACCTTGGTGTATGGAGGCCTTAAGAGCTGCCTTAACAAGTGACTTTCTCCACTTGTCACATTAATAAAGTTCAGTCTTATTTGATCTGATCTTAAATGATATTCCTTATTTACTGTCTCACACATTTGACAGTTTTCTCTCCACACAGAAGCTTTTGATTTTTCATGTCCTGGATTCATCCTTCCATCTGATCAGAAACACAGTCTGCCCTCTCATTCTGACTCCTGTCTGCAGCACTGACACAGGAGCGTCCTGGTTTGTTTGGAGACAAAAGCTGATCACTGACTCATTTTTACACCAGTTCACCTCCACTGAAGATTAAAATGTATCATTAGACACAGAATCCAGTGTGGACGTGTGTTTTTCTGTGGAGAACACAGTGTTTTTGTCTGGGGCCTGTGTGAAAAGTTTGGAGGAGAAATGAGGAACATTTAAAGTGAGGCTTTGCAGAACAGAGAGCGCTTTCACAAAATAAGGACAAAAAAGTCTTAGTTATGTATTAGACAGAAAAAAGTGAATTAAAAAGTCAAAGGCACAAGGTCTAGGCCTGGATTTGTGGATTTATGGAGCGCACAGGTCCCAGTCTCCTCCTCCTGGACAGTTTCAGCAGGTCTGAGAGTCCACCACATTTTAATCTAAATGTGAATGTGTGTCACTTCTTCTCCTCCTCTGCTCTGTTCCCTTCAGAGGAGTCCACAGGGAATCCTCTGCTCCATCTGAGCCTCTGCATCCTCTTCTCTCACACCCACTAACTTCATGTCCTCTTTCACTACATCCATAAACCTCCTCTCTGCTCTTCCTCTAGGCCTCCAGCTCTGACCTCAGCCTCATCCTTCTACCCACTGTCCCTCCTCTGTACCCTCACTGTCCCTCCTCTGTACCCTCACTGTCCCTCCTCTGTGCCCTCACTGTCCCTCCTCTGTACCCTCACTGTCCCTCCTCTGTACCCTCACTGTCCCTCCTCTGTACCCTCACTGTCCCTCCTCTGTACCCTCACTGTCCCTCCTCTGTACCCTCACTGTCCCTCCTCTGTACCTCACTGTCCCTCCTCTGTACCCTCACTGTCCCTCCTCTGTACCCTCACTGTCCCTCCTCTGTACCCCTGTAGATTTGTGAAGGTCAAATGGAAAATGGACACATTACTTTCTCAGCATTACTATGAATAATACTAATGTACATAACACAAACACAAAATAAACTGATCACACACCACTTCCTTTTTCTTTATATTATCCTTTGCTTGGACACAAATGCACAATAAAGCTGTCATAAAGGCAAAAATACAAATGATAAAACTCACACATAGGTCTATAAAAAAGAAAACAAAAACATGTACAAGCCTCATTTTGGGGTTGATATTAACACTGAAAAGTATATCCAGAAATATTCTCAAAAACAATGAACTCAATGTTAAAGCCATATAAACATTTCAACTAACAGCTAATTTACTTTTTTTAATACAAATAAACCAGGTCTAAACCAGGACTAAACCAGGTCTAAACCAGGTCTAAACCAGGTCTAAACCAGGACTAAACCAAGTCTAAACCAGGTCTAAACCAGGACTAAACCAAGTCTAAACCAGGACTAAACCAAGTCTAAACCAGGACTAAACCAGGACTAAACCAGGACTAAACCAGGTCTAAACCAGGTCTAAACCAGGTCTAAACCAGGACTAAACCAGGACTAAACCAGGACTAAACCAGGACTAAACCAAGTCTAAACCAGGACTAAACCAAGTCTAAACCAGGTCTAAACCAGGACTAAACCAGGACTAAACCAGGACTAAACCAGGACTAAACCAAGTCTAAACCAGGACTAAACCAAGTCTAAACCAAGTCTAAACCAGGACTAAACCAAGTCTAAACCAGGACTAAACCAAGTCTAAACCAGGACTAAACCAGGTCTAAACCAGGTCTAAACCAGGACTAAACCAAGTCTAAACCAGGTCTAAACCAGGACTAAACCAGGTCTAAACCAGGACTAAACCAGGACTAAACCAAGTCTAAACCAGGTCTAAACCAGGACTAAACCAAGTCTAAACCAGGTCTAAACCAGGACTAAACCAGGTCTAAACCAGGACTAAACCAAGTCTAAACCAGGACTAAACCAGGTCTAAACCAGGTCTAAACCAGGACTAAACCAAGTCTAAACCAGGTCTAAACCAGGACTAAACCAGGTCTAAACCAGGACTAAACCAGGACTAAACCAAGTCTAAACCAGGACTAAACCAAGTCTAAACCAGGACTAAACCAGGTCTAAACCAGGTCTAAACCAGGACTAAACCAAGTCTAAACCAGGTCTAAACCAGGACTAAACCAGGTCTAAACCAGGACTAAACCAAGTCTAAACCAGGTCTAAACCAGGACTAAACCAGGTCTAAACCAGGACTAAACCAAGTCTAAACCAGGTCTAAACCAGGACTAAACCAGTACTGAACCAGGACTAAACCAAGTCTAAACCAGGACTAAACCAGGTCTAAACCAGGTCTAAACCAGGACTAAACCAGGACTAAACCAGGACTAAACCAGGACTAAACCAAGTCTAAACCAGGACTAAACCAAGTCTAAACCAGGACTAAACCAGGACTAAACCAAGTCTAAACCAGGACTAAACCAAATCTAAACCAGGACTAAACCAGGTCTAAACCAGGACTAATCCAGGCCTAAACCAAGTCTAAACCAGGTCTAAACCAGGACTAAACCAAGTCTAAACCAGGTCTAAACCAGGACTAAACCAGGTCTAAACCAGGACTAAACCAAGTCTAAACCAGGTCTAAACCAGGACTAAACCAGGTCTAAACCAGGACTAAACCAAGTCTAAACCAGGTCTAAACCAGGACTAAACCAAGTCTAAACCAGGACTAAACCAGTTCTAAACCAGGACTAAACCAGGTCTAAACCAGGACTAAACCAGGACTAAACCAGGACTAAACCAGGTCTAAACTCCTCTCAGTGCAAGTGTGTGTTAGGGTCACAGTCATTTATTTTGACATATGACTGTTTTAATGTTATCTTATACAGTTGTAGCCCAGAATATTTAATGTCTTTAATAAAAAGTTCTCTGAGCTCCTACAAGTATAAAGTTACTGTCATGTGCCAGTATAACTCCCTATAGTTACTAAACTGTACTGTCAGCAAACAAGGGGTTAATACTCCTTAGTGTGAGTGACAGCTGCTCTTGACCAATCAGCTGCTGCAGAACGGCGCATTGTCCTCTTTGTCAAAAAGTGACTGGAAGCCAGAAGATGTCTTTCAAATGCCGCCCAGATTTATTGAAGATCAACAGGATCAAAAATACAGATTGACAGGATTCAAAAATAATCCATTGAGAAAAATATAGTGGTAAATCAAAAAAACACAATTCAGTGTTGAGAGGGGAACACCTGCTGCTGTAGCTCTGCCACAGGTCCAAGCATCTCACAGAGAGAGAGCTCCTCTGGTCTTGGGATGACACCAAGTGCTCCTGCTCAAGGTCCTCGAGCAGGTTTTATAGTAAAAGGAAAGTACAAGAATGACAAATTCATGACTAAGGTCCATTCTATACATATCTTGTGTTTTGTTCTTGGTATCACCAAGGACAGTACCTTTATTGGAACACTTTGGAAACTTTATTGGTACACACAGGACCTAAACTATGGCAGAGTACATGTGAAACTTTAGCAAACTAGAATTTAACTTGAGCACTAGGCAATTTTTTTTTATTTAACATAACCCATATGAATACATGGTTACTAGTGGTTTTTCACCTAAAAGCCTTCTTTCGAACACCCCTATGCTTTCCTAGTGCCCTTGAATGTATCATGTGCACATGCGGCCTGCTCCTGAGCGAGACTCAGCAGTGAGAGAAGGAAAGAAAACAGAAAACACGAGGCAGAGAGAGCCAGACGAGCTGAAAAAAGTGTTAAAATCTATTTTTAACGAGTTATAAGTTAAAGATACATACTGTTCAGAGCCAGAGAGAGTTTTGCACCCAGACCAACCGAGTGGAGTGTGTTTGTTTATCCTGGAAACTCCGGTGAGTTACTTTATATGCCAAGCTAGCAGGACACACATTGCTGTCTTTGCACAAGCACCGCTATTTAGGGACGTAACGATGCACAGAAGTCACAATTCGATTCATGATTTTATGTTCACAATTATGATTTTTTATGATTTTTATTAGCAGACTTATGTAACCCAGCCGATTTTTGGCCATTCTCTTTGCCTTTACCATTTTCCCATCCCAAATACAATACGTCTGAAATATCGCGAGATTTCCTGTGGGATTTGCTGCAAGACTTTGCGTGACTTCCGCTGTAGTTTCTATAAACATGGCGGCGCCTCATTGTTTGGTAGAGCGTGTGTGGACTGGGAGAGTCTGGAACTGCTGCAGGTCGGCCTCAAGCTTCTTTAAATGTGTTACTTTTCACCGTAAACTGTCATTTTCCTCACTGGTCTGCTCTCAGTTTGTAGATGCCTCTACACATTTATGAAAACGCCTCTACACATTTATGAAAACGCCTTTCTTTGTGCTGCATGAGGAACTGGTGAGTGCTTGCTTTGTTTGTTAGTAGCATGCTAATGCTAGCACGAGCATGCTAATGCTAAATTCTATTGTTTGTATGGTGTTTGGAGCTGTGTTAGCATAACACGGGCGCTAGCTTCATTTCCCATTCACTTCCATTGTATTTTTGAACCACTAAGCAGCTACATGAGACTGAATAATGACTGAATGTTACTTGATTGTCACTTGTCGTTGGGTAAAGTGATTTGGGAAACTGGTTTACAGCCAACATTATTGTTTATGTATAGTTGGTTGGTTTTGATGCCAAAGCCTATACAGAACAATATTTAAGGCTTTTAGCCTTCACATTTAAATGGTTAAATACTATTCAATGATAAAACATTTTTGTATGTTACATTATGTGCAGTATTGAAATATTTAGTACTACAATGGCTACTAATACGAAGAGTACTCTACTTTTGAATGATTGTATGTTTAGTGCAACAATCTGAAGTTAATCATGTACATGTAGAAATGAATGTAATGCCATTTATTTATGAAAGTGTTTATGGTATTATTAGTAATTGAATGTTGTTAATGCTAGAAAATGGTGCTAACATTTGGTCCTGTTTGTACAGGCCAGGTTTCTTATGGTTCCCATGATTCCTATGGTTCCTAAGATGGCGAGCTTCCTCTAGGCCTTGGGCCTGAAGAACCTGGAGACTAACTGCAACTCCTGTTTGTGCGGTAGGAGGCGCTGTTGCCTGCTCCCCCACACACATACTCACATACACTGACACTGCCCCCTAAAGACTTATTCAGTCTTTAGTGACTCACATGGACTGCTGCCCCCTTGTGGGCTTTATGAACTGTGACTTGTATCAGTGTTTGGAGTTCAGTCTTCATGGAAAGAACTTTTGAAAGAACTTGAATTATAGAACTGTAAAATTGTGTTTATTGAAATAGTGAACCGGTTCATGTGTGTAAATATCTTCAACTTTAATAATACTCATCTTTTGCACTATATTTCTTTGTGTGATTTTAAATATAACCCAAATCCTCCCAGAACCAAACCTTAGGTTTTCTGAATCTAGCCTTTAACACTTGTGTTATTACACCTTAATAGCAGCATCTGCATTACATATGCTACACGTAGTTGCAGTATAATTATGACCAAAAGAGTTTTTTACATAGCCTATTTTTGACTCCTGATCAAACTTATTGTTGTACATTTCTTAACAGAACTTGAATAAAAAAAGTAGATATTAAAACAATGACATGTCAAAACAGCAAAAATATATTATACATAACATCTTTCTACCCTCCTCCAAAAACAAATACACTTCAGTAACAAGCAGTGCATAGAGAGGCAGCTTATCATGAATCCATGCCTCAGTAATATATAATGGGCCTAATATAAGTCAGGTTTCATAAAAATATCAGTGAGGAAAGACACATCCTCAGTAAAGACTCTGATCTCCATGGAAACGCTCCAGGGGCGGAGCCACTGAAACTTTAGGCTGCTGTTAGCCACTTAGCATTGCTTTTGCTCGCTGCTAACAACAAGCTACTTTCTGAGCGATGGTTAACGGAGCAAACGGGCGCAGCCTAAATAAAACTTTCAGATGTGTCTCTGTTGTTGTTGTTCCTTTGTGAATGAGAGCGCCGCGTTCGCTCCTGCGTCTGTGGCAGAGACAGAGGTGAGTAATGAAGCTCTTGTACAGGCTTTTCACGTTCCCAGCAAGTCAGGATAATTATACTGTAAACTAAAACTTTATATAAATTCATGTTTCTCTTCAGTAAAATAGCCAGGTAATGATGTCTAGCGCCAAACATGTGAGCCAGATTACGCACCTTATATTTTGGTGGCCTGCACGCTGTTTTGAAGAGACATCGCAATTCATTTTTTTCCGCAGTGATTCAAAATTTCTCTTTTGCATCGATTTTTAGCCAATTTACAAAGAATTGTTACATCCCTACCGTTATGTACTGTATGCTGTGTTAAAACAAGCTAAAACCAGTCAGAGTACTAAATTGAAGTATTAAGTGTTATTTCATTATGTTATGGGAAGCACCTTTACAAATGCACAATATATACAAATGCACTTTTATTTTAGTTTACTGTTTTATTAGTATATTTTAAGCACTTTTCATTTCATTTCTGGGTTAATTCATAACTAAGCTCTAGTTAACAATGATTTAAGTTAAACTTTAATGATTTTAATATGCCTTAAAAATGGGCAAATAATACACTTGAAATTCATAGAAGCAAAAGCAATGTTAAAACAAAGTTAATGGATTTTGAACATTTGATGAGATCTCATTTATTTTGAAACCATTGATTTTATTCATTGTTCTGTACGATATGTGCAGACTGGTTTTTAGTGGTCCCGGATCTGATCTTGGAGTCAGTTGCTGAAGTTGATGGCGAGCCAGACCCAGTGAGAACTCGTGAAGAATCCTGAAGCAGAGTGGCCAGCTGCTTGGGTTTCTGGAATGGATCTACAGACCTCACCACTTCAAATCACAGGATCCCAGGTAAGGAGTAACCAATACAATTTATTCCTCACGGATAACCACACAAACTGAAAGACTTTTCTTTGAAACACACTGAACATTAATACACTAAAGACAAAACACAAAGGAAACTTTCAAGTATTTCTAATTTTGTTTTCTAGAGAGCTCCACATATTTGTTGTGTTTTGCGCTGGTTTATTGTGCCATTGTTAAATTGTAATAAATCTGCCAGCTGTTCAACTTTAAATTTCTTCTTATTGATATTACTCCTCTAGAACTGAGCTAATAAGTCTAGCCTTTTATTCCAAGTAAGTGCTACATGTAGCTTGTAGCGTAAGCCAGATCCAAACCAGAGATCGATAAACCTCAGGTCAACACAGAGCTCTGTTTAATTCTGCTTTATTAACAGTGGAAATTCAGTGGTTGTGTCTCTGATTCAAAGAGAGCAGTTTTCTCCACAGTCTGGTTGAGGGTACAGTTTTATGGCAGTGAAAGGAGTTCTACTGTAGCTGATCTCAGATATCACTGCTGCCCCCTGATGGTCAAAAGCTGAACGCAGGGGACGTCCATGTTGTTTAGGTTAAGGTAGACTTTATAAGAATAAGAAAACCTTTATTAGTCCCTACGTGGGGAAGTTGCATTGTTGCCACAGCATGCAGCATATAGTGAGGAGTAGCACACAGTGAAGTCAAACAAGAGCACAAAGACTATCAGAGAGCAGTCTGACCAAAGACAATTAAATCAAAAACTAAACTACAAGTTAGTCTGTTTTAGTTTATTTAGCCTGTGAGCAAACGAAATAACTATAAATATGCACAGTATGTGGATATTCAATTATGAACACATGTGCACTTGTCTGTGTATTAGGTATCATTAGGTATTACAGTATTAGGATATTATTGTCCTCAGAGGGAAATTTGTTCACTCGTGTTCAAGGCTGCTGGGTCAACCTATCAGGACCCCTCTCCAGATCTGAGCCAGGATCCTGGTCAGGAGCACCTGGAGCTGGAGGGTTAGAGGAAACCCAGCCACCGTACCGCCCATGTTGTTCAGTATAGCATTCGTCCTGTCTCCGTTACTGCAGCTCTAAACTAACGCCTACAGCTGAACCAGCTCTGTCTAATGTTTCCTTAGAACAGACTGAACTAACGCTGCTCCATAAAACCACAAGATATTTACTGTTTTCATTCAAATACTTTTGCTTTGGCCTTTCCTTTAAAATAGTCTTTAGAAACCACTGCAACTGCTGAGTCTTGGTTTAGTCCTGGTTTAGACCTGGTTTTGTCTTGGTTTAGTCGGCTTCCTGTTCATCTTAGTAGCATTTTAAAATAAATTCTGTTTGTTTTTAAGGTTTTGAATGGACTGGCCCCACAGTACATCATGGACCTCATTTAAATTTACACACCGGCGCGGTCTCTGAGGTCCGAGGGCCAGTTCCAGCTTGTGGTTCCTAGGACGAGGACCCCCCCCCTTCATCAGAGCGGCCCCCACAGTTGAGTGTTTTAAATCTCAAGACCCACTTTTATTCTCTGGCCTTTAACTCGGCGTGAGTTGTGTGGTCCTGTGTCTTTTACTGGTTTGTTTTGTTTAAAAAGCCATGTATCTATTATTTTGTTGCTTTCTCATTTAAATTTATGCTGTAACTGAATATTCTCACTATTTTGTGCTGACAGAGAGGAACTTAAACTTTGTCTGTTTTATGTCGACAGCTCCTGTAATCACTGAGATATGAGCAGTGAGAATGAGAAGTGTCCAAAGTGTCCCAGAGAAAAGTGTGCGACTGAAGGAAAAGGTTTGTTTGTGTGTTCCTTCCTGGAGTGACTCAGAGCCGCACCTGGATTGGCTGAGGGCCAGGTGGGCGGGGCTGCAGTGGGCGGGGCTTCACACTGACTCCACAGGTGACAGGAGGCTGCTGCTGAGTTGTGTGGTTGTGTGTGAGTGTGTAAGTTCAGTGTTACTGGAGCAACAGAGAGGAAAAGGTTCACAGAGAGATTTATTTACATCTAGCAGTGAGTTCCAAATTTCACTTTACTGAATTTATGGAGTCACACAGAGGCACAATGAAGAGAATTATGTTTTATTCATGAGTGCTTAAGTTAGTAAATGTATGAAAACTGTATTGGCTGTTGTTTAGGTTATCCACTTTCTCCTCCTTAAAACAAAAGGTAGAAACGTTCAAAGAAAATCAGAGTTGTTACATTTACTTACATTTACTCAACTAACTTTTCAAATAAATAGTACTTCTAAGAGTAGTTTTATACTTTTTACTTCTACTTGAGTACTATTATTTTGCAGTAACAGTACTCTTACTTGAGTACAGTTTTAGGACACCTCTATACTTCTGTGTTGGTTTCTAAAGCTTTATGTTGTGAAAAACTGAGAAGATTTGGAAATGTGTGCTTTACCTTTCTTTGTTCTTTTATGAAAATGTATTTTATTTTTACTTTTTGTTTGTTTATTGTTTGGAAACAGCAGAAGTGTCTGATTATTTTATATGTTTTGTCTGATCACATCAAAACTAAAACAGAAATCAGACGTTACTACAAACACTTCCTCAGTACTACAGGAGTGTTTTCACCAAATACTTTTTACTTCTACTTGAGTAATATTATTTGAATTAACAATACACAGACTTTAGTACAAATATTTCACTGTTATTATTAAATCTCGAGCTGCTAATACTGTTACTGTTACTACTGCTGCTACTTTTATACTACTGTTATTACCACTGAATATTTGTAATCTGACTGTTCATCTTTTACATGCAATGACATTTTGAGCAACAGAATTTCTAAAGTGGACTCACTTAATTTAGTCCACAGCGGTGCCCAAGAATGAGTCTGGTTTCTGAGAGTTTGAGTTGGAATAAACTTCCTCTGAACACATTTGGATAGACTTAACCAATCAGAGAACTAGCTCCTACTTTCTTTTCTAAAGCAGGAGAGTCTGGTTCCTCAGCCACAGAGAGACGTTTCCCAGTCTCAGTGGATTTGGAGCTGACCTATCACAGCCGTTTATCTGCAGCTCTGCGTCTCACAGAAGCACAAGATCATCTCAGAAATAACCAAGATGGCTGTGGCTTATACAGAGTGAATTTAATAACTTCTCTGAGCTGATTAACGGCGTTTAGTGCTTTCCTTCGTCACCTGTTGGTTCTGCTGAAGTCCTCGTTGTTGTTCAGTCCTCTGTGGGATTTTTGTCTTGGTCCTGTTTCCATTTTAACAACAGTAAAGTCCCTCTGACGTCCTATGTAACCACCACATTCAAACAAACCCACTTTTTCTTCCACAAGTCTTTGTACAACTGGCTTCTGCTGCTGTCCCCGTTCACAAATAAGAACAGAGCTGCTCAGAAAACGCTGTATTCTGGTGTTTTATGGAAAAAAAACAGCAACAGTTCTTCATAAGCTCCATGTTTGTTTTGGATACAGGTGAGCGGCTCTTTGTTTCTCTGATTGGTTACTCCTCCTGTGATTGTTCCGCCATAGAAATGAAACTTAAGAGAAGGGAGCAGACCCACTTCTGTGTATAGAACAGGAAAAGAGTTAGTCTGACTGGGGGCGGAGCCAAAACATCTCTATTGGTTGAAATGCAGTTGATTCTAATTAAAAACACAACCAACAGAGGAAAGCATTTACTCTGAGCTGAAACTGTGGTGAAGTGAAACAACGCCAGACCCATTCCAGCTGAATGAATGGGTACAGTACAGTACGCAGCAGTGCTCTCTCCCTCTGTCTCTGTCCGGCTCCAGTTTGGCCTCAGCCCAATGTTTTGGCTCAAAGACAGAGAAAAGCAACAGCGCTGACCTCCGTGAGCCCGGACCACTCATCTCATCTGATGGCTTCACCACATGGAGCGGCTCAGAGCCACAAATAATTAAGAAATACTTTGATATCAAATAGTAAAGGGGCGTGTCCATGAGTTTGTGCTCTGAGACTGAGGCCGACCAAAGCATGGAGACATTTACCCTGACAGTAAATGTCTCTGAGTGAATACAACATAACACAAGTGTCCCAGGTGTGAGTGAATGTGTGAGTGCGTAACATAAAGCATAGCACTTCTAACAGAAAGCTCCATAAACCCGCCCAGCAGCCTGGCAGTGCTGCTCTTCAGACGCAGGAACCACTGAGTCTGCCTTATTTTATCTTCTACAGCTCGTCTAATATTAATAATAAAAACTCTTCCTCGTGTTACTGTGGGCTCTCTCCTCTTCCTCCCACCTTTGTCCAAACACACACATGTACAGGTGAACTGGAGACTCTAAATGTCCCCTAGTGAATGAATGTGAGAGTGAATGGTTGTCTGTCAGTGTTTCTTCTGCAGGTAAACAGTCTTTGTCGACGTAAAATAGTTTTGTTGCTTGTGGTTTATTTGAAAAGTAATGTCCTACAGTAGCACTGAGTTTGGCAAAGGTCCCACGAAGGGAAACATCAAACCTCCAACCTTAACAAACTTATTATATTAAAACTAATTAAAGGATGCTCAGAACTTTTCCTTACTCCACAGAAGAGTGCACAGTGGCAGAGTGGTTAGCGCTCCTGCCTCTCAGTACTTTGTTCTCAGAATTCTGACTTTAATCTCAGAACTCAACCCTCAAAATATTTTTTTTTTTTTTACAGTGGCCCTAATCCTCTTCTGTAGATTTAGAACGATACGATTCAACAGCTTCATATCGATACAGCAACTTTTGCCAAAAATCATAAAAGTTTACCGTGGCCGGGGTTGATTATGTCCAGCAGACAGAGAGAGAAGCACAGTTGAATTTTGAACATTTTATTAAATTAAATTACAAAAATGACCCAAAAAGACGAACATATGACTATGTTCTGAACCTTCCAAGGCGGCTCCAGAGGAACTGTTTCTGGCATTAGGTTGTTTTAGTGACAGCATCTTTTTTAATCCATAGGTGGATCCCTGTACTAATGAAACACTGTCCCAGTAATAACCTGAGAGGGGCTGATGTCCTAAACCAGGACTATCCAAATTAAAGATGTGTGAAGGCCGGATGGATGGACACATTACTGTCTAAATCATAACAAAAGGTTAAAAAGAAGTCATGTGGACTTGGTTTCAGCTCTTATCCAAGAGGCTTTCTCAGTTCTGAAACTGAACTGGTGAGAGCTGCTTTAAAACGCTGCTCTCAGATACAACCTTCCATCTGTTTACAACAGTCTCCTGAAACCCAAACAAAACAAACCAGTTTCACTCAGGTCATTAACATCTGAAGGAGCTGACCAGGCTGGGGAGGGTTAACCACTCTGCCACTCACTCCAGCTGAGGACAAAGGACTCCTAACCAACCAAAACCACTCAGGCTCTTTCATAGTCTATTTAGTCTCCTGAACCAATAGAATTTAGTTTCAGGTCTAAAACTCCTCCTTCCTAGGAGCAGATAACCCAGCTCTCACCAGTTCAATTTCAGAACTGAGAAAGCCTCTTGGATGAAGATGAAACGTCTTCTACTTTGAAAAACCAAGTCCAGATGACTTCTTTTTAACCTTTTGTTATGATTCACTCAGCGTGGATGAGTGAGAGTCTTCACAGACATTACTGTCTAAACATTATTAATAATACACACAGGAAATAAACTCAGCACACACATTCTCCTTTTATCTACATTTTTATTATCATTTTTTCAACACAAAAATACGCAAAAACTGTGACAGACGTTTGTCAAAAACAAGAACCAAGCCTCATTTGGAGCGATATTAACATTCAAAAGTATATCCAGAAATATACAGTTTTTCTTTTTTTACTCACAAAGACTCAGCTTTGTAATAGTTTTCTGTAAATAATGCGTCTTCTCCAGGAGTTTGTTTATTTGTTTGTTTGTTTGTTTATTTGTTTGTTTATTTGTTTGTTTATTTGGATGCCATGAGCTGAAAAGCAAATGTTAAGAGCGAGTTCTGGGGTTCATTTTAAAAATGACATTTCATCCCAGCACCTGGTCTAGTCCTGGTTCTGACCTGGCCTAGTCCTGGTTTAGACCTGGCCTAGTCCTGGTTCTGACCTGGCCTAGTCCTGGTTCTGACCTGGCCTAGTCCTGGTCTAGTCTTGGTTTAGACCTGGTTTAGACCTGGTTTAGACCTGGTTTAGACCTGGTTTAGTCCTGGTTTAGTCCTTGTCTAGTCCTTGTCTAGTCCTGGTTTAGTCCTGGTTTAGTCCTGGTCTAGTCCTGGTCTAGTCCTGGTTTAGTCTTGGTCCAGAACTCGTTTAGTCCTGGTTTAGTCCTGGTCCAGAACTGGTTTAGTTCTGGTTTAGTCCTGGTCCAAAACTGGTTTAGTCCTGGTTTAGACCTGGTTTAGTCCTGGTTTAGTCCTGGTTTAGTCCTGGTTTAGTCCTGGTTTAGTCCTGGTCTAGAACTGGTTTAGTCCTGGTCTAGAACTGGTTTAGTCCTGGTCTAGAACTGGTTTAGTCCTGGTTTAGTCCTGGTTCAGAACTGGTTTAGTCCTGGTTTAGATCTGGTTTTGTCCTGGTTTAGTCCTGGTTTAGACCTGGTTTAGATCTGGTTTAGTCCTGGTTTAGATCTGGTTTAGTCCTGGTTTCGTCCTGGTTTAGTCCTGGTTTAGTCCTGGTCCAGTCCTGGTCCAGTCCTGGTCTAGTCCTGGTCAAGACCTGGTCAAGACCTGGTCAAGACCTGGTTTAGACCTGGTTTAGACCTGGTTTAGACCTGGTTTAGATCTGGTTTTGTCCTGGTTTCGTCCTGGTTTCGTCCTGGTTTCGTCCTGGTCCAGAACTGGTTTAGATCTGGTTTTGTCCTGGTTTTGTCCTGGTTTAGTCCTGGTTTAGTCCTGGTTTAGATCTGGTTTTGTCCTGGTTTCGTCCTGGTTTTGTCCTGGTTTAGACCTGGTTTAGTCCTGGTTTAGTCCTGGTTTAGTCCTGGTTTAGATCTGGTTTTGTCCTGGTTTAGTCCTGGTTTAGACCTGGTTTAGTCCTGGTTTAGTCCTGGTTTAGACCTGGTTTAGTCCTGGTTTAGTCCTGGTTTTGTCCTGGTTTAGACCTGGTTTAGTCCTGGTTTAGTCCTGGTTTAGTCCTGGTTTAGTCCTGGTTTAGATCTGGTTTTGTCCTGGTTTCGTCCTGGTCCAGAACTGGTTTAGTCCTGGTTTAGACCTGGTTTAGTCCTGGTTTTGTCCTGGTTTAGACCTGGTTTAGTCCTGGTTTAGTCCTGGTTTAGACCTGGTTTAGTCCTGGTTTAGTCCTGGTTTTGTCCTGGTTTAGACCTGGTTTAGTCCTGGTTTAGTCCTGGTTTAGTCCTGGTTTAGATCTGGTTTTGTCCTGGTTTCGTCCTGGTCCAGAACTGGTTTAGTCCTGGTTTAGTCCTGGTTTAGTCCTGGTTCAGAACTGGTTTAGTCCTGGTTTAGATCTGGTTTTGTCCTGGTTTAGTCCTGGTTTAGACCTGGTTTAGATCTGGTTTAGTCCTGGTTTAGATCTGGTTTAGTCCTGGTTTCGTCCTGGTCCAGAACTGGTTTAGTCCTGGTTTAGTCCTGGTTTAGTCCTGGTTTAGTCCTGGTCCAGTCCTGGTCCAGTCCTGGTCTAGTCCTGGTCTAGTCCTGGTCTAGTCCTGGTCTAGTCCTGGTCAAGACCTGGTCAAGACCTGGTCAAGACCTGGTTTAGACCTGGTTTAGACCTGGTTTAGACCTGGTTTCGTCCTGGTTTCGTCCTGGTTTCGTCCTGGTCCAGAACTGGTTTAGATCTGGTTTTGTCCTGGTTTAGTCCTGGTTTAGTCCTGGTTTAGTCCTGGTTTAGATCTGGTTTTGTCCTGGTTTCGTCCTGGTTTAGACCTGGTTTAGTCCTGGTTTTGTCCTGGTTTAGACCTGGTTTAGTCCTGGTTTAGTCCTGGTTTAGTCCTGGTTTAGATCTGGTTTTGTCCTGGTTTCGTCCTGGTCCAGAACTGGTTTAGTCCTGGTTTAGACCTGGTTTAGTCCTGGTTTAGTCCTGGTTTAGACCTGGTTTAGTCCTGGTTTAGTCCTGGTTTAGACCTGGTTTAGTCCTGGTTTAGTCCTGGTTTAGACCTGGTTTAGACCTGGTTTAGTCCTGGTTTAGTCCTGGTTTAGTCCTGGTTTAGATCCTGGTTTAGTCCTGGTTTAGTCCTGGTTTAGATCCTGGTTTAGTCCTGGTTTAGACCTGGTTTAGTCCTGGTTTAGTCCTGGTTTAGTCCTGGTTTAGTCCTGGTTTAGTCCTGGTTTAGTCCTGGTTTAGTCCACACAGAGACACTGAGGAGTCTTCAGTCCAGAGTCCTAAACCCAGGGCTGAGAGTGTGAGTGAATGTGGAGTTGAAGGTGTGGAGGTGGATCAGTCGGTCAGAGGAGACTGTGTAGAAGGACAGAGAGCCAGCAGGACAGTCCACATACACTGCTACTGTCCCAGAAGAGGACGGGGACTGAGGGAGGGAGGTTTGTTTGTTATTATGACTAAACATAGAAACCACCTCCAGAGCAGTCCAGACTCCAGGACTGATCGTTGAATCCAAACCAACAGTCAACACTGTCTCCTTTCCTTCTGATTCCTCTGTAAGACACTGATATAGAAACCCTTCCACTCCACTGGACCTCCCAGTAACAGCGACCAGTCAGACCAGTAGAACACAGAAGCTGAGGATAGTCTCAAATCTGTCCTGATGATCTGGATATGGCTGCTTCCTCTCTCACACGTGTCACCTTCTTGTTGTTGTCAGACAGTTTGAGTTCTCTGTGAGCTGTGTTTGGATCCAGTGTGAGTTCACAGAAATCTGATGGAGAGAAGACACAATACAGCAGCAGTTAGTCACCTGTCCACTCTGAACACATGGACTTAGTGGACTTTACACAAACTTGCTTTGATTTTTAAAGCAGTTTATTGGAACATATCTTTAAAATCCATGAAGTGAGCTAATTGTATGAGTGAGCATTTAATTGAGTTCTTCTTCTCCTGTTTATTGCTGTAGAACATAAAGCACGTCCTAAACCTCCAGCCTCTGACGTCACTACACAGGAGTTTATTCACTTCTCTGTGCTTCATGAGACACAGTTTCTTCTTTAAGGCTCAAAGACACATCACTGAGCTCCATGTGTTTTCTATGAGGACTCTGTTTCCCATAATGCATTGTTTGTTTAACAAAAGGTCTTAAGACTTCATCACTTACACTTCCTGAGTCCTGGTGTTAACCACTCTGCTCCAGCAGGCTCCAGTCTGAAGGAAACACAGACATCACATCATGTTCTTTGAGTCATGGCTCAGTGATGAATTTGCTGCTTTTCAGAACAAGCTGTCCACACATTTATTCAACTCAAATATGTTTTTATTATTAATCCTGCTCTTCTTCTGTAAATGTCCCAGAAAATCTCAGAGCAGTGTGTGCAGCAGAGTGTGGTTGTTCTGTCACTAGAACATGTGGCTGAGAGGAGAACATCTAATAAAAGTACATTTGTTCAAACAGCTCTGACTAAAACAGTTCATATATCAGCAACAGTTTGAAAGAAGACATTTATCTGTTTTTATCAGTCATTTCTCTGAATAATGTTGTATTGTTCCTGTCCTGTGTGCACTGGTGTGACTGTCTGACTAACACTTCCAGACGTATTTATTCATCTCTGGGACACTGATACAATGAAGACCTACAGCATTTCTGTCTCTGTCAGTGTTTTATGGATTAGCCTCACTCTGCTGTTTACACCGGGACCTCACTGTTTTCTGACACAGCCAGAGAGCTTCACCTGTGTTACACCCAGACCTGGGACTGACCAAGATCTGTGCCTGCAGGGGGCGCTGCAGCTGCACATTTTACTGTGTGTTTAACCCTCAGGGTCTCCTTTAAAAAATTCAGCTTCTTCCTCTTAAAGCCCACTTTTTTGTGTTTTTTGATCATTAACCTCTGTCCTCATCAAACATAACAAAAGAGAATAAATCTTTACATTTTTAACTGTAAATGCCATTTTGTTCACATAATTCCAACACATTTGTAAATAAAACATGCATTATTTACTATTTAAAGATGCAATGTGCTTTTTATTTTTGTTTTTTTACCGGCCCTGGATAGGTCACTAATTAGTCCTAATACTGATTTTGATTAATTTTTAGTTTTTGTGCCTTTACAAAAAAGAGCAGAAAATAAAATATAAAAAGATCTAAAACTCAGGTTCTTCCTTTTAACCCTCAGCCCTGGCTCCTTTTAGGGTTTTTCAAATGTATTTTTTGCTCATGTTGTCATTTCTTATGTTAGGGTGATGATATTTGACAAAGATGTTCATTAATAAATACATTTTAGAATTTCAGCTTCACAACTGAAAAAAATATATTAAATTCTCTTGTCCAGATAAAAACCTGTCTCTTCCTCTCTCAGTCCTTTAAGTCCCATTGACTCCCATTAAAATCACTTATTTTCCCTCTGCTGCCGTTCCAATACAGAAATGTTAAATCATGTTAATTCCTCTGTAACTCTGTCAGTCAGAGGCTAAACAATACACAAACAAAAACATCACCACCACATCCACCATTTTCTCAGTGCATTGTGGGAAATAATTCCTTATAATTCCATTGGATAACAGTGAGTGTAGCCCCGCCTCTTAGGGCTTTAAGAGGAAGAACCTGAGTTTCAGACCAAAGTAAAAATGGATTAAATCAGTGTTAGGGCGAATCAGAGACCGATCAGGACTGGGAATCCCTGCACAAACAAAAACACTTTGGATCTTTAAATAGGAAATAATTCATCTTTTATTTACAAATCTGTGGAATTGTGCACTGTATTGTTCTCTTTTGTTATGTATGATGAGGACAGAGGTCAATGATCAAAAAACACAAAAAAACATTTTTTCTTCATGTTTTCTATTTTTAAATGTGACCCAGTGACCTAAAAGGGCTTTAAGAGGAAGAGAGATTCTTTAGATAAACCAAGCTGAAACACATATTTGGGGTTGTGTTGTTTAAGTCCTGGTTCTCCTCAGCCTCTGGACTGACTGATGACTGACTGTGTAAACAGCTGGATTGGAGAGGTGCACACAGTTAAAACCTTCCCAAGAGAGCTCCAGTTTTTAGCCATTTAATGCTGACATCTACACTTGTAATGAAACATGTTTGATAAATGAGAGTCATGATCCCAGAGCTGTCCTGACCTGAGAGTGTCCAGTCTGCAGTGGGGGTCCTCCTGTAGAGCAGACAGGAGCTTTACTCCTGTGTCTCCTGGATGGTTGTAGCTCAGGTCCAGGTCTCTCAGATGGGAGGGGTTGGACCTCAGAGCTGAGGCCAGAGAAGCACAGCCTTCCTCTGAGATCAGACAACCTGAGAGTCTGAGAACACACAACATTATACACAATCAGTCAAATAACAAGTCTCTTATCTGCTTTAACAGGGGACAGTCCAGGAGCCACACAGTTCACTGCACTGTTGTCAGAGGAGGCTCTCAGTCATCCAGGTCATCATGACATACAGGTTTAGCATTAAACACATCACCAGTCAAATTATATGTCTCTTATCTGCATTAGTAGGTCACACTGCAGCAGTTCACACAGTTTAATCAAGTCTGGTTCATTTGTTAATCAGAAAGTTGGAGTCATGGTCTTTCTTTAAAAACCTGAACAAAGGCTTTTTTCATAGAATTGCTCCATTGTTTCTTTTCCATGGAGCGCCTGATTCTTATTAATAAGTGAAGATCAAGACTTCCAAATGCAGTTTATACACAGAGCTAACAGTGAATAAAAAATAAAAAAGTGGAAGTCAAACAGAAATTTCAGGGTATTTAATTTTTTTAATGGGAGTCAATGGTACTGCTGTTGACTTCCATTCAAAATGCATTTTTGATAGGAGCGATAAGTGTTTGTAGCTGCACACACTTACATGCACACACACTCACACACATTTCAACAACACTATCACAGCCCCAAAACACACACGGATAGTTTTAGCTTGAAATATTTATGGAGTCTGCCTACTGTGAGTAATAATGTATGCAAATGTAAATATGATGCTGACAATGGTAGATTTACAGTGCATAGGAAAATATCTCAACCCAGTAAAAAACAATAAAACATGAACATTTGAATGGATTTTAACACTAGGGAATAAAAAAAATACTAAACTTAGAAATCAAATTGTAATTCCAGCACATTAAAAAAAATGTATTTTGAATGGGAGTCAATGGCACAAAAAATGACAAAGGGACACAGATGTAACTATTTAGGTTAAAAATCATAGTAAAGACTTGGGAAAAAAAACACAAAAAATTAAAATTTATGTCAAAATACACAAACTGGCCAAATCTTATGCTGTGTGAAGCAACACAGCCAAAGATATGCCAAAATAAAATAAAAAGAACAAAAAAATGTCTGGGGTCACAGGAGGGTTAAATGGAGATCTTAAAAAACAGTCTTGGGAAGAAGAATATTGAAGCTCCCAAAGTCAGATAACTTCCATTGTGTGGTTGTTTTCCTTTATCCCGACTCATTTTTGTCGTATTTGGCATTGCTTCTTTGCAAAATCTATCCTCCTGCACAATGAACCTACAAGTCTGCAAACTGCAGCAGGATTTTGTATAAAACAGTACAGAGCAGGGTTAAGTGTGACTCTAGCTCGCGGCCATCACCGGAAGTCCCTGCAGATTTCCTTTTCATTTGATCAGGTTTGTTATTCCATAAACATTTGAACATTTTTGGTTCAAAATGTTTAAAAAATGTTGCATCAGGTGAGGGAAGGATGATAAGTAAATAAACAAACTGAGGAATTATTAAGGAGTTCATTAAAGTGACCTTTCCTTGTAAAGTTAGAGATTTTCCTCTCCAAGGCTGCAAAATTCTATCTACCTTTTCCATTTTTTATAGTAATTATATTTAACAATGTTTGTAAATGATGTGGTTTGTGAATTCCTAAAGTATCCACAGAAGCATTTGTCCATCTAACTGGTAAATAAACTGATGCTCTGTGATCTTGTAATGAAATGTAAAGAATTGAATTATTATGCAAACTGTGTCTAGAGTTGATTCTGTAAATTCAGACGGAAACAGCTTTGTAAGAATGAAAGTGCTACAATCCTTCTGTTAAAAAGAGGCAGATAATATAAGATTACTCTTCTTTCTGCTCCTTTTCATTGATTTTTCATTTTGCTGATATGTATTTTCTTACTTTTTCTTTTAAATTATGAATGAAATAAAATAAATGAATAAAAATAAAGATGGACTGGAGCAGCAGCAGCTCTGACGTCCTCGGTGTAAACGGAAGCTTTTAAACAGACGCTCGTAAAACAAGCTGCTAACGGGACGTCCCGCTGTAAATTCAGGGTAACAAGCTGAGTGTAGATAAAAGTAAACATGATGTTGTTGTTTCCTGACCTGAGCTGTTCCAGTTTACAGTGAGGACTCTTCAGTCCAACAGACAACATCTCCAGCCCTGAGTCCTTCAAGTCGCTGTTACTGAGGTCCAGGACTCTCAGACTAGAGGACTGGGAGCTGAGGACTGAGGACAGAGCTTCACAGCTTCTCTCTGACAGGCCACAGATGCTTATTCTAGAGAGAAAATATTGATTTGTAGAAGTTTATTTAAATACAATTCAGTAAAACCAACAGTACTCACAGAGCTTTGTTGGAGGCTTTGACCACTGGCAGCAGCCTCAGGAGAGCCTCCTCTGAAGCAGAGTATTTCTTCAGCTCAAACACATCCAGAGCTTCTTCTGATGACAGTAAGATGAAGGCCAGAGCTGACCACTGAGCAGGAGACAGTCCACCTTCAGACAGACGTCCTGAACTCAGGTACTGTTGGATCTGCTCCACCAGAGAACGGTCATTCAGTTCATTCAGACAGTGGAGCAGGCTGATGCTTCTCTCTGCAGACACATCCTCACTCATCTTCTTCTTGATGTACTCAGCTGTTTCCTGATAGGTCTGGGAGCTACTTCCTGTCTGTGTCAGCAGACCTTGTAGAAGGCTCTGATTGGTCGGCAGTGAAAGACCCAGGAGGAAGCGGAGGAACAAGTCCAGGTGTCCATTTGGACTCTGTAAGGCCTGGTCCACAGCTGTTTGGTGAAGAAGCAAAGTTCAGGTTTACCTTGAAAAATCAGATTGATGAAAAATGTTGCCCATGTTGTTTGTGTGTTAGAGAGCAGGTTGATCCCAGTTTTGACAAAGGTCTGATGGACGTGAAGAGCAGCCAGAAACTCCTGGACACTCAGATGGATGAAGCAGTAGACCTTGTCCTGGTACAGGCCTGGCTCCTCTCTAAAGACCTGTGTGAACACTCCAGAGTACACTGAGGCCGCTGTGGGCTCCAGGCCACACTCGCTCAGGTCTGACTCGTAGAAGATCAGGTTTCCTTTCTGCAGCTGCTCAAAGGCCAGTTTTCCCAGAGACTCCACCATCTTCCTGGTCTCTGGACTCCAGTGTGGGTCTGTCTCAGATCCTCCTTCATACTTGATGTTCTTGACTTTGGCCTGAACCACCAGGAAGTGGATGTACATCTGAGTCAGGGTCTTGGGCAGCTCTCCTCTCTCTCTGGTTTTCAACACATGCTCCAGGACTGTGGAGAGGATCCAGCAGAAGACTGGCATGTGGCACATGATGTGGAGGCTTCGGGACGTCCTGATGTGGGAGATGACGACTGTGGCCTGCTGTTTGTCTCTGAACCTGTTCCTGAAGTACTGCTCCTTCTGTGGGTCGGTGAACCCTCTGACCTCTGTCACCACAGAAACACACTCAGCAGGGATCTGATTGGCCGCCGCGGGTCGTGTGGTTATCCAGAGGCGAGCGGAGGGAAGCAGGGTCCCCCTGATGAGGTTTACCAGCAGCACATCCACTGAGCTGGACTCTGTGGTGTCAGTCAGGGCCTTGGTTTTGGTGAAGTCCAGAGGAAGTCTGCACTCGTCCAGACCGTCAAAGATGAAGACCACCTGGAGGTCTTCAAAGCTGCAGAGTTCTGTATTAGTTTGACTAAAGAAGTGATGAACAAGTTGCTCCAAGCTGAAGCTTCTCTCTTTCAGCACATTGAGTGCTCTGAAAGTGAACGGGAACAGCAGCTGTATGTCCTGGTTGGCTTTGCCTTCAGCCCAGTCCAGACTGAACTTCTGAGTGAGCACTGTTTTCCCGATGCCAGCCACTCCCTTTGTCAGCACTGTTCTGATTGGTCCATCTGTGTCAGCTGGGCCTTTAAAGATGTCTTCACATGTGATGGCTGTCTCTGGTCTGCCTGGTTTCCTGGAGGCTGTTTCGATCTGTCTGACCTCATGTTCCTGGTTGACCTCTGAAGGCCCTCCCTCTGTGATGTAGAGCTCTGTGTAGATCTGGTTCAGAAGGGTGGGGTTTCCTGCTTTAGCGATGCCCTCAAACACACACTGACACTTCTGCTGCAGGTTAGACTTCAGTTTACTCTGACAAACTGCAGAATAACTCCCTGAATGAAGACAACAGATAAAGCCATGAGTCTCAGAGAATATAAAATGACTGTGAGCACCTTGTTAAATGTGTTAAATGGTCCTACTGCTCCACAGACGCTCAGCCAGCTCCTTCTGCTTCATCCTCCTCAGGAAGTTCAGTGTGATCTTCAGAAAAGCCTCACTGCTGCTCCTCTGCTCTTCATCCTCATCCTTCAGAGGCTCTAAGCATTCTGGGTAATCTGTACTCAGAACCTTGTGGAGCTTCTTCAGCTCCTTCTTGACAAAAGTGAAGATGTCCTCCTCCAGAAGCTGAACAGATACATTATAAACAACACAAATGCAGTCAGTGCTCAGATCTGTGTAAAACAAGTTCTCATCCTCAGTAACTCTGTGAAAACTTGAGATTTACTGAAGGAGATTTTAGTTCATTTCTGTTAAATGTCACACAACAAAACCACTCAACATTGTCAGGTCTGAGGACATTATGCCCATCTTTGAGGAAAACAATAACGCATTTACAAAATATTCAACAAAATATAACAAAAATCCAATGAGAGCAGACCTCAAATATGGAGTCAACCTGATGCTCAAGGCGTTGCTGCTTCGCTCTGTAGGAAAAGAATATTATGATTATTATATTAAATATAGAGTAATGCTCCTTCTGAATATTATTGAATTGTTCTGATAAAGTCTACCTCCTCTGCTGTTTCACTGAACTCTGTTTCTCTGTCTCTTTTTCAAATGTCATTGGTTCTGCCATAGACCAGTCACTGCTGAAGGACTCACAGCTGGGGCCTGGTTCAGACTCTGCTCTGTGCTGGATCCTGGTTTATTTAATAAAAGAAAAGATCTGTTTAAAACTTTAAATCACACAAACAAAGCATTCAGAACAAATATAACCACACAAGTCAGACAGATACAACACTGTGTGATCAGTGATGAGAGTTTGTGTTTTTCTGACAGTTTTTAACACTTGTTTCTTTGAGTTAGAAGATCACTGTTTGTCTGGTTCCAACTAATAATGTTACTGAGGATCTTCACTAAACATGGAAAAGATTTAAAAGTACAATAGTCCACATTTGTTTTTATCAATTATTGTTACAGCTTTTGTATTGTTCATTTATTAATGAACTCTGTAAACACTGGACAGAGACAGTTATTGAAATAAAATTAATTGCTTTATTTTATATATCAATTTAAATATCTAAAATCATAGCGGTAATTATTTTTTATATTTTGTGTTTGTGAGTTCAGATTATTCTATAATATATCATCTATAATATGGTCAGGAGGTTTTAATAAACTCTTTCTTTAACATGTTCTGTAACGCACAGTGGTGAAAGCTCACAGCTCTGTCCTGAAGTCTAATGGATCTCTCATAGACCAATCACTCCTGAGGGACTCACAGCTGGGACCAGGTTCAGAAGGATTTTGTTTCTGGTGGATCCTGAGACAAAGAAGAAAACAAACTTCAGGCAACAGTAAAACACATGGCACTGTTTTGTTTAAATCTTAAAAACATTTCAAATTTGTGCTTCCACAAAGTGTTACTGTTCCCCTTCAGTCAGAGATACACATGTAGTATCAGTGAAACACAGGTTATTCTTCTTTTTTCATGTTTTAAACTATTTCTCTGACTTATAGGCCACATATTTCAATGTAATCTTATCCAGCTATCTATCTATCTATCCAGCACTCTATCGATTGATCGTAGTAAATAAAAGTCACTGTTATGTTAAACCTAAAGCTGGTTTTCAGACCATAGCCAGACTCTGCATCACTGCAGTCAGTCCAGGAAGTGGACTTTTGTTCTGACAGTTATATATTATCAAAGTGTTTTGCTTACTATTTTAGAAATAATTTCACTCATAAAACACACAATAGTTGTCAATATAAAGTGAATCTGACTCACTGTGGATCATGTTTTCTTTTAAAATGTAACCCCCATTCCTTGGAGCCATCACTTCTGCAGGAGAGCCCTCTGGTCCCAGGAGCAGGTCTGTGGACACAGATGGTGCAGTGGTTTTAGTGCTGAGCTCTGACCTGGAGAACAGTGGTGGACCGTAACAGATCCTCATCTCACCTCTGAGCTTTGGGGCTGTCAGTGGTTTTAGAGGGAGGGGCCCCGTCCTCTCTGTGCTCTCTCTGATCCATGCTCAGTCCAGAGACCTACAGAATGACCCTATCTGACGCTCAGATGGTTGATGATGCTACAATAATTCATTCCCAGCAGCAGCACATGTCAGAGTTATGGACTAATGACTGTAATAAGATGAAAATCAGGTGCTACCTGTAGTTTGACACTGGCAGGATACACAAGGATTCAGCTGAGGGCCTGTTAATACTGAAGACTATAGGCAGGACCTTGTTCTTCCTCCCAAAAGCCCAACCCCTCGTCCTCGCCGTGGGAGGTGGAAACAGGAGGGGTCTGCTGGGACAGGACAAGTATGGTTTGGGTCTACAGACTCATGGGCCGCTACAGGAAACAAAAACAGATTAGACCACATTAGAAGCAACCAAACAGTGTAAACCAGAACTGGATTAGTTCTGGAGCCAAACCCAGGATTTAAGCAGGACTACTACCATTTAGGAGCTATTACACTTTCAGATTTGACTAATTTGATTTTTCTCAACAATGCTCAGCTCTGGGTTTAGTTCTGGGTTTAGTTCTGACTTTTGACCAGGGATGGGAGGCCAGTGGCATTGTTGATTCTGTTCATCAATTTTGATTCTTTTGGTTCTCTTATCATTTCCGGAGAGAACCACAGTAACACGGGGAGGACATGCAAACTCCACCCAGAGAGTTTGTGTGATGGTGTGTTGGTCGGCCCGGGGCTCGAACCCATGACCTCCTTGCTGGGAGACGAGAACGCTAACCGCTCTGCTGTGAAAATAAAAATAAGCTTCTATTTCTACTTCATAATAAACTGTATGGCCACAAATCTATTTAATTTTTATTCCCGGATTTATCAGGAAATGATAAGAGAACCAAAATCAGGAAATAATAAGAGAACCAAAAGAATCAAATTGATGAACAGAATCAACAATGCCACTGGCCTCCCATCCCTAGTCAAAAGTCAGAACTAAACCCAGAACTAAACCCAGAGCTGAGCATCGTTGAGAAAAATCAAATTAGTCAAATCTGAAAGTGTAATAGCTCCTAAATGACAGTAACAGTAACAAATACTGTATAAAAGCTGAAACTATAGACCCACAAAATAAAAAAGCAACTATTTATTCATATCAGGCATCAAGGAAAAAATGGAAAAGTCCTTTGGCGACATCTGGTGGTGAGTTTAAAGACTGCAGTTCAAACAGAGACATCTGTCACCAAACCCAGAGTAAATGTGTTGTATATGTTGTGATTAGTTTGTCTTATAAATTCAGAAGACAAGTTTATCAGTAGTTATTTTAAGTTGTTAATATAGATATCTGAAGCTGTTCAAGGACCTAAATACATAAAATGAAGAAAGAAAAAAAACACTGTGACTGGACTAAAAATGATAAGAATGTTACAAATAATTAATGAATCATAATGATAAAAATCATATAAGACATGTAAAATAAATAGTTATCAATTTTTTTCATTTAAAATTGGATAATTTTCTAAAAAAAATAACCTTCCCTGAAGTTGTTTCTGTCTGTAAAAGTGGACACAGAAACATAAATTCTAAACACAGACCAGTTTCTGCTCTAACTCTTCATGAGTCTTACAAAATCTGTTCAGTAAAAGATTTGATCATTTCATTGGAAAAGTTCACTAAATTAACATTAGTGTAGTTTTGTAATGGTCATAAAAGTAAAATAATACTTTGATAGGTTTACAAACAGCAGCTCTGTCCTACACTGCCCTCTACAGCCACAGGGCAGTCTCTGCAGCTAAACACACAAATCTACACCAGCACAGATTAGGAAGAAAAATGGAATAAAACAAGACTCAACTGTGATTAAAAGTTTAAACCAATGTTACAAAACAATAAAAACAAATAAAATCCAGGATAAATGAGGATTAAAGCCAAATGTTAATGAGGCCTAGAACCAGGAAATAAACCAGGATTAAATCAAAGTTGGTCTAAATCAAGATTAAATCAAATCAGAAAAGTCAGAAATAAACCCAGGACTAGATTTAACTTAAACAGCACTGACCCTCATTAAACAGACACCAAACATTTATAAAAGTCATTAAAACTTGATCAAACTAAGACTAAACCCAGGATTTAACAAGGCCTAGAACCAGGAAATAAACCAGGACTAACTCAGGCCTGAACTAAATCTGGACTAAACCAAGACTAAACCAGGTCTAAAGTCAGAACTAAACCCAGGACTAAACCCAGAGCAGAGCGGTGTTGAAAATAATCAAACTGAGTCAAACCTGAGTGGATCCAAAGTGTCCCAGAGAAAAGTGTGCGACTGAAGGAAAAGGTTTGTTTGTGTGTTCATTCCTGGAGTGACTCAGAGCTGCACCTGGATTGGCTGCAGGTGGGCGGGGCTGAGGGCTGCAGTGGGCGGGGCTTCACACTGACAGGAGGCTGCTGCTGTTACCTGTGATCCCTGTAAGAAAAAGAAGAAAAAGGAGTAAGAAAATGTTTTAAATATTTGTTTTAAGTAATAGCTCATAAATGTAACACCTATTTTGTAAAAGTTGAAACTATAGAACTAAAAAAAAAAAAAAAAAACTTAACATCACCAGTTTATGCAGTCCTTTGGCAACATCTGGTGGTGAAGCTGTAAATTGCAGTTCAAACAGAAATACAGTCCATTGTTGTCTGTTACCAGCCACAGTGTAAATGTGTTGTATATGTTGTGTATATGGTAATTAGTTTGTCTTACAAATTCAGAAAAAAAGGTTATCAGCAGATATTGCAAGTTGTTGATGTGCTGTTTCAGGACCAATATATAAAAAATGTAATTAATAAAACACTGTGACTGGACATAAACTGATAAAGATATATAAATAAATAGTACAATTTAATAAAAACTATCACTTTCTACTCCATGAGTATTACAAAATCTGTTTAGGAAAAGACTTGTTAATTTTGTAGTTGAATGGCCATAAAACTAATTTAATGGATTAATACATTTACAAACAGCAGCTCTGTCCTACACTGCCCTCTACAGCCACAGGGCAGTCACTACACCTGAACAAAGAAATCCACACCAGCACAGATTAGGAATAAAAATGGGATAAAACAACCTAGAGATAAACTAAGATTAAAATAAAGTTGGTCTAAATTAAGATTAAATTTAATCAGAAAAGTCAGAAATAAACCCAGGACTAAATTTAACTTAAATAGCACTGACCCTCATTAAACAGACACCAAACATTACTAAAATAAATCCAAAACCTGATCAAACTTAGACTAAATCTAAAATTAAACCCATAAGGCCTATAACCAGGAAATAAACCAGGACTAATTCATACTAATACATTAACTCTTCACATCAGCTGTGTGTTCTCTGCTGTTTGGGTTTAAAGTTATCAAGCTCTGTTTGTGTGATCCTTTTATTTCAGAATCTCAGTTTGGAAATGGCCCAGAGCTTGAGTAAGAGCTGACACAGAGACAACACTGTGTGGACCTGGTGTTTGTAGAATATAACTGTGATGACTGAGGGAGCAGAGAGAACAAACTGCTGCACAAAGGTTTGTTTATGATGTGTAAATTATAAAGTCTGTGTGGAGCCTTCACTTTAAATCTGCAGCATTTATTTTCCAGAATTGGTTGTCGTCACACTCAGACGGGGGCAGGAGCCAGTGTTCTTAAATAAGTTATCCACTATTTTGGTCCTGTCCCAATACTCGCACTTGCACACTTGTGCCCTTCAAATGCGCGTTCACGCTGAGGGGCGCGAGTGCGTAGTGTGTCCCAATTCTCTTCAACGTTTGGAGCCACACTTCATCACAAACTTCACTGCGCACTGCCAGTCAGTGTGGATCAATGCGGACTTCAACAAAAGTGTGCAGTGCATAGTGCGAGTATTGGGACAGGGCCTTTCATAAGAAATATTTAAAAAGAAACTTCATAAATGTTGAAACTGATCATTTATATCAGTGACAGGGTCCAGGATATTGCTGTGTATATCCAACTATATTAGAAAATGTGCAGATTATTAACGGACAATTTGCCTGCCTACAATTTCAAATAAATACTACAGGCCTATAAAATGTTGTGATGTTATCAGAAACCCAGCAATAGATGCATTTTTGAGCAGTAATAAAAGTTTGTACCATAATTATTTTTACTTAAAATTATAATTATGACTTTAGGTAATAACTGAATAAGATGACAGAATGGATTCTGTAAATTCTGTGAAAAAGTTGATGCTGTTAAAATCTGAAGTCTCTGTTTTTCTACAGCAAATGATCTTTAGCCACAATTCTATTTATCACTCAATAAGCAAATTGTAAATGGTCAACAATATCACATAGCATTTTATTTTAATTCAACATATTTACATATAATCTTACAAATTTAAAATCAACATACATATTTCTATTAGAGGGGGAATCCAGGAATGATTGAAAATGTATATGGATTATTCATTTCAGTAGATAACAGTCAGCACATTCCCAGTTTAGAGAAGGAAAAACCAGCAATGATACAGACTTGTGGAGGATACTTACTAAACCTGCTCCAACTTCAAAAAAACCTCTATGTGATCTATAGTAGGGATTTACATTTATTTTTTATTTTGATATATAACAGCTTTTTTATTCTGTTCCTCATTTATACAACCCCTAGAACTTAGCCCTCCCCAGTACAAACTTCTTAATGTGAGTATTAGTAATAGTAGTAGTACAAGCTTCTCAATGTGGATCTGAACTAAAATATGAGACATTTATCAGCAGCAGATATTGTGGAAATATCATCTATGGAGCACATATTTTACATCAGTCCATGGTTTTTATTCTTGAGCTGTTGCTCCTGTCGACTTCTCCAAACTGAAGGAGAAAAGTCTTGGTTCATTATATTCCTGACTGTGGTGAGGACAGAGTGTAGAGTTCTGCAGTACATGGTGAGTGCTGCAGGAATAAACAGTAGAAGAAGAAAGTTGTTTCTGGAGGTTTCTTGGTTTGATCAAATCTGAGAGCAACATTTTGTTTTTGTTCAACTTCTCCATAAATCACAGTAAAAACAGGTCACAGTCACATGACACTGAGCAGGAGTCAGACTTTACTGTGGAGACTTTTCTGACTCACTTTGTTGTCATTTATCAGAGGATTTCAAACCAATCTTCAGCCTAAACCACAGGTTACAGTAAAGACAGAGCAAATACTCATTATAGCTGTATTTCACACTGGATATTCATTTGGACATTATTCAGTTTTATGGAAGAGACACATAAAATCTGTTCTAGAGAGAAAAGTTCAGTACCACAGAGACAGAATAGAAGTCTAGAGTGCACTCTCTAAAGGTGAACTGCAGTAACTGACTCTGGAGCAGAGCCATGTTCTGACTGTAGCCATTCTACCAAGAACTCTGGAAACAAACTTATTCTTTTCATTTATTTTGGTAATTTGATAACTTTTTCATATTTTTGCTTGATCTAATCTCTAGTCTGACTTAATGTCCTCAGAGCTAAAGCTGCTCTGGAGCAGGTCTGAGGTCAGCAGTGAGTCTGTGGCTGAGCTTTGAATCCTTTTACACTGAGCCTTCCCTTCTCTAAGATTAATGTCACACATGTCATTCTACTAACACTCACATTTATTACAACTGTCCTCTCTCTGTCCTCTCTCTGTCCTCTCTCTGTCCTCTCTCTGTCCTCTCTCTGTCCTTTCTCTCTGTCCTGTCCTCTCTCTGTCCTCTCTCTGTCCTCTCTGTCCTCTCTCTGTCCTGTTTCTGTCCTGTCCTCTCTCTGTCCTCTCTCTGTCCTCTCTCTGTCCTCTCTGTCCTCTCTCTGTCCTCTCTCTGTCCTCTCTCTGTCCTGTCCCTCTCTCTGTCCTCTCTGTCCTCTCTCTGTCCTCTCTCTGTCCTGTCCTCTCTCTGTCCTCTCTCTGTCCTCTCTCTGTCCTCTCTCTGTCCTCTCTCTGTCCTCTCTCTGTCCTGTCCCTCTCTCTGTCCTCTCTCTGTCCTCTCTCTGTCCTGTCCTCTCTCTGTCCTCTCTGTCCTCTCTCTGTCCTCTCTCTGTCCTGTCCTCTCTCTGTCATCTCTCTGTCCTGTCTCTGTCCTGTCTCTGTCCTCTCTCTGTCCTCTCTCTGTCCTCTCTCTGTCCTCTCTGTCCTCTCTCTGTCCTCTCTGTCCTGTCTCTGTCCTCTCTCTGTCCTGTCCTCTCTCTGTCCTCTCTCTGTCCTCTCTCTGTCCTCTCTCTGTCCTGTCCTCTCTCTGTCCTCTCTCTGTCCTCTCTGTCCTCTCTCTGTCCTCTCTGTCCTCTCTCTGTCCTGTCCTCTCTCTGTCCTCTCTCTGTCCTCTCTCTGTCCTGTCCTCTCTCTGTCATCTCTCTGTCCTGTCTCTGTCCTGTCTCTGTCCTCTCTCTGTCCTCTCTCTGTCCTCTCTCTGTCCTCTCTGTCCTCTCTCTGTCCTCTCTGTCCTGTCTCTGTCCTCTCTCTGTCCTGTCCTCTCTCTGTCCTCTCTCTGTCCTCTCTCTGTCCTCTCTCTGTCCTGTCCTCTCTCTGTCCTCTCTCTGTCCTCTCTGTCCTCTCTCTGTCCTGTCCTCTCTCTGTCCTCTCTGTCCTCTCTCTGTCCTGTCCTCTCTCTGTCCTCTCTCTGTCCTCTCTCTCTGTCCTGTCCTCTCTCTGTCCTCTCTCTGTGCTCTCTCTGTCCCTTTGTAGTAGTAGTAGTAGTATTCTGTACTAGCAGTAGTATTCTGTATTAGTAGTAGTATTCTGTAGTAGTAGTAGTATTCTGTAGTAGTAGTAGTAGTATTCTGTAGTAGCAGTAGTATTCTGTATTAGTAGTAGTATTCTGTAGTAGTAGTAGTATTCTGTAGTAGTAGTAGTAGTATTCTGTAGTAGCAGTAGTATTCTGTAGTAGTAGTAGTATTCTGTAGTAGCAGTAGTGGGGGGGGATTAAAATGCTAATTTGATATCAAATTGTAATCAAAAATGTCAGGAATGTTTACACAGGTGTTGAAAAGAATGTTAGGAATGTTTATTTCTTTATTGTTTACACAGGTGTTTGACCTTTAATGACCCCTTTCATTTCCCCCTTCCCCCTTATTTTATGATGGATAAATTAATGTAAACACTTAAATATAGAGCAGGACTAATGTAGAATAAAATAAAGAAGGGAAAAACAAATTATTTCGTTTGTATTAGTTTAAAATTAGTTAAGGAACATTTACCTTAAAACTAGTTGAATAATCTTGCATAGAAATTATTTTGTAAGCAAAAAATATCTTAACAGGAAAAAACATTGATTTATTATTATAACTTTGGTTAAACAAAAACTTCAAAATTAAGTAACAATACTTTACAAGTTTTAAATGACTAAAAATACAGTATTTTTAAAAGCCCCTCCCCCAGAGTCACCAGCAGCCGTCACTGAGTGTGTTGTATCTTATCATTTATGAAACAGACTTACTCCTCTCTGCTTTAGTGGACAGGTGGTGTTTCTGTTTCTGCTGCTGCATGAGGGAGAGTTGTTAGTGCAGTGGCTGATGGGGAGATATTGGCTTCTAATTGCTCAGACTCTGGGCAATGCTGTGATATTGCAAAGTTGACGACAGGCTGTGAAGTTAATAAATCAAAGCTTACAATGTTCTTCTCATATGGACTTAATCTGTACTCCTTACTAATCACAGAAAAAATAACACCGGTGCCTCACGTTTGTAAATCTGGTTTGATACAGTTTTTGTAAAACAAGATGGTGTTCTTCTACAAAAAATCACAGATAAGGTCTTCTTGAGGTCTGATAAAAAGGTCGTGTTACAAATTTACCAAGACAAAAGCAGCTCCAGGTTGAACAGTTAGACTCACTTCATTTGTAACTGTGGGTTTTTACCAGAAAAAAGTAAAACAAAACAAGAAGTTAAGGTTTATCTTGCCCAAGTTGAAACTGTAATATTGCGGCCCATTGGCATTTTTTAAATAGTAAATAATTAATGTTTTCTTTATCATCATCTGGAATTATGTAAACAAATTGGCATTTTGAGTTAAAGCTATGAAAATTAATCCACTTTTGCTACATACGATGATGACAGGCTTTAATGATAGAAAACAACAACAAAGTTTTTTACTTCATGTTTAAAATGTTCAAATGTGACCCAGTGACCTCAGAGGTAGAGTGTGATTTTTTAGGAGGAGCTGAGGGGGAACTTGAGAAATCGCCATTTGGATCTATATGTGTCAGTTTCTGTTCATCTGTTTGATTAACTGGGTGCCTCTCTATTTGATGTCATTTATCAAATCAACTGATCACACTGCTACAGTTTTTCACATCTGCGCTCCAACGCCTGTGTTTGTGAACAAACGTTTTTGTGATAGATTCAAAGACAACACCTGTAGCTGTTCAGCTGCTGAAAAGCAGTGACCTATCCAAGATGGCGGCTACCACATCACCTTGCTCAGTGTCTTTTTATAACCCATCAAAAAAAATAAAATAAATAATAATAAATAATAATAATCACCAGAACCTAAAGCCACTCATATGGATGTAACATTATTGTTGGTACAGTAAATGTTACAGATCACAGATCTGAGGTTTGGGGGTTGCTCTAAGATCAGGGGCTGGTAAAGACATTTTATGAACCCCTAGAGTACTCAGGCCATTTGAATACTACTACTACTATATACTATATACTATACTACTTTATACAATACTACAGCCTAAACTACTTCAGAGCACATTTTCAAAATTACCTGAAAGATTTGTCTTGTGACCACCATTGTTTTTTAAAAAGATGTCAAACTGCATGAGGAGCTTTACTAGGACTACAGCAGTGGTGCATGATGGGTACTGGGACTACAGCAGTGGTGCATGATGGGTACTGGGACTACAGCAGTGGTGCATGATGGGTACTAGGACTACAGCAGTGGTGCATGATGGGTACTAGGACTACAGCAGTGGTGCATGATGGGTACTGAGACTACAGCAGTGGTGCATGATGGGAGGATGCTCCGTCAGAAGAACTTCAAAGACTTGAACAACAACTCCTGGATTTCTTAAGAACCAAAACTATTATTCTTGACAAACAAAATAAGTGAACTTGTAACAAGTTGCCAGGTAACGACCAACACCAGGCCAACAGTGATGCTGAGTTTACTCAAACCAACATCACTGGCTTGACGGGCATTGAAATATGTAAATAAACATCTAACAAAACAAAAACAAAAAAAACAAAAAAACTGCTGAAATAGCATATGGACACCAAAACAAATATATTATATATAAATATTGTTATTTTCCAAAGTGTATAGTATCAGACCTTGTTACCTTAAAAGATGAGATTTTAGACAAGTCTGGTGTTACTGTTTTTTAGTGTGTGTATTGTAATTATAATGGTTCATGTAAATTGATGAATATGACTAATTTGTGGTGTGTGTTAAAAACACCAACAGACATTATTTTAAACAGGGTCTAATTGCAATAAGCAAAAGTACTTTAAAACAGTAGAGTAGAGTCGTATATAGAAAATCATTGTGGTCTAGAAACAGAAATGTGTACATAAGACCAGGCAGTGTCAAACAAAACAAGTCAATAATGATAAAAGGAACTGTTATCATTCCAACTCTGGATATAAGTGACTGCATCGGGAGGCACTGGGTCATGGTTTGTTGGAAACTGGGACATATGAGTGTTTTTACAGATATGTCTTGGGACATGGGACAAGGAGCCTAAAACTGGGACTGTCCCGGTTAAATAGGGAAATCTGGTCACCCCTAACGTAACCACCACATTCAAACAAACCCACTTTTTCTTTCACAAGTCTTTGTACAACTGGCTTATGCTGCTGTCCCCGTTCACAAATAAGAACAGAGCTGCTCAGAAAACGCTGTATTCTGGTGTTTTATGGAAAAAACAGCAACAGTTCTTCATAAGCTCCATGTTTGTTTTGGATACAGGTTAGCGGCTCTTTAGCTGCTAACTTTTAGGTCTATAAAAAACAAAAACAAAACAAAAACATGTACAAGCCTCATTTGGGGTCTAAACCAGGTCTAAACCAGGCCTAAACCAGGTCTAAACCAGGACTAAACCAGGACTAAACCAGGCCTAAACCAGGTCTAAACCAGGTCTAAACCAGGCCTAAACCAGGTCTAAACCAGGACTAAACCAGGACTAAACCAGGCCTAAACCAGGTCTAAACCAGGCCTAAACCAGGTCTAAACCAGGTCTAAACCAGGCCTAAACCAGGTCTAAACCAGGACTAAACCAGGACTAAACCAGGCCTAAACCAGGTCTAAACCAGGACTAAAGCAGTACTAAACCAGGACTAAACCAGGCCTAAACCAGGCCTAAACCAGGACTAAACCAGGTCTAAACCAGGGCTAAACCAGGTCTAAACCAGGCCTAAACCAGGACTAAACCAGGCCTAAACCAGGACTAAACCAGGACTAAACCAGGTCTAAACCAGGGCTAAACCAGGTCTAAACCAGGCCTAAACCAGGACTAAACCAGGCCTAAACCAGGTCTAAACCAGGACTAAAGCAGTACTAAACCAGGCCTAAACCAGGTCTAAACCAGGACTAAACCAGGACTAAACCAGGACTAAACCAGGTCTAAACCAGGCCTAAACCAGGCCTAAACCAGGTCTAAACCAGGCCTAAACCAGGTCTAAACCAGGACTAAACCAGGTCTAAACCAGGTCTAAACCAGGCCTAAACCAGGTCTAAACCAGGTCTAAACCAGGCCTAAACCAGGTCTAAACCAGGCCTAAACCAGGCCTAAACCAGGACTAAACCAGGTCTAAACCAGGTCTAAACCAGGACTAAACCAGGGCTAAACCAGGTCTAAACCAGGATTAAACTCCTCTCAGTGCAAGTGTGTGTTAGGGTCACAGTCATTTATTTTGACATATGACTGTTTTAATGTTATCTTATGCAGTTGTAGCCCAGAATATTTAATGTCTTTAATAAAAAGTTCTCTGAGCTCCTACAAGTATAAAGTTACTGTCATGTGCCAGTATAACTCCCTATAGTTACTAAACTGTACTGTCAGCAAACAAGGGGTTAATACTCCTTAGTGTGAGTGACAGCTGCTCTTGACCAATCAGCTGCTGCAGAACGGCGCATTGTCCCGCCCACTCTTCCGGAAGCTTCCGAAGCGCTCGTGTGTTTTCGTTCCCGCGACTGCAGCTCTCGTGACCTCCAGCACAAACTGAGACGGAGAAATGTCTGAAAAATAAAGCAATTATTCAGCTGAAAAACGGACTGTACCGAACGGCAGAGCCAGCGCGACCCACGTTATCATCGCCTGCTGTAAGAGAAGCCTTTTCTGAGACATTTAACTGAAGTTAGCTCGGTGGCTAGCTCCCTTGCTAGCTCCGTTGCTAGCGGGAATCCCAGACGAAGCCAGAGCCTCACTGCGACCCGCGGAAGGTATTTTAAGCCACATTATAATGATTTACTCTAAGCTGTTGGACAGTAAATGGTATTTGTTCCAAATACACTCTAAAAAGAGGCAGTAAGCTTTAAAAAAAAATGTATTTTTTCGGTTGTAGAAAACTGAGGCTTTGAGGCAGCGCCATTTTGTGCTCCTGTCCTGCTCCTCGTGATATCGGTGAGCACACTGTTGTTTAGGTTCAAGGGTTTGACCTGTATTGCACTTGTTTCTCATGTTTGTAATGTATATAAATGTTTATTTTGTGATTAAGCTAAAGGTATTGTATCTGAAATTCAGAGAGCACAAGTTTTATTGATTTTCTGCAGTTTTTAAGCAGAGATCAATTGAAATACTGTGTAATGAAGAATGTGATTTTACACAAAGCTTACAGAAAATAATGTGCATTAGACTGTGTAATACCATTCTTTTTTATTTATTTTAAACCACTTTAAATGTGAAGTGTTACAAAAGCTAAGTTACACACAGATTGTAAAAGTTATATTATCTTTAGATTTATGATTTTTTAAGACGCTGTCTTTTGCCAGGTCAGGTTTTTTTGGTTTCTTTGTTACTCTCTCGGATCGTATGGACCCGATTCATGATGGCGAGCCAACCCCGTGGACGATCTGGTTGAAGCAGCTGCTGCACGGTGCAGTGTGGTAGGCCCACTACAACAAAAACACCCACACCATTTCACACCATTTCTGCCCCCCGCCCATACACGCACACGCACACACATACACACACACATACATGCACATAGACACACATACACACACATAAACACCGAAATGCAGGATTTTTTGGGGGTAACTTTTAGCAAACTAGATCTCGTAAATCAGAAGGTACCTGCTGCATGTTCTTTGTCAAAAAGTGACTGGAAGCCAGAAGATGTCTTTCAAATGCCGCCCAGATTTATTGAAGATCAACAGGATTAAAAAATAATCCATTGAGAAAAATATAGTGGTAAATCAAAAAAACACAATTCAGTGTTGAGAGGGGAACACCTGCTGCTGTAGCTCTGCCACAGGTCCAAGCATCTCACAGAGAGAGCTCCTCTGGTCTTGGGATGACACCAAGTGCTCCTGCTCAAGGTCCTTGAGCAGGTTTTATAGTAAAAGGAAAGTACAAGAATGACAAATTCATGACTAAGGCCCATTCTATACATATCTTGTGTTTTGTTCTTGGTATCACCAAGGACAGTACCTTTATTGGAACACTTTGGAAACTTTATTGGTACACACAGGACCTAAACTATGGCAGAGTACATGTGAAACTTTAGCAAACTAGAATTTAACTTGAGCATTAGGCAATTTTTTTAATTTAACATAACCCATATGAATACATGGTTACTAGTGGTTTTTCACCTAAAAGCCTTCTTCGAACACCCCTATGCTTTCCTAGTGCCCTTGAATGTATCATGTGCGCATGCGGCCTGCTCCTGAGCGAGACTCAGCAGTGAGAGAAGGAAAGAAAACAGAAAACACGAGGCAGAGAGAGCCAGACGAGCTGAAAAAAGTGTTAAAATCTATTTTTAACAAGTTATAAGTTAAAGATACATACTGTTCAGAGCCAGAGTGTGTTTGTTTATCCTCGAAACTCCGGTGAGTTACTTTATATGCCAAGCTAGCAGGACACACATTGCTGTCTTTGCACAAGCACCGCTATTTAGGGACGTAACGATGCACAGAAGTCACAATTCGATTCATGATTTTATGTTCACAATTATGATTTTTTTACGATTTTTATTAGCAGACTTATGTAACCCAGCCGATTTTTGGCTATTCTCTTTGCCTTTACTATTTTCCCATCCCAAATACAATACTTCTGAAATATCGCGAGATTTCCTGTGGGATTTGCTGCAAGACTTTGCGTGACTTCCGGTGTAGTTTCTATAAACATGGCGGTGCCTCATTGTTTGGTAGAGCGTGTGTGGACTGGGAGAGTCTGGAACTGCTGCAGGTCGGCCTCAAACTTCTTTAAATGTGTTACTTTTCACCTTAAACTGTCATTTTCCTCACTGGTCTGGTTTGTAGATGCCTCTACACATTTATGAAAACGCCTCTACACATTTATAAAAACGCCTCTACACATTTATGAAAACGCCTCTACACATTTATGAAAACGCCTCTACACATTTATGAAAACGCCTCTACACATTTATGAAAACGCCTTTCTTTGTGCTGCATGAGGAACTGGTAAGTGCTTGCTTTGTTTGTTAGTAGCATGCTAATGCTAGCACAAGCATGCTAATGCTAAATTCTATTGTTTGTATGGTGTTTGGAGCTGTGTTAGCATAACGCGGGCGCTAGCTTCATTTCCCATTCACTTCCATTGTATTTTTGAACCACTAACAGCTACATGAGACTGAATAATGACTGGATGTTACTTGATTGTCACTTGTCGTTGGGGTAAAGTGATTTGGGAAACTGGTTTACAGCCAACATTATTGTTTATGTATAGTTGGTTGGTTTTGATGCCAAAGCCTATAAAGAACAATATTTAAGGCTTTTAGCCTTCACATTTAAATGATTAAATACTATTCAATGATAAAACATTTTTGTATGTTACATTATGTGCAGTATTGAAATATTTAGTACTACAATGGCTACTAATACGAAGAGTACTCTACTTTTGAATGATTGTATGTTTATTGCAACAAACAATCTGAAGTTAATCATGTACATGTAGAAATGAATGTAATGCCATTTATTTATGAAAGTGTTTATGGTATTAATAGTAATTGAATGTTGTTAATGCTAGAAAATGGTGCTAACATTTGGCCCTGTTTGTACAGGCCAGGTTTCTTATGGTTCCCATGATTCCTATGGTTCCTAAGATGGCGAGCTTCCTCTAGGCCTTGGGCCTGAAGAACCTGGAGACTAACTACAACTCCTGTTTGTGCGGTAGGAGGCGCTGTTGCCTGCTCCCTCACACACATACTCACATACACTGACACTGCCCCCTAAAGACTTATTCAGTCTTTAGTGACTCACATGGACTGCTGCCCCCTTGTGGGCTTTATGAACTGTGACTTGTATCAGTGTTTGGAGTTCAGTCTTCATGGAAAGAACTTTTGAAAGAACTTTTGAAAGAACTTGAATTATAGAACTTTACAATTGTGTTTATTGAACTAGTGAACCGGTTCATGTGTGTAAATATCTTCAACTTTAATACTACTCATCTTTTGCACTATATTTCTTTGTGTGTTTTTAAATATAACCCAAATCCTCCCAGATCCAAACCTTAGGTTTTCTGAATCTAGCCTTTAACACTTGTGTTATTACACCTTAATAGCAGCATCTGCATCACATATGCTACACGTAGTTGCAGTATAATTATGACCAAAAGAGTTTTTTACATAGCCTATTTTTGACTCCTAATCAAACTTATTGTTGCACATTTCTTAACAGAACTTGAATAAAAAAAGTAGATATTAAAACAATGACATGTCAAAACAGCAAAAATATATTATACATAACATCTTTCTTCTCTCCTCCAAAAACAAATACACTTCAGTAACAAGCAGTGCATAGAGAGGCAGCTTATCATGAATCCATGCCTCAGTAATATATAATGGGCCTAATATAAGTCAGGTTTCATAAAAATATCAGTGAGGAAAGACACATCCTCAGTAAAGACTCTGATCTCCATGGAAACGCTCCAGGGGCGGGGCCACTGAAACTTTAGGCTGCTGTTAGCCACTTAGCATTGCTTTTGCTCGCTGCTAACAACAAGCTACTTTCTGAGCGATGGTTAACGGAGCAAACGGGCGCAGCCTAAATAAAACTTTCAGATGTGTCTCTGTTGTTGTTGTTCCTTTGTGAATGAGAGCGCCGCGTTCGCTCCTGCGTCTGTGGCAGAGACAGAGGTGAGTAATGAAGCTCTTGTACAGGCTTTTCACGTTCCCAGCAAGTCAGGATAATTATACTGTAAACTAAAACTTTATATAAATTCATGTTTCTCTTCAGTAAAATAGCCAGGTAATGATGTCTAGCGCCAAACATGTGAGCCAGATTACGCACCGTTATATTTTGGTGGCCTGCACGCTGTTTTGAAGAGACATCGCAATTCATTTTTTTCCGCAGTGATTCAAAATTTCTCTTTTGCATCGATTTTTAGCCGATTTACAAAGAATTGTTACATCCCTACCGTTATGTACTCTATGCTGTGTTAAAACAAGCTAAAACCAGTCAGAGTACTAAATTGAAGTATTAAGTGTTATTTCATTATGTTATGGGAAGCACCTTTACAAATGCACAATATATACAAATGCACTTTTATTTTAGTTTACTGTTTTATTAGTATATTTTAAGCACTTTGCATTTCATTTCTGGGTTAATTCATAACTAAGCTCTAGTTAACAATGATTTAAGTTAAACTTTAATGATTTTAATATGCCTTAAAAATGGGCAAATAATACACTTGAAATTCATAGAAGCAAAAGCAATGTTAAAACAAAGTTAATGGATTTTGAACATTTGATGAGATCTCATTTATTTTGAAACCATTGATTTTTATTCATTGTTCTGTACGATATGTGCAGACTGGTTTTTAGTGGTCCCGGATCTGATCTTGGAGTCAGTTGCTGAAGTTGATGGCGAGCCAGACCCAGTGAGAACTCGTGAAGAATCCTGAAGCAGAGTGGCCAGCTGCTTGGGTTTCTGGAATGGATCTACAGACCTCACCACTTCAAATCACAGGATCCCAGGTAAGGAGTAACCAATACAATTTATTCCTCACGGATAACCACACAAACTGAAAGACTTTTCTTTGAAACACACTGAACATTAATACACTAAAGACAAAACACAAAGGGAACTTTCAAGTATTTCTAATTTTGTTTTCAAGAGAGCTCCACATATTTGTTGTGTTTTGCGCTGGTTTATTGTGCCATTGTTAAATTGTAATAAATCTGCCAGCTGTTCAACTTTAAATTTCTTGTTATTGATATTACTCCTCTAGAACTGAGCTAATAAGTCTAGCCTTTTATTACAAGTAAGTGCTACATGTAGCTTGTAGCGTAAGCCAGATCCAAACCAGCGATCGATAAATCTCAGATCAACACAGAGCTCTGTTTAATTCTGCTTTATTAACAGTGGAAATTCAGTGGTTGTGTCTCTGATTCAAAGAGAGCAGTTTTCTCCACAGTTTGGTTGAGGGTACAGTTTTATGGCAGTGAAAGGAGTTCTACTGTAGCTGATCTCAGATATCACTGCTGCCCCCTGATGGTCAAAAGCTGAACGCAGGGGACGTCCATGTTGTTTAGGTTAAGGTAGACTTTATAAGAATAAGAAAACCTTTATTAGTCCCTACGTGGGGAAGTTGCATTGTTGCCACAGCATGCAGCATATAGTGAGGAGTAGCACACAGTGAAGTCAAACAAGAGCACAAAGACTATCAGAGAGCAGTCTGACCAAAGACAATTAAATCAAAAACTAAACTACAAGTAATCTGTTTTAGTTTATTTAGCCTGTGAGCAAACGAAATAACTATAAATATGCACAGTATGTGGATATTCAATTATGAACACACTTGCACTTGTCTGTGTATTAGGTATCATTAGGTATTACAGTATTAGGATATTATTGTCCTCAGAGGGAAATTTGTTCACTCGTGTTCAAGGCTGCTGGGTCGACCTATCAGGACCCCTCTCCAGATCTGAGCCAGGATCCTGGTCAGGAGCACCTGGAGCTGGAGGGTTAGAGGAAACCCAGCCACCGTACCGCCCATGTTGTTCAGTATAGCATCCGTCCTGTCTCCGTTACTGCAGCTCTAAACTAACGCCTACAGCTGAACCAGCTCTGTCTAATGTTTCCTCAGAACAGACTGAACTAACGCTGCTCCATAAAACCACAAGATATTTACTGTTTTCATTCAAATACTTTTGCTTTGGCCTTTCCTTTAAAATAGTCTTTAGAAACCACTCCAACTGCTGAGTCTTGGTTTAGTCCTGGTTTAGACCTGGTTTTGTCTTGGTTTAGTTGGCTTCCTGTTCATCTTAGTAGCATTTTAAAATCAATTCTGTTTGTTTTTAAGGCTTTGAATGGACTGGCCCCACAGTACATCATGGACCTCATTTAAATTTACACACCGGCGCGGTCTCTGAGGTCCGAGGGCCAGTTCCAGCTTGTGGTTCCTAGGACGAGGACCCCCCCTTCATCAGAGCGGCCCCCACAGTTGAGTGTTTTAAATCTCAAGACCCACTTTTATTCTCTGGACTTTAACTCGGCGTGAGTTGTGTGGTCCTGTGTCTTTTACTGGTTTGTTTAGTTTAAAAAGCCATGTATCTATTATTTTGTTGCTTTCTTATTTAAATTTATGCTGTAACTGAATATTCTCACTATTTTGTGCTGACAGAGAGGAACTTAAACTTTGTCTGTTTTATGTCGACAGCTCCTGTAATCACTGAGATATGAGCAGTGAGAATGAGAAGTGTCCAAAGTGTCCCAGAGAAAAGTGTGCGACTGAAGGAAAAGGTTTGTTTGTGTGTTCCTTCCTGGAGTGACTCAGAGCCGCACCTGGATTGGCTGAGGGCCAGGTGGGCGGGGCTGCAGTGGGCGGGGCTTCACACTGACTCCACAGGTGACAGGAGGCTGCTGCTGAGTTGTGTGGTTGTGTGTGAGTGTGTAAGTTCAGTGTTACTGGAGCAACAGAGAGGAAAAGGTTCACAGAGAGATTTATTTACATCTAGCAGTGAGTTCCAAATTTCACTTTACTGAATTTATGGAGTCACACAGAGGCACAATGAAGAGAATTATGTTTTATTCATGAGTGCTTAAGTTAGTAAATGTATGAAAACTGTATTGGCTGTTGTTTAGGTTATCCACTTTCTCCTCCTTAAAACAAAAGGTAGAAACGTTCAAAGAAAATCAGAGTTGTTACATTTACTTACATTTACTCAACTAACTTTTCAAATAAATAGTACTTCTAAGAGTAGTTTTATACTTTTTACTTCTACTTGAGTACTATTATTTTGCAGTAACAGTACTCTTACTTGAGTACAGTTTTAGGACACCTCTATACTTCTGTGTTGGTTTCTAAAGCTGTATGTTGTGAAAAACTGAGAAGAATTGGGAAATGTGTGGTTTACCTTTCTTTGTTCTTTTATGAAAATGTATTTTATTTTTACTTTTTGTTTGTTGTTTGGAAACAGCAGAAGTGTCTGATTATTTTATGTTTTGTCTGATCACATCAAAACTAAAACAGAAATCAGACGTTACTACAAACAGTTCCTCAGTACTACAGGAGTGTTTTCACCAAATACTTTTTACTTCTACTTGAGTAATATTATTTGAATGAACAATACACAGACTTTAGTACAAATATTTCACAGTTATTATTAAATCTCCAGCTGCTATTACTGTTACTGTCACTACTGCTGCTACTTTTATACTACTGTTATTACCACTGAATATTTGTAATCTGACTGTTCATCTTTTACATGCAATGACATTTTGAGCAACAGAATTTCTAAAGTGGACTCACTTAATTTAGTCCACAGCGGTGCCCAAGAATGAGTCTGGTTTCTGAGAGTTTGAGTTGGAATAAACTTCCTCTGAACACATTTGGATAGACTTAACCAATCAGAGAACTAGCTCCTACTTTCTTTTCTAAAGCAGGAGAGTCTGGTTCCTCAGCCACAGAGAGACGTTTCCCAGTCTCAGTGGATTTGGAGCTGACCTATCACAGCCGTTTATCTGCAGCTCTGCGTCTCACAGAAGCACAAGATCATCTCAGAAATAACCAAGATGGCTGTGGCTTATACAGAGTGAATTTAATAACTTCTCTGAGCTGATTAACGGCGTTTAGTGCTTTCCTTCGTCACCTGTTGGTTCTGCTGAAGTCCTCGTTGTTGTTCAGTCCTCTGTGGGATTTTTGTCTTGGTCCTGTTTCCATTTTAACAACAGTAAAGTCCCTCTGACGTCCCACGTAACCACCACATTCAAACAAACCCACTTTTTCTTTCACAAGTCTTTGTACAACTGGCTTCTGCTGCTGTCCCCGTTCACAAATAAGAACAGAGCTGCTCAGAAAACGCTGTATTCTGGTGTTTTATGGAAAAAAAAACAGCAACAGTTCTTCATAAGCTCCATGTTTGTTTTGGATACAGGTGAGCGGCTCTTTGTTTCTCTGATTGGTTACTCCTCCTGTGATTGTTCCGCCATAGAAATGAAACTTAAGAGAAGGGAGCAGACCCACTTCTGTGTATAGAACAGGAAAAGAGTTAGTCTGACTGGGGGCGGAGCCAAAACATCTCTATTGGTTGAAATGCAGTTGATTCTAATTAAAAACACAACCAACAGAGGAAAGCATTTACTCTGAGCTGAAACTGTGGTTAAGTGAAAGGATGCCGGACCCATTCCAGCTGAATGAATGGGTACAGTACAGTACGCAGCAGTGCTCTCTCCCTCTGTCTCTGTCCGGCTCCAGTTTGGCCTCAGCCCAATGTTTTGGCTCAAAGACAGAGAAAAGCAACAGCGCTGACCTCCGTGAGCCCGGACCACTCATCTCATCTGATGGCTTCACCACATGGAGCGGGTCAGAGCCACAAATAATTAAGAAATACTTTGATATCAAATAGTAAAGGGGCGTGTCCATGAGTTTGTGCTCTGAGACTGAGGCCGACCAAAGCATGGAGACATTTACCCTGACAGTAAATGTCTCTGAGTGAATACAACATAACACAAGTGTCCCAGGTGTGAGTGAATGTGTGAGTGCGTAACATAAAGCATAGCACTTCTAACAGAAAGCTCCATAAACCCGCCCAGCAGCCTGGCAGTGCTGCTCTTCAGACGCAGGAACCACTGAGTCTGCCTTATTTTATCTTCTACAGCTCGTCTAATATTAATAATAAAAACTCTTCCTCGTGTTACTGTGGGCTCTCTCCTCTTCCTCCCACCTTTGTCCAAACACACACATGTACAGGTGAACTGGAGACTCTAAATGTCCCCTAGTGAATGAATGTGAGAGTGAATGGTTGTCTGTCAGTGTTTCTTCTGCAGGTAAACAGTCTTTGTCGACGTAAAATAGTTTTGTTGCTTGTGGTTTATTTGAAAAGTAATGTCCTACAGTAGCACTGAGTTTGGCAAAGGTCCCACGAAGGGAAACATCAAACCTCCAACCTTAACAAACTTATTATATTAAAACTAATTAAAGGATGTCCAGAACTTTTCTTTACTCCACAGAAGAGTGCACAGTGGCAGAGTGGTTAGCGCTCCTGCCTCTCACTACTTTGTTCTCAGAATTCTGACTTTAATCTCAGAACTCAACCCTCAAAAATATTTTGTTTTTCTGACAGTGGCCCTAATCCTCTTCTGTAGATTTAGAACGATACGATTCAACAGCTTCATATCGATACAGCAACTTTTGCCAAAAATCATAAAAGTTTACTTTAAATCCAAAACCGTGGCCGGGGTTGATTATGTCCAGCAGACAGAGAGAGAAGCACAGTTGAATTTTGAACATTTTATTCAAATTAAATTACAAAAATGACCCCCAAAAAGACGAACATATGACTATGTTCTGAACCTTCCAAGGCGGCTCCAGAGGAACTGTTTCTGGCATTAGGTTGTTTTAGTGACAGCATCTTTTTTAATCCATAGGTGGATCCCTGTACTAATGAAACACTGTCCCAGTAATAACCTGAGAGGGGCTGATGTCCTAAACCAGGACTATCCAAATTAAAGATGTGTGAAGGCCGGATGGATGGACACATTACTGTCTAAATCATAACAAAAGGTTAAAAAGAAGTCATGTGGACTTGGTTTCAGCTCTTATCCAAGAGGCTTTCTCAGTTCTGAAACTGAACTGGTGAGAGCTGCTTTAAAACGCTGCTCTCAGATACAACCTTCCATCTGTTTACAACAGTCTCCTGAAACCCAAACAAAACAAACCAGTTTCACTCAGGTCATTAACATCTGAAGGAGCTGACCAGGCTGGGGAGGGTTAACCACTCTGCCACTCACTCCAGCTGAGGACAAAGGACTCCTAACCAACCAAAACCACTCAGGCTCTTTCATAGTCTATTTAGTCTCCTGAACCAATAGAATTTAGTTTCAGGTCTAAAACTCCTCCTTCCTAGGAGCAGATAACCCAGCTCTCACCAGTTCAATTTCAGAACTGAGAAAGCCTCTTGGATGAAGATGAAACGTCTTCTACTTTGAAAAACCAAGTCCAGATGACTTCTTTTTAACCTTTTGTTATGATTCACTCAGCCTGGATGAGTGAGAGTCTTCACAGACATTACTGTCTAAACATTATTAATAATACACACAGGAAATAAACTCAGCACACACATTCTCCTTTTATTTACATTTTTATTATCATTTTTTAAACACAAAAAAATGCAAAAACTGTGACAGACATTTGTCAAAAACAAGAACCAAGCCTCATTTAGAGCGATATTAACATTCAAAAGTATATCCAGAAATATACAGTTTTTATTTTTTACTCACAAAGAATCAGCTTTGTAATAGTTTTCTGTAAATAATGTGTCTTCTCCAGGAGCTCGTTTATTTGTTTATTTGTTTGTTTATTTGGATGCCATGAGCTGAAAAGCAAATGCTAACAGCGAGTCCTGGGGTTCATTTTAAAAATGACATTTCATCCCAGCACCTGGTCTAGTCCTGGTTTAGTCCTGGTTTAGTCCTGGTCTAGTCCTGGTCTAGTCCTGGTTTAGTCCTGGTTTAGTCCTGGTTTAGTCCTGGTTTAGTCCTGGTTTAGTCCTGGTTTAAACCTGGTTTAAACCTGGTTTAAACCTGGTTTAGTCCTTGATTATTCCTGGTTTAGTCCTGGTTTAGTCCTGGTTTAGTCCTGGTTTAGACCTGGTTTAAACCTGGTTTAGTTCTTGATTAGTCCTGGTTTAGTCCTGGATTAATCCTGGTTTAGTCCTGGTTTAGTCCTGGTTTAGACCTGGTTTAGACCTGATTTAGACCTGATTTAGACCTGATTTAGACCTGGTCTAGACCTGATTTAGACCTGGTTTAGTCCTGGTCTAGTCCTGGTCTAGTCCTGTTTTAGTCCTGGTTTAGACCTGGTTTAGACCTGGTTTAGACCTGGTTTAGACCTGGTTTAGACCTGGTTTAAACCTGGTTTAAACCTGGTTTAGACCTGGTTTAAACCTGGTTTAAACCTGGTTTAAACCTGGTTTAAACCTGGTTTAGTCCTTGATTAGTCCTGGATTAGTCCTGGATTAGTCCTGGTTTAGACCTGGTTTAAACCTGGTTTAGTCCTGGATTAGTCCTGGTTTAGTCCTGGTTTAGTCCTGGATTAGACCTGGTTTAGACCTGGTTTAGACCTGGTTTAGACCTGGTTTAAACCTGGTTTAGTTCTGGTTTGAACCTGGTTCTGACCTGGTTTAGTTCTGGTTTAGAACTGGTTTAGTCCTGGTTTAGTCCTGGTTTTGTTCTGGTTTAGACCTGGTTTAGTTCTGGTTTAGAACTGGTTTAGTCCTGGTTTAGTCCTGGTTTTGTTCTGGTTTAGACCTGGTTTAGTTCTGGTTTAGAACTGGTTTAGTCCTGGTTTAGTTCTGGTTTAGACCTGGTTTAGACCTGATCTAGTACTGGTTCTGACCTGGTTTAGTACTGTTTCTGACCTGGATTAGTCCTGGTTTAGTCCTGGTTTAGACCTGGTTTAGTCCTGGTTTAGTCCTGGTTTAGTCCTGGTTTAGTCCTGGTTTAGACCTGGTTTAAACCTGGTTTAGTTCTTGATTAGTCCTGGTTTAGTCCTGGATTAATCCTGGTTTAGTCCTGATTTAGTGCTGGTTTAGACCTGGTCTAGTCATGGTTCTGACCTGGTTTAGTCCTGGATTAGTCCTGGATTAGTCCTGGATTAGTCCTGGATTAGTCCTGGATTAGTCCTGGTTTAGACCTGGTTTAGACCTGGTTTAAACCTGGTTTAGTCCTGGTTTAGTCCTGGATTAGTCCTGATTTAGACCTGGTCTAGTCCTGGTTCTGACCTGGTTTAGTCCTGGTTCTGACCTGGTTTAGTCCTGGTTTAGTCCTGGTTTAGACCTGGTTCTGGCCTGGTTTAGGTCTGGTTTAGACCTGGTTTAGTCCTGGTTTAGACCTGGGTTAGTCCTGGTTCTGGCCTGGTTTAGTCCTGGTTTAGACCTGGTTTAGACCTGGTCTAGTCCTGGTTCTGACGTGGTTTAGACCTGGTTCTGACCTGGTTTAGTTCTGGTTTAGAACTGGTTTAGTCCTGGTTTAGTTCTGGTTTAGACCTGGTTTAGACCTGATCTAGTCCTGGTTCTGACCTGGTTTAGTTCTGGTTTAGACCTGGTTCTGACCTGGTTTAGTTCTGGTTTAGAACTGGTTTAGTCCTGGTTTTGTTCTGGTTTAGACCTGGTTTAGTTCTGGTTTAGAACTGCTTTAGTTCTGGTTTAGTTCTGGTTTAGACCTGGTTTAGACCTGATCTAGTCCTGGTTCTGACCTGGTTTAGTTCTGGTTTAGACCTTGTTCTGACCTGGTTTAGTTCTGGTTTAGCCCTGGTTTAGCCCTGGTTTAGTCCTGGTTTAGACCTGGTTTAGTCCTGGTTTAGTCCTGGTTTAGTCCTGGTTTAGTCCTGGTTTAGACCTGGTTTAGACCTGGTTTAGACCTGGTTTAGTCCTGGTTTAGTCCTGGTTTAGTCCTGGTTTAGACCTGGTCTAGTCCTGGTTTAGACCTGGTTTAGTCCTGGTTCTGACCTGGTTTAGTCCTGGTTTAGTCCTGGTTTAGACCTGGTTCTGTCCTGGTTTAGTCCTGGTTTAGACCTGGTTTAGTCCTGGTTTAGACCTGGTTTAGTCCTGGTTCTAGCCTGGTTTAGTCCTGGTTTAGTCCTGGTTTAGACCTGGTTTAGACCTGGTCTAGTCCTGGTTCTGACCTGGTCTAGTCCTGGTTCTGACCTGGTTAAGTCCTGGTTCTGGCCTGGTCTAGTCCTGGTTTAGTCCTGGTTTAGTCCTGGTTTAGTCCTGGTTTAGTCCTGGTTTAGACCTGGTTTAGATCTGATTTAGACCTGGTTTAGTCCTGGTCTAGACCTGATTTAGACCTGGTTTAGTCCTGGTCTAGTCCTGGTTTAGACCTGGTTTAGACCTGGTTTAGACCTGGTTTAGTCCTGGTTTAGACCTGGTTTAGACCTGGTTTAAACCTGGTTTAGTCCTTGATTAGTCCTTGATTAGTCCTGGTTTAGACCTGGTTTAGACCTGGTTTAAACCTGGTTTAGTCCTGGATTAGTCCTGGTTTAGTCCTGGATTAGTCCTGATTTAATCCTGATTTAGACCTGGTTTAGACCTGGTTCTGACCTGGTTTAGTTCTGGTTTAGAACTGGTTTAGTCCTGGTTTAGTTCTGGTTTAGACCTGGTTTAGACCTGATCTAGTCCTGGTTCTGACCTGGTTTAGTTCTGGTTTAGACCTGGTTCTGACCTGGTTTAGTTCTGGTTTAGAACTGGTTTAGTCCTGGTTTTGTTCTGGTTTAGACCTGGTTTAGTTCTGGTTTAGAACTGCTTTAGTCCTGGTTTAGTTCTGGTTTAGACCTGGTTTAGACCTGATCTAGTCCTGGTTCTGACCTGGTTTAGTTCTGGTTTAGACCTGGTTCTGACCTGGTTTAGTTCTGGTTTAGCCATGGTTTAGTCCTGGTTTAGTCCTGGTTTAGTCCTGGTTTAGACCTGGTTTAGTCCTGGTTTAGTCCTGGTTTAGTCCTGGTTTAGACCTGGTTTAGACCTGGTTTAGACCTGGTTTAGTCCTGGTTTAGTCCTGGTTTAGTCCTGGTTTAGACCTGGTTTAGTCCTGGTTTAGTCCTGGTTTAGTCCTGGTTTAGACCTGGTTTAGACCTGGTTTAAACCTGGTTTAGTCCTGGATTAGTCCTGGTTTAGTCCTGGATTAGTCCTGATTTAGTCCTGATTTAGTCCTGGTTTAGACCTGGTCTAGTCCTGGTTCTGACCTGGTTTAGTCCTGGTATTGTTCTGGTTTAGACCTGGTTTAGACCTGATTTAGACCTGGATTAGTCCTGGTTTAGTCCTGGTTTTGACCTGGTTTAGACCTGGTTTAAACCTGGTTTAAACCTGGTTTAAACCTGGTTTAGTCCTTGATTAGTCCTGGATTAGTCCTGGATTAGTCCTGGTTTAGACCTGGTTTAGACCTGGTTTAGACCTGGTTTAAACCTGGTTTAAACCTGGTTTAGTCCTTGATTAGTCCTGGATTAGTCCTGGATTAGTCCTGGTTTAGACCTGGTTTAGACCTGGTTTAAACCTGGTTTAGTCCTGGTTTAGTCCTGGATTAGTCCTGGTTTAGTCCTGGATTAGTCCTGGTTTAGTCCTGATTTAGTCCTGATTTAGTCCTGGTTTAGACCTGGTTTAGACCTGGTCTAGTCCTGGTTCTGACCTGGTTCTGACCTGGTTTAGTCCTGGATTAGTCCTGGATTAGTCCTGGATTAGTCCTGGTTTAGACCTGGTTTAGACCTGGTTTAAACCTGGTTTAGTCCTGGTTTAGTCCTGGATTAGTCCTGATTTAGTCCTGATTTAGTCCTGGTTTAGACCTGGTCTAGTCCTGGTTCTGACCTGGTTTAGTCCTGGTTTAGACCTGGTTCTGGCCTGGTTTAGGTCTGGTTTAGACCTGGTTTAGTCCTGGTTTAGACCTGGTTTAGTCCTGGTTTAGACCTGGTTTAGTCCTGGTTCTGGCCTGGTTTAGATCTGGTTTAGTCCTGGTTTAGACCTGGTTTAGACCTGGTTTAGACCTGGTTTAAACCTGGTTTAGACCTGGTTTAGACCTGGTCTCGTCCTGGTTCTGACCTGGTCAAGTCCTGGTTCTGGCCTGGTCTAGTCCTGGTTTCGTCCTGGTCTAGACCTGATTTAGACCTGGTTTAGGCCTGGTCTAGTCCTGGTTTAGTCCTGGTTTAGTCCTGGTTTAGTCCTGGTTTAGTCCTGGTCTAGACCTGGTTTAGACCTGGTTTAGACCTCGTTTAGTCCTGGTTTAGTCCTGGTTTAGTCCTGGTTTAAACCTGGTTTAGTCCTTGATTAGTCCTGGATTAGTCCTGGATTAGTCCTGGATTAGTCCTGGTTTAGACCTGGTTTAGACCTGGTTTAAACCTGGTTTAAACCTGGTTTAGTCCTGGATTAGTCCTGGTTTAGTCCTGGATTAGTCCTGATTTAGTCCTGATTTAGTCCTGGTTTAGACCTGGTCTAGTCCTGGTTCTGACCTGGTTTAGTCCTGGTTTAGTCCTGGTTTTGTTCTGGTTTAGACCTGGTTTAGACCTGGTTTAGACATGGATTAGTCCTGGTTTGGTCCTGGTTTAAACCTGGTTTAAACCTGGTTTAAACCTGGTTTAGTCCTGGTTTAGTCCTGGTTTAGTCCTGGTTTAGTCCTGGATTAGTCCTGGATTAGTCCTGGATTAGTCCTGGATTAGTCCTGGATTAGGCCTGGTTTAGTCCTGGATTTGTCCTGGTTTAGTCCTGGATTAGTCCTGATTTAGTCCTGATTTAGTCCTGGTTTAGACCTGGTTTAGACCTGGTCTAGTCCTGGTTCTGACCTGGTTTAGTCCTGGTTCTGACCTGGTTTAGTCCTGGTTTAGTCCTGGTTCTGGCCTGGTTTAGGTCTGGTTTAGACCTGGTTTAGTCCTGGTTTCGACCTGGTTTAGTCCTGGTTCTGGCCTGGTTTAGTTCTGGTTTAGTCCTGGTTTAGACCTGGTTTAGACCTGGTCTAGTCCTGGTTCTGACCTGGTCAAGTCCTGGTTCTGGCCTGGTCTAGTCCTGGTTTAGTCCTGGTTTAGTCCTGGTTTAGACCTGGTTTAGACCTGGTTTAGACCTGATTTAGACCTGGTTTCGTCCTGGTCTAGACCTGATTTAGACCTGGTTTAGTCCTGGTCTAGTCCTGGTTTAGTCCTGGTTTAGTCCTGGATTAGTCCTGATTTAGTCCTGATTTAGTCCTGGTTTAGACCTGGTCTAGTCCTGGTTCTGACCTGGTTTAGTCTTGGTTCTGACCTGGTTTAGTCCTGGTTTAGTCCTGGTTCTGGCCTGGTTTAGGTCTGGCTTAGACCTGGTTTAGTCCTGGTTTAGACCTGGTTTAGTCCTGGTTCTGGCCTGGTTTAGTTCTGGTTTAGTCCTGGTTTAGACCTGGTTTAGACCTGGTCTAGTCCTGGTTCTGACCTGGTCAAGTCCTGGTTCTGGCCTGGTTTAGTCCTGGTTTAGTTTTGGTTTAGTCCTGGTTTAGACCTGGTTTAGACCTGGTTTAGACCTGGTTTAGACCTGGTTTAGACCTGGTTTAGACCTGATTTAGACCTGGTTTCGTCCTGGTCTAGACCTGATTTAGACCTGGTTTAGTCCTGGTCTAGTCCTGGTTTAGTCCTGGTTTAGTCCTGGTTTAGACCTGGTTTAGTCCTGGTTTAGACCTGGTTTAGACCTGATTTAGACCTGGTTTCGTCCTGGTCTAGACCTGATTTAGACCTGGTTTAGACCTGGTTTAGTCCTGGTTTAGACCTGCTTTAGTCCTGGTTTAGACCTGCTTTAGTCCTGGTTTAGACCTGCTTTAGTCCTGGTTTAGACCTGCTTTAGTCCTGGTTTAGACCTGCTTTAGTCCTGGTTTAGACCTGCTTTAGTCCTGGTCTAGACCTGGTCTAGACCTGGTTTAGTCCTGGTCTAGACCTGGTTTAGTCTTGGTTTAATCCTGGTTTAGTCCTGGTTTAGTCCTGGTTTAGTCCTGGTTTAGACCTGGTTTAGTCCTGGTTTAGTCCTGGTTTAGTCCTGGTTTAGTTCTGGTTTAGTCCTGGTTCTGACCTGGTTTAGTCCTGGTTCTGACCTGGTTTAGTCCTGGTTTAGTCCTGGTTCTGGCCTGGTTTAGGTCTGGTTTAGACCTGGTTTAGTCCTGGTTTAGACCTGGTTTAGTCCTGGTTCTGGCCTGGTTTAGTTCTGGTTTAGTCCTGGTTTAGACCTGGTTTAGTCCTGGTCTAGACCTGGTTTAGTCTTGGTTTAGTCCTGGTTTAGTCCTGGTTTAGTCCTGGTTCTGGCCTGGTTTAGGTCTGGTTTAGACCTGGTTTAGTCCTGGTTTAGACCTGGTTTAGTCCTGGTTCTGGCCTGGTTTAGTTCTGGTTTAGTCCTGGTTTAGACCTGGTCTAGTCCTGGTTCTGACCTGGTCAAGTCCTGGTTCTGGCCTGGTCTAGTCCTGGTTTAGACCTGCTTTAGTCCTGGTTTAGACCTGGTTTAGACCTGGTTTAGACCTGGTTTAGACCTGGTTTAGACCTGGTTTAGTCCTGGTCTAGACCTGGTTTAGACCTGGTTTAGTCCTGGTCTAGACCTGGTTTAGTCTTGGTTTAATCCTGGTTTAGTCCTGGTTTAGCTCCTGGTTTAGTCCTGGTTTAGTCCTGGTTTAGTCCTGGTTTAGACCTGGTTTAGTCCTGGTTTAGTTCTGGTTTAGACCTGGTTTAGACCTGGTTTAGTCCTGGTTTAGTCCACACAGAGACACTGAGGAGTCAGTCCAGATCCCAAACCCAGGGCTGAGAGTGTGAGTGAATGTGGAGTTGAAGGTGTGGAGGTGGATCAGTCGGTCAGAGGAGACTGTGTAGAAGGACAGAGAGCCAGCAGGACAGTCCACATACACTGCTACTGTCCCAGAAGAGGACGAGGGGTGAGGGAGGGAGGTTTGTTTGTGATTATGACAAACATAGAAACCACTTTCAGAGCAGGACAGACTCCAGGACTGATCGTTGAATCCAAACCCACAGTCATAACTGTCTCCTTTCCTTCTGATTCCTCTGTAAGACACTGATATAGAAACCTCTCCACTCCACTGGACCTCCCAGTAACAGCGACCAGTCAGACCAGTAGAACACAGAAGCTGAGGCCAGTACTCAAATCTGTCCTGATGATCTGGATATGGCTGCTCCTCTCTCACACGTGTCACCTTCTTGTTGTTGTCAGACAGTTTGAGTTCTCTGTGAGCTGTGTTTGGATCCAGTGTGAGTTCACAGAAATCTGATGGAGAGAAGACACAATACAGCAGCAGTTAGTCACCTGTCCACTCTGAACACATGGACTTAGTGGACTTTACACAAACTTGCTTTGATTTTTAAAGCAGTTTATTGGAACATATCTTTAAAATCCATGAAGTGAGCTAATTGTATGAGTGAGCATTTAATTGAGTTCTTCTTCTCCTGTTTATTGCTGTAGAACATAAAGCACGTCCTAAACCTCCAGCCTCTGACGTCACTACACAGGAGTTTATTCACTTCTCTGTGCTTCATGAGACACAGTTTCTTCTTTAAGGCTCAAAGACACATCACTGAGCTCCATGTGTTTTCTATGAGGACTCTGTTTCCCATAATGCATTGTTTGTTTAACAAAAGGTCTTAAGACTTCATCACTTACACTTCCTGAGTCCTGGTGTTAACCACTCTGCTCCAGCAGGCTCCAGTCTGAAGGAAACACAGACATCACATCATGTTCTTTGAGTCATGGCTCAGTGATGAATTTGCTGCTTTTCAGAACAAGCTGTCCACACATTTATTCAACTCAAATATGTTTTTATTATTAATCCTGCTCTTCTTCTGTAAATGTCCCAGAAAATCTCAGAGCAGTGTGTGCAGCAGAGTGTGGTTGTTCTGTCACTAGAACATGTGGCTGAGAGGAGAACATCTAATAAAAGTACATTTGTTCAAACAGCTCTGACTAAAACAGTTCATATATCAGCAACAGTTTGAAAGAAGACATTTATCTGTTTTTATCAGTCATTTCTCTGAATAATGTTGTATTGTTCCTGTCCTGTGTGCACTGGTGTGACTGTCTGACTAACACTTCCAGACGTATTTATTCATCTCTGGGACACTGATACAATGAAGACCTACAGCATTTCTGTCTCTGTCAGTGTTTTATGGATTAGCCTCACTCTGCTGTTTACACCGGGACCTCACTGTTTTCTGACACAGCCAGAGAGCTTCACCTGTGTTACACCCAGACCTGGGACTGACCAAGATCTGTGCCTGCAGGGGGCGCTGCAGCTGCACATTTTACTGTGTGTTTAATAAGAACTGCTTTCATCTTTGAAATGGTTGCTTGGACACATGTCTTATCTTAATCTGTCCTTTCTGGACACATTGTCCACAGTTTGTGGTCTGTCCACAGAAAACACAAGTCACAAATCTGACAGTGACAGCTGTTGTCAGAATCTGTGAGCGAGCCCTGACCTGGAGAAAGACGTCTGTGTGAAGTGGGACTGTTGGACGCTCACATCAACATCAGACTCAAACACACTTCTGTGTCTGTGGGAGGTGTTTTTCAAATAAATGCATTAAACTGATTAAACTTTCCTCTCAGTGCCACCGCCTCAGTCTCTCTGTAAATGAGGAGCTTTTAGGAGTCATTTATGTTTTTATTGAAGACAAATGCAGCTCATTTGGCTTCTATCTGATTTTATTAAACAGCCTACATTAAAATTATATTGTACACATCATGTGTGTTGATATTTGACCTTATATTTTATATTTTCTTTATTAAATACATGAAAATAAGAGGCACAGGCCGGTAAGAGCACAGAGGAGCTACTGGACTTCTGTGATGTCATTAAGTTCACCTCGTCCCGAGTCTGGACCTGGGTCTGGACCTGAGTACAGAAGTCCAGAGTTTGCAGACTGGGAGCTGAGCGTGGTCTCTGGTCTCTGTTCTGGTGTTGAACCTCTGGACTGCTCTGCGTCTGAATGACCCATATCTGACCAGAAACTCCTCTCCTTCAGAGTTCAAATCACTGCTGCCACCACTTCAGGTCATCAGGTTTCTGAGTTTACATCAGATCCTGCACCAGCATTGTTCCTTCATCTCAGAGTTAACTCAGCTCCACAGAGAAACCCAGGGTTAACCAAATCAAACCTGGCTCTCTTCAAACTAACCTAAAGCTCAGCAGTAAAAGGCCTGAGGTCCTGCTCATAGGCTCCACTTCCAGCCTCTCCAGGTCTCCCAGCTTCACTCTCTCTGTTGATCATTGACCACATTCACTGCTCTCTAGTTTTATTCAAATATTTTATATTCATTTGTGTGTTTTACTGAATTATTCTTATTGTTATTTTGAGGCACAAAGTGTCACAGTTTTCTTTAGATAAACCAAGCTGAAACACATATTTGGGGTTGTGTTGTTTAAGTCCTGGTTCTCCTCAGCCTCTGGACTGACTGATGACTGACTGTGTAAACAGCTGGATTGGAGAGGTGCACACAGTTAAAACCTTCCCAAGAGAGCTCCAGTTTTAGCCATTTAATGCTCACATCTACACTTGTAATGAAACATGTTTGATAAATGAGAGTCATGATCCCAGAGCTGTCCTGACCTGAGAGTGTCCAGTCTGCAGTGGGGGTCCTCCTGTAGAGCAGACAGGAGCTTTACTCCTGTGTCTCCTGGATGGTTGTAGCTCAGGTCCAGGTCTCTCAGATGGGAGGGGTTGGACCTCAGAGCTGAGGCCAGAGAAGCACAGCCTTCCTCTGAGATCAGACAACCTGAGAGTCTGAGAACACACAACATTATACACAATCAGTCAAATAACAAGTCTCTTATCTGCTTTAACAGGGGACAGTCCAGGAGCCACACAGTTCACTGCACTGTTGTCAGAGGAGGCTCTCAGTCATCCAGGTCATCATGACATACAGGTTTAGCATTAAACACATCACCAGTCAAATTATATGTCTCTTATCTGCATTAGTAGGTCACACTGCAGCAGTTCACACAGTTTAATCAAGTCTGGTTCATTTGTTAATCAGAAAGTTGGAGTCATGGTCTTTCTTTAAAAACCTGAACAAAGGCTTTTTTCATAGAATTGCTCCATTGTTTCTTTTCCATGGAGCGCCTGATTCTTATTAATAAGTGAAGATCAAGACTTCCAAATGCAGTTTATACACAGAGCTAACAGAAACCCAAATCACTTTACCTTGAAATATTTCTGTAATGGGCCTGCAGTGTGTAATAATATATGATAACGTAAATATGGTCGGTGGCAGCTTTACAGAACAAAATATATTAGAAAAAAATAAAACACTGAACAGATTTCAGCTTCAGTGAATAAAAAATAGAAAAGTGGAAGTCAAACAGAAATTTCAGTGTATTTAATTTTTTTAATGGGAGTCAATGGTACTGATGTTTTGCCTGGAAATTCCAGACTCATCTTAGAATCAATTCGATTTCTAGGGCGGAGCAAACCCGAATTAACGGACAGCGGAGTTTGCCAATCAGAAAATGGCGGACGTGACGTTAACAAAGTGACAAGAAAGTGAGAACGTAAACAAACGGAGTAGTGAAGCCACGAGGGAGGAACGAGGGAGTTATTTCAACATGGCTAGCGCTAGAGATGATGTGAACGAGTTGTGTCGGCGTTGCTGCAAAAACTTACGAATAAGTGGTGTTATTTGCAACTCCAGTTTAATTTTTGAAGCAAGTAAGTCACAAAAATCCCCACCTATAGTGCAACGAGTTGCGGACTTGGGTCTTACTTTAAAATTAGACCAGAATAAATCGAAACGAATTTGCAACACGTGTGCAAATGTGGTTGGACGCCTGGAACGGGATCTAGCCATTTTTTGCAAATGGCAACAGGATGAGTACACTATCATAGCCGAAACCGCAACATTGGAGGAAACAACCGAATCGGGGGAGAAACGTGAACGCTCAACACCTTCCAAAACACCAAGAGCACTGAAGAAAATACGCCGTAGTCCTCCCACTCAGTCTGCAACACGGTGAAGCATCACACAGGTAAACATGTAGTATCCATATTAACATCTTTAATACGGATACTTTCCTTAAGCATAACGTACACGTTTATTTTATTGCCGTTGCTTGAACATGGTGAATGAATTAAAGCTACCATCTATGTATATAGCCGTGTTGGTGTAACCAATTTACAAATACTTAGTTATTGTTACTAAATTACAAATTAAGTAAGTAGTTAACGCATTATTGTGAAAATACTTAAATTACAGATACTAACATAATACTCAGTTACTTGCAAGTGAAAAGCTCACAAATATAACTTATTCTGTCAGGTAGATCAGCTGCAAGGTTGTTTCTCTTTTCTATTGTTATTATGTAATTTGAGGCATTTACAACAACTCATTTGTTGGTTACCTTATTTTAAATGCCATTAAAACAACACTAAAGCCCATATTTGATCAATCTATACAATATTAAACCCAACTAATAATATTGTTACTCAGTTCAAAGGTGCATGCTCTCCCCCATCCCCCAACACCTTTGTGCATCTCACAGTGGGGGATCTTTTAACAAATGGTCATAGTAAGTTGCAAGACTTGTAACCAAATGTTTTTCACTTTCACAGGTCATTACTGAGTACCCAAGCAAAACTGTTGTCAAGGTGTCTTCATCATCTGAAGCTGGGATCATTCAACACATCACTAATAAAAACTGGAAAACTGCAGCTCACTTGATTTCAACTCAAAAAGAACTTTATGGGGCATTAAAATCAAAGATTCTCACTACCATCAGTGAAGAAAGTCAATTTCTGTCAAACCCAAACAACAACTGTATGCTGTGGAAAACATCGCCAGAAGACCTAAAGTCTTTTTCATTTGATAAGCTCCATGTGGACCTTGAGAACATGTCTCCTTTTTTATTATCCATCTTCCAAACTGTCAGTGGCAAAGATCTACCAGTTACCTGTGCAGCACTTTCTATAGCACTACGAGGGAGACAACCCCGGATGTCAGCCTTTGCATATTACATAAACAGTATCTTGCAACATGGAGGTACAAAGAAGGCCGCCTTTAAAAGGTTGAGTAAAATGGCCATCACAACATCATATCAGCATGCAATCGGCAAACAAAAGGAACTGGCGGCCACCTGTGGAGAAAGACTCCAGGCCCTAAAAGTTTCCACTGAACTTTACTTGACCTCTGAAGCAGAAGGGCAATCTGTGGACATGGCAAGTGTGAATGAAAACATGGAGGACCTCACACTGGTGAAATACTTTTTACTTAAATTGAATGCAAAATAAATATGTATGTTGCTTTAGTTTGTATTTGATTAATCCAAATGTCCTATTTTATGTTTTTTTTCTACAGATGACGATCATGAAAACAGAGATTCCTTCATCTTCAACCAACTGGCTGTCTCAGAGACTGCAGATGTGAATGCTCCCCCTGCTCCCACACAGACTGAGCCACCACCCGCTTACTCCATAACATTTGATAACAGACTTCTTCATGAAGGCTCACCAGCAATCGTCACTCACCAGCAATAAATCCCTCCACTGGATACATCACCTTGCTGTTGAAGATCGCATTCAAACAAGACACCTTAGCAATGTCAGGCCACTTACAGACATCAGCACTTTTGATCTTGGTCGATCTCTCCCTGGATCAGAAACCCAAGCTCACATCCATAGAGAGTTTATTGTGTTAGGGAGCAGACTTCTGACTAAACATCTGGAGGCTTTAAAGGTGCTTTCACGGGTTGTCGTGCCTCACATTCCGCATGAATATTCTGAAGAAATGTCACTCCGCTCCACAGATGTATGTACAAATTAAACTTAATATTTTACAACAGAGATGCATATTTCATTTTCATTAATTAACAATATTGATTACAGTATCCCCTTGGACTGCTCTTCAAGAATGAAAACAAAACCGGGGATTTGACAGATGTACTTTATCATCTTCAAAAAGAGTAAATTAATATTAACTAGAAATTTGTACTAGAAATATTTCTTTTACATTTTTTCGTGTATTTATGCTATCTCCCTGTCCAGGTATGTGCCAAGGGGACCACATGGCCTGGAGAAGGTGTTGGTAGGTGGTGACCGTCTAACTGAGGGTAACTGTCGTAATCTTCAATGGGCTTTTGCGGATGGAGCTAACGAGGAAGATCGACTTGAAGGATTGGTTTTCAAATTTGAAGATTGGCATGCCATCAGGAATCTGCTAGAGGTATGTGATATTTCTAAATACTTTTCTAAAAACTTTTCAGGAGCACTATTTTGATATTAAATGTGACTTCCCAGATCCACTACAAAATATTTTTCAATAAAACACCAAAGGATCATGGAACACTTTTTTCAAACATTAATGTCTTAAGGTACATTTTAATTTTTATAGATGCATTCTTGGAGTGTGGTATGATAGTGTTTTTGCATGTTTGTCAAAGCATGTTTTAATTGCATTTGTTTTGCATTTATTTTTATACAGTCTCTTCCAGTGCTTCCAAGGCAACATGAATTGTCTGGTTGCCCCATGAAATGATATTGCAGTCCTGCCACCATGAATTCGGCACAGTCTTTGTACTTTTTTTTAACTTATTTTTATTTTTATTACACTTTAAAATTACTAATTTCCAACAATATTTTTGAGCAGGTGTTCCAACGCTAAACAAGGCCCCAGTGCAGCCTACGATGCCTACAAACAATTCTTGAGGAAAGACACTTCAGCACTTTTCCTGGCTGCAGCTGTGGAGCACGTTGGACTTCAGGATTCGTCAGGTATATCATGTGTTTTTTCATGTAAAATTTAGATTATGTGACAGAAAAACAAAATATATATTTTTTGAATGTATTTACTTTTTGTGTATACAGACACGCCAGAAGATTTTATTCCAGCTGGCATTACATCAGGATCTCAAACAGAACAGAGAACATGGCTGCATGAGAAAACAGCTGAGGTGGTTGATAAATATGTCATGCAACCGGAAATGTTCAAGAAGGATGCTCACCCTAAAGTGCAGTTCTCTTGCCGCCAGCAAGGCTGTGGCAAGACCTACATATATGAAAAGGCAAGGGAAACGGACGAACAGAAGATTCATAAGCTGGTGCTGTCCACCTCAACATCACCCTCATCAACAACATCTACAACCAAAATTGTTAAAAAAAAGACTGCATCAAAGAACACAGTGAAGCAAGGCTAGGCTTCAGCTTTCGGTTGTTAAATATGCTTGATGCTGTGAAAGAGGGAGACGGAGAACGGCTGATGCGCCTTTATCAAGTTGCTCTCCTCTTCTATAAGGCCTACGGTCACACACAGTATGCATACAGCACTTTATTACTGACTTTACAACTAAATGCCACACTGTCTCCTCGAATGGCACACAGTCTGAAATGGAACAGATTTTGGAATGCAAGAGGGGGGAGAGGGAAAAACATTCCGCTTGATTTGCACTTGGAGCACATGAACAATTACTTGAAGTCATTTTTGAAAGGTCTTGGCCCAAATCTGTGTGAGAACTCTGCCAACAGGATCAGTAAGTCTATAGGGATCCTTAAGGAAATGATGGACAACACCGACAGGGAGCTGGAGGTTACCACACCAAGTGGTGTGCATCATACAACAGATGATGAGCAGGACATTGCAACTCTAGTGGCCATTTTCACAGAGAGAGAACTGTTCAAGTTCCAGCCAGGGAGAGAGTTCCAGTCATTTCCCTCTTTTCAGAAAGACTTGCTTGGGAGACTCAAGTACACTGACCTGTGCCTCTGGATGCAAAAAAAAAATTAAAGACTGGAGAAACATTGCTTTCTAAAAAAAAAAACATATATAGTTCTGTACCAACAAATGTTTGCTGTTTTGTGCCATTTTCGAAGAATATCCAGAAATGTATAATTCACCCTCTTGTTGTACAAAGGTTTAAAGTGGTTGTGTTGGATGTGGTAACTATAACACCTTTGGTAAGTTATTTCAGATTGCCTTATCATATTTGATGCTTTTATGTGCTAACTATGCTAGTCTAACTTATTTTGCCAAATTATAAATTTACAAAAATCCATGACTGATTGTAAATCAGAGAATTGAAATCAGAGATCAAACTATGGTCCAGACTCCGGACCATCCCAACATGGGATGGCATTGTTTTGTGTGCAACGTGTTCCTCTGTTTTCTCTCAGCAGGTCACAGATAATATGTTTACCAAAAACATGTTTTCTAAATGAATGGAGACAGTGTAAACACAGCTCTGAATCCCCTCACATGTGGAGACTGATGTGAGGTATCACTGCTCCTACTGCCTCCACTCTGGGAAGGTAGATGGAATAACAAAATGGGAAAGTGCTGAGGGGAAAACAGGCATGGCCCAAAGCTCTGCCTGTACTGGAAACATCACAGCTGACACTGAGCCACCTGGACAACGCTGGCTCCTTTAAGAAGTTCTCCAACCCTCCACAACAACCTCTGCTCCATCTCCGGCTTCTACAGCTCCCACTTGGATCAATGCCAGCCACTGCAGAAGGTTCCTGAGCCAGGGGACAACTTCTCATCAGTCGGAGACAAACAACAACTGTCCTCTCTGGACGTTGAGGACAACCAAACTGACCAAGAGGATCACCGCACTCACTGACTCTCGCAACAGTCAGGCTGCGTTGACCTGCACGAGCACAGGTGTGAGCCTAGCGCCGCTTGTGTTCGCTCCGGTGAATTCACAATACACATACATTTGACAACGAGCAGAGCACACACCTCACAGGTTGTTACTGCAACTGAAGAACAACGACCAGACTCATCTTGCACATTTAACAAAAAGACTATGACATCTGAGCAGGACCTGATCCGGAGAGGGGCCAGGTGCAAAATCAGACATTGTAAATGGGCTTCGGGAAAGAGCCATACATGCAGCCAAACAAGTATCTCTCTCTCTATCTATCTGTCTATCTATCTATTTGTGTATGAGGCATTGCATGACTTTTTCTCACTTTTGTTTTACCTTTCCTTTAATATGTGAATGAAATTTTCCTACAATTGCATTATAGCTCAAAGGTTTAATCCTACAAGGTTTTAAGTCTTACTTCTTGTACATAAGGAATTGTTTTGTCTGTTTGTGATTTCTTAATGAGGTATCATTTTAAACTGTGAGGGGTAATGATACTGATGAATGGGGATTGACTTTATTTATTGATTAATATAAAAAGGGTTTTATTATAATCAAAAGGGAGGAAATGTGTTGGAAATTCATTAATTTCTGTGTTATCCTACTGTTATCCTATTATCTGAGCTTAGTGCTGTACAGGACAACAGCAGCGTAGCAGCTGTAAGGCCAAGGGATGTTGTGTCTTTGTGCACACGAGGCTAGGACATGGCGTCTTCTTAAAGATTAGAGCAAAAGTCTTCAGATATGCTTGTGACTCTGGGACACGTACTCTCTCCTGTGTATGTTTGGTATAAAACCTACCTTCTGCTAAGGGGGGGTAGGACACTCTGCATCTCTCCTTTGTGCTGTGTTCTCCTTGTGCACAAGTAAAATAAAGACAACTTGCTGTTTGATCCAGACACTGCCTTATAGTCAAGTATCTCAATCTAAAATTTCCATCACAGTGGTATTTAATATTTAACTTGTATTTTTTTACATCTTTTAGCTTGTACTGAAGTAGCTTTTCCAGCAATATTGCGTATGGTAACACATGATTTATGTTGTGCCATTCAATAAAAAGTTGTATAAGGCATTTTTGTTGAGAGAACATTTTACCATCATACAAAGAAAAATGCAAAAGTACTGTGAAATAGATTTGTTCTTGTAAATATATACAATATACAGTTTGTTACACAACTGGATTGTGAAAAACAATTATTAATCTGAAACCTCTAAGACAGTGACTCCAGATTCTGAACTACTCGATGTGTGTACCTGCTCTGTGTTTTGCTCATCAAAATATCCTGTATAATAAACATCTGGAAAAATTACAGTATCAGGGGGCATAGAGGAAGGACTTGGACAGTTTGTAATGTCATCAAAAACTTCATTAATAATTTGGAGAATAGCGTGTGCATGTTTCAGGTTGAATATTGGTAGGTGTTTAATAATGCACTGAATATCAAAAATACTTTCACTGTGCTCTAAGACCAGATCAATCAGTTCATAGCCAAATCCAGTACAAGCTGTTCTACTTGTGTACAATTTCTGATTGTCCTGAACTAGCGTTAATTGAAATTGCTCCAAGAGGTCCCTTAACAGCAACTTGTCTTCCTCCATCACCTCTCTACTGACAAGATGAACTAAAATACTTGTTTGAGCCAGTTCATACACCGGAGCAGTCTCCTGGCAACCTTCTGGCTGGCATTTGCATACTGAGTGACAATATGCGCAACACAGATGTCCTGGCATAATGGAAGTGGTATGTTCATCAAAATGGCTATACAGAGTCTCCCTAAAGCATGATTGTCTTTTGGTATTCAGCAGTTCCTTGACAACCTGATCCACCTTTGTGTGCTGTTTGATACAATAAATAACAGCATGTGACTGTTTGCCATCCCTGCCTGCCCTTCCAGTCTCCTGCACAATACTTTCCATATCTTCTGGAACACAATACAGAACCACATGTGATACTCTGGGAAAATTTAAACCCACTCCGAGGGCAGTAGTTGCAACGACAACTCTACAGTTGCCCTCACCGCTTAATGATGAGAGCACTCTACTCTTATTTTGTGGTAGTGTTTTGCTGTGAAACATGCCTATAATCATGCTGTCTGCTTGGTGCAGAGGACCTCTTCCAACATAACAAACATCACCCAGTTCAGCTTTTAGATAACAGAATATTCTACCAACAGTTTTTAAAGTCCAGCAATAAATAATAACAGGTGACATAGTAGTTCCCTTTTCTTTGACTTCCTGCACTATCCAGTCCATACAGTTCAGCTGAGGTCCAGATATATGAATCAATCCAAGTCTGATGTTGTTCCGATTTGGGCTTTCAATCACAGTCACTGCTTTTTCGAGGTGAAGCTGTCTTATCACTCTGGCTCTTGACTGGACATCAGCAGAGGCGGTTAGCGCCATAACAGGTGTCCCTGCAAGAAATGATGTAAAATTGTTATAAATAAGCTACTATAATTCACTGACATTTCATTCATGCATGTTCTTTATTTCATGTTTAATTAGTTATTAGCAGTAGTGGAAAGTAACAAAGTGCAAAAGTAAAAGTGCAGTACTTAAGTGAAATATTTAGGTGTCTGTACATACCTACATCTTAATGTGAATAAATTTTACTTTAACCTCATTACATTTTACAGTACATATCTGTATTTTGTACTCAACTAAAATTTTTGAAAAGCGAAAAAAGTAAATTTTGGTTTATTTATTATGGATTGCCCCTTTAGATGAATCATCTCTTTTTCAGGAGGCTTCTTTTCATTTGAAGTGTTATGTTTTAGCACATACATAATGCATATACTTCTTGAGTTCAAGTCTTAGCTTTGATTAAAATACATAATATGTCCAGACACATTGAGAAATTGATTGACACTAATATTTCTGAAAACACTTTCAAATTTTACTCTAAAGGTATAATTTTAGACATGTACTTTTAAAGTTCTACTTTCACTTAAGTATATATTTGCTTGTGTGTCTGTACTTTTATTTTACCACTGGTTAATAGAATCCTAACCTGGCTTGACAATGGACCGCAATTCTCCCAGTCTGGCAAAACACTCCCTGAAGGCACTTTTCTGTCCTTTCTCAGCCAGTCCCCTGTTTAAAAAAAAAAAAGTAAATAGAACATAAATGTTAGAAAGAAATTAGTTGTTGCCAGAATTCCATTATTGCATCTCATTGTTTATCAAATGTGTAGTTTTCTATTATACATCTAAAATCTTACCATTTGTAAGTGAGATGAACCTCATCAACCACGATGCCAACCAGCTCCTTCAGGTTAGATAGCAAGCGCCGCCATTTCTCATTCAACAGCCAAGCCTCTGGGCTGCCGAACAATAACTCTGCTTTACTGCTGAAAATTTCCTCATCGCTGTTTACTCCTAACTGCATCGCGGTAACTCCGAGTTTGGAGGCCTCGGTTACCTGCTGCTCCATAAGTGCAAGTAGAGGAGACACCACGACAACAACAGGAGTTGCATACAAGCACATCTTCTTTGCAATGAGTGGGGCAAACTGATAAATTAAGCTCTTTCCAAAGCCAGTGGGCAGCAACGCGAAAACATCTTTTTTTAAAATAAAGGCTTCTAGTGCTGTAAGCTGCTGTGGTTTTAATGACTCAGTATGTTTTTGGTAATTTAAAACGGAATTTACCACTGAATGAAACAAACTCTCGGCTCCTCGGTGCGCCATCTTCATTGTTGTTGGTGAGGAGACGCGTACGAGTGACGCTGCTCGCGAAGAACACGTGACTTAAATAAACCAATCAAAATGCACGGTAGGGTTTGGATTTGAGGAAACCACTGTGGACGGGCTGGTGACCAGACTGATATTTCTCTGTAGAGTAACACAGAGACATATCAGTCTGGATTTTCCAGGCAAACTGCTGTTGACTTCCATTCAAAATGCATTTTTGATAGGAGCGATAAGTGTTTGTAGCTGCACACACTTACATGCACACACACTCACACACATTAAATCCTACTCACACACGTCAACAACACTATCACAGCCCCAAAACACACACAAATAGTTTTAGCTTGAAATATTTATGGAGTCTGCCTACTGTGAGTAATAATGTATGCAAATGTAAATATGATGCTGACAATGGTAGATTTACAGTGCATAGGAAAATATCTCAACCCAGTAAAAAACAATAAAACATGAACCTTTGAATGGATTTTAACACTAGGGAATAAAAAAATTACTAAACTTAGAAATCAAATTGCAATTCCAGTGTATTCAAAAAATTTATTTTGAATGGGAGTCAATGGCACAAAACATGACAAAGGGACACAGATGTAACTATTTAGGTTAAAAATCATAGTAAAGACTTGGAAAAAAACACAAAAAAATAAAATTTATGTCAAAATACACAAACTGGCCAAATCTTATGCTGTGTGAAGCAACACAGCCAAAGATATGCCAAAATAAAATAAAAAGAACAAAAAAATGTCTGGGGTCACAGGAGGGTTAAATGGAGATTTTAAAAAAGAAGAATATTGAAGCTCCCAAAGTCAGATAACTTCCATTGTGTGGTTGTTTTCCCTTTATCCCGACTCATTTTTGTCGTATTTGGTATTGCTTCTTTGCAAAATCTATCCTCCTGCACAATGAACCTACAAGTCTGCAAACTGCAGCAGGATTTTGTATAAAACAGTACAGAGCAGGGTTAAGTGTGACTCTAGCTCGCGGCCATCACCGGAAGTCCCTGCAGATTTCCTTTTCATTTGATCAGGTTTGTTATTCCATAAACATTTGAACATTTTTGGTTCAAAATGTTTAAAAAATGTTGCATCAGGTGAGGGAAGGATGATAAGTAAATAAACAAACTGAGGAATTATTAAGGAGTTCATTAAAGTGACCTTTCCTTGTAAAGTTAGAGATTTTCCTCTCCAAGGCTGCAAAATTCTATCTACCTTTTCCCTTTTTTATAGTAATTATATTTAACAATGGTTGTAAATGATGTGGTTTTTGAATTCCTAAAGTATCCACAGAAGCATTTGTCCATCTAACTGGTAAATAAACTGATGCTCTGTGATCTTGTAATGAAATGTAAACAATTGAATTATTATGCAAACTGTGTCTAGAGTTGTTTCTGTAAATTCAGACGGAAACAGCTTTGTAAGAATGAAAGTGCTGCAATCCTGTTAAAAAGAGGCAGATAATATAAGATTACTCTTCTTTCTGCTCCTTTTCATTGATTTTTCATTTTGCTGATATGTATTTTCTTACTTTTTCTTTTAAATTATGAATGAAATAAAATAAATGAATAAAAATAAAGATGGACTGGAGCAGCAGCAGCTCTGACGTCCTCGGTGTAAACGGAAGCTTTTAAACAGACGCTCGTAAAACAAGCTGCTAACGGGACGTCCCGCTGTAAATTCAGGGTAACAAGCTGTGTGTAGATAAAAGTAAACATGATGTTGTTGTTTCCTGACCTGAGCTGTTCCAGTTTACAGTGAGGACTCTTCAGTCCAACAGACAACATCTCCAGCCCTGAGTCCTTCAAGTCGTTGTTACTGAGGTCCAGGACTCTCAGACTAGAGGACTGGGAGCTGAGGACTGAGGACAGAGCTTCACAGCTTCTCTCTGACAGGTTACAGCTGCTCAGTCTGGAGGAAAAGACATGTTTAGAAGAATTAAAGTTTATTAAAATGATATTCATAGATAAAACCAACAGAACTCACAGAGCTTTGTTGGAGGCTTTGACCACTGGCAGCAGCCTCAGGAGAGCCTCCTCTGAAGCAGAGTATTTCTTCAGCTCAAACACGTCCAGATCTTCTTCTGATGACAGTAAGATGAAGGCCAGAGCTGACCACTGAGCAGGAGACAGTCCACCTTCAGACAGACGTCCTGAACTCAGGTACTGTTGGATCTGCTCCACCAGAGAACGGTCATTCAGTTCATTCAGACAGTGGAGCAGGCTGATGCTTCTCTCTGCAGACACATCCTCACTCATCTTCTTCTTGATGTACTCAGCTGTTTTCTGATTGGTCTGGGAGCTACTTCCTGTCTGTGTCAGCAGACCTTGTAGAAGACTCTGATTGGTCGGCAGTGAAAGACCCAGGAGGAAGCGGAGGAACAAGTCCAGGTGTCCATTTGGACTCTGTAAGGCCTGGTCCACAGCTGTCTGGTGAAGATGTTTTAGTTTAGGTTTCACTCTGAGCAGTGACTTCTGGGTTTTTGTTGAGAGCAGGCTGGTCCCAGTTTTGACAAAGGTCCGATGGACGTGAAGAGCAGCCAGAAACTCCTGGACACTCAGATGGATGAAGCAGTAGACCTTGTCCTGGTACAGGCCTGGCTCCTCTCTGAAGACCTGTGTGAACACTCCAGAGTACACTGAGGCCTCTGTGGGCTCCAGGCCACACTCGCTCAGGTCTGACTCGTAGAAGATCAGGTTTCCTTTCTGCAGCTGCTCAAAGGCCAGTTTTCCCAGAGACTCCACCATCTTCCTGGTCTCTGGACTCCAGTGTGGGTCTGTCTCAGATCCTCCTTCATACTTGATGTTCTTGACTTTGGCCTGAACCATCAGGAAGTGGATGTACATCTGAGTCAGGGTCTTGGGCAGCTCTCCTCTCTCTCTGGTTTCCAACACATGCTCCAGGACTGTGGAGAGGATCCAGCAGAAGACTGGCATGTGGCTCATGATGTGGAGGCTTCGGGACGTCCTGATGTGGGAGATGATGACTGTGGCCTGCTGTTTGTCTCTGAACCTGTTCCTGAAGTACTGCTCCTTCTGTGGGTCGGTGAACCCCCTGACCTCTGTCACCACAGAAACACACTCAGCAGGGATCTGATTGGCCGCCGCGGGTCGTGTGGTTATCCAGAGGCGAGCGGAGGGAAGCAGGGTCCCCCTGATGAGGTTTACCAGCAGCACATCCACTGAGCTGGACTCTGTGCTGTCAGTCAGGGCCTTGGTTTTGGTGAAGTCCAGAGGAAGTCTGCACTCGTCCAGACCGTCAAAGATGAAGACCACCTGGAGGTCTTCAAAGCTGCAGAGTTCTGTATTAGTTTGACTAAAGAAGTGATGAACAAGTTGCTCCAAGCTGAAGCTTCTCTCTTTCAGCACATTGAGTGCTCTGAAAGTGAATGGGAACAGCAGCTGTATGTCCTGGTTGGCTTTGCCTTCAGCCCAGTCCAGACTGAACTTCTGAGTGAGCACTGTTTTCCCGATGCCAGCCACTCCCTTTGTCAGCACTGTTCTGATTGGTCCATGTGTGTCAGCTGGGCCTTTAAAGATGTCTTCACATGTGATGGCTGTCTCTGGTCTGCCTGGTTTCCTGGAGGCTGTTTCGATCTGTCTGACCTCATGTTCCTGGTTGACCTCTGAAGGCCCTCCCTCTGTGATGTAGAGCTCTGTGTAGATCTGGTTCAGAAGGGTGGGGTTTCCTGCTTTAGTGATGCCCTCAAACACACACTGACACTTCTGCTGCAGGTTAGACTTCAGTTTACTCTGACAAACTCCAGAATAACTCCCTGAATGAAGACAACAGATGAAGCCATGAGTCTCAGAGAATATAAAATGACTGTGAGCACCTTGTTAAATGTGTTAAATGGTCCTACTGCTCCACAGACGCTCAGCCAGCTCCTTCTGCTTCATCCTCCTCAGGAAGTTCAGTGTGATCTTCAGAAAAGCCTCACTGCTGCTCCTCTGCTCTTCATCCTCATCCTTCAGAGGCTCTAAGCATTCTGGGTAATCTGTACTCAGAACCTTGTGGAGTTTCTTCAGCTCCTTCTTGACAAAGGTGAAGATGTCCTCCTCCAGAAGCTGAGCAGATACATTATAAACAACACAAATGCAGTCAGTGCTCAGATCTACATAAAACCATCTCCTTTTATGAAAATTGAAGAGTCTACGACTTAAACGCTAGAGTCTTCAAATCCAACTAATATTATCTAAACACATGTTGTAACTTTTCCAAATTAAAAGGTTTTTGAACAAAGCCAAGTCTCAACATTTTGTGATCCATCATTTGAAAGCTTAGACCTTCTAGTGTCTGAAGATCTGCACCAGAAGAGTGATATCAAAAATTAAATTGAAATTAAAAAGGACCTAGCAAGGACTTACTTCACAGTTGGCTTTTGAAATTCATTACAGTCATGGCCTTACTTGTCAAAAACAACTGTGCCCATTTTCACATCTCTAGATACAACTATATTGGATCTGTTAATGCTTTAGTTTGTAGTTAGTATATAATGGAACAGTTACACATGTGATCAGATTATGAGACAAATAAAAAAAAAAGAAGTTAAATAAACCATAAAAGTCACAACCTGTAAAATAAATGTCCTTAGGGTTTATAGAGGGCTTTCTGTTTGCTGTGCACAGCGGGGTGACATCTGCTGGTCACTGAGTGCCATGACACATTGAAATGATAAAGAAGGCTATGGAGCTGTATTCACTGTTATCTGTGAGAGCCGCCCCTTGTTGGAAACCTCATGTGATTGGCTACAAGTATCTGAGATTAAAACCTCTCTGTCCTATCAGAATAACACAGGGGAGTTTGGAGTTTGTTCTCTCTCTGTCACCAAAAAACATTACACCCAGCAACAAAAATGGAAATGACAGAAATAAAAACACAGTGAGAGCAGACCTTAAATACTGAGTCCACATGAAGCTTCTCTCTGTGGAAAAGAACATTTACTTTATTAAATACACAGTAAATGCTGCTTCTTAATATTCTTGCTCTGATAAATGAAAGTCAGCTCTACCTTCTCTTCTGCTTCACTGAACTCTGTTTCTCTGACTTTCTTTTAAAATTAGATGGTTCATACATAGACCAGTCACTGCTGAAGGACTCACAGCTGGGGCCTGGTTCAGACTCTGCTCTGTGCTGGATCCTGGTTTATTTAATAAAAGAAAAGATCTGTTTAAAACTTTAAATCACACAAACAAAGCATTCAGAAAAAATATAACCACACAAGTCAGACAGATACAACACTGTGTGATCAGTGATGAGAGTTTGTGTTTTTCTGACAGTTTTTGACAGTCGTTTCTTTCAATTCAATTCAGTTTATTTGTATTGCCCAGTATCACAACAAAAATCGCCTCAAATGGCTTCACAAACAGTTAATCAAACATAAACACATGATCAACACAAACAATAACTACACTCAACTAAACAGACCCAGAACACTCCTGTCCTTAGACCCTCTTTCTCGGTAAGGAAAAACTCCTAAAAAAACAGCTGTGGGAAAAAAAGAAACCTTATGGAGCCCATATTGAAGGAGAGATCCTCTCCCAGGACGGACAGGCAACATGTGTCAGGAGTTAGTTCATTAGCTCATCTATAGGATCATAGATCACTCTGTAAGGATTCATCCACACAGGGAGTGGGGGTGAGGTAGGTAGGTTCTTTGAGTTAGAAGATCACTGTTTGTCTGATTCCAACTAATAATGTTACTGAGGATCTTCACTAAACATGGAAAATTACTAAGATTTTAGTGATTTTTAAAGTACAGAAGTCACCCTTTGTTATTATCCATTATTGTCACAGCTTTTGGTATTGTTCATTTAGTGACAAGCTCTGTAAATACAAGGGATGTAATGATCCACTGAAGTCACAATTCAAATCACGATTTTCTGTTCATGATTGTTTTTTTTTTTCTTTAATTATGACCAAAAGGATTTTTTTACATAGCCTATTTGTGTCTCCTTGTCAAACTTCAATTGTTGTACATTTCTTATTAACAGAAGTTGAATAAAACAGATATTAAAACAATGACATGTCAAAAATAACAAAAATATACAAAATAATTTGTTAGTGACTTTTGTTAACATCTTTCTACTCTCCTCCAAAAACAGAGACACTTGAATAGCATACAGTGCATAGAGAGGCAGCTTATCATAAATCCACTCCTCAGTAAGATATAATGGGCCTAATATAAGCCAGGTTTTATAAAAATATCCGTGAGGAAAGGCTCATCCTCAGTAAAGACTCTGATCTCCATGGAAACGCTCCGGGGGAGGGTCAGCTGAAACTCATATAAAATTTAGGCTGCTATTAGCTTTCCTTTAGCTCGCTGCTAACAACAAGCTACTTTCTGAACAATGATAAACGGAGCCTAAATAAAACCTTCAGCTGTGTCTCTCTTGTTGTTGTTCCTTTGTCAATGAGGGCGCTGTGTTCGCTCCTGCGTCTGTGGCAGAGACAGAGGTGAGTAATGAAGCTCTTGTACAGGCTTTTCACGTTCCCAGCAAGTCAGGATAATTATACTGTAAACTAAAACTTTATATAAATTCATGTTTCTCTTGGTCAGGTAATGATGTCTACTGCCAAACATGCGAGCCAGATTACACACTGTTAAACTGTGGCGGTCTTCATGCTGTTTTAAAAGGACATCACGATTCATTTTTTTCACACCAATTCAAAATTTCTCTCTTTTGCATCGATTTTTAACCGATTTAAAAAGAATCGTTACATCCCTAGTAAATACTGGACAGACAGTTCATAAAGAGAATTAAATGCTTTTTTTAAAAATATCATTTTAAATATATAAAACCACATGATGTAATTATTTTCTATATGTTGGTTTTTGAGTTCAGATTATTTTTGTCATCTAAAATACGGTCCAGTTTTTCTTTTGAAGTTTATTCACAGGAAACAGAGCTGGTCCCAGGAGGTTTTACAGTTTTTCTCAATCACATCACATTTGTTCAGTCAGAATTGTCTTTTGCAAAACAGCTCACACAGAAAATCCAAACAAGATTTCAGATTTTCAAAACAAAGGCTTTTCTTTGCAAAATGTTCTGTGATCAAAACTCTTAAATTATCCCACAAAGCAGGTTTTTGCATCAAACTGCAGTCTCATGTTTTCATTCACACATTCACTCATTCACACAGCAGCTCAGACTCTGAGTCCTGCTCTCAGTAACTGCAGCTCTCACTGATTTACTGCAGCTCTCTCTGATTTACTGCAGCTCTCGCTGATTTAATGCAGCTCTCACTGATTTACTGCAGCTCTCTGATTTACTGCAGCTCTCAATGTTTTACTGCAGCTCTCTCTGATTTAATGCAGCTCTCTCTGATTTACTGCAGCTCTCTGATTTACTGCAGCTCTCAATGTTTTACTGCAGCTCTCTCTGATTTACTGCAGCTCTCTCTGATTTAATGCAGCTCTCGCTGATTTACTGCAGCTCTCTCTGATTTAATGCAGCTCTCTCTGATTTAATGCAGCTCTCTCTGATTTAATGCAGCTCTCTGATTTACTACAGTTCTCTGATTTACTGCAGCTCTCTCTGATTTAATGCAGCTCTCACTGATTTACTTCAGCTCTCTCTGATTTACTACAGTTCTCTGATTTACTGCAGCTCTCTCTGATTTAATGCAGCTCTCTGATTTACTACAGTTCTCTGATTTACTGCAGCTCTCTCTGATTTACTGCAGCTCTCACTGATTTACTTCAGCTCTCTCTGATTTACTACAGTTCTCTGATTTACTTCAGCTCTCTCTGATTTACTGCAGTTCTCTGATTTACTGCAGCTCTCTCTGATTTACTGCAGTTCTCTGATTTACTGCAGCTCTCTCTGATTTACTGCAGCTCTCACTGATTTACTTCAGCTCTCTCTGATTTACTACAGTTCTCTGATTTACTGCAGCTCTCTCTGATTTACTGCAGTTCTCTGATTTACTGCAGCTCTCTCTGATTTACTGCAGTTCTCTGATTTACTGCAGCTCTCAGTGATTTACTGCAGCTCTCGCTGATTTACTGCAGCTCTCGCTGATTTACTGCAGCTCTCGCTGATTTACTGCAGCTCTCACTGATTTACTGCAGCTCTCTCTGATTTACTGCAGCTCTCTCTGATTTACTGCAGTTCTCTGATTTACTGCAGCTCTCTCTGATTTACTGCAGTTCTCTGATTTACTGCAGCTCTCAGTGATTTACTGCAGCTCTCGCTGATTTACTGCAGCTCTCGCTGATTTACTGCAGCTCTCGCTGATTTACTGCAGCTCTCGCTGATTTACTGCAGCTCTCTCTGATTTACTGCAGCTCTCGCTGATTTACTGCAGCTCTCGCTGATTTACTGCAGCTCTCTCTGATTTACTGCAGCTCTCTCTGATTTACTGCAGAGTCCATCCTGGTTCATACGTCACACAAATGGACAGGAGACTGTGGAGGTTTTCACTAAACCTGACAGTTTTTATATAATACAAAAACATGTATGTGAGTAGAGAATGTGTATCTTGCTGATTTCTGTATTGTACTGTATTATTTCACAACAGTATTTGCTTACTGTAATGTGCTGTAAACCTGCAGAGTGTCCTGTACAGTCTGTGTACAGTCTGTCAGAAATTTACAGTTACAGCAAACTGAAACAAGGAACATGAGCTTTATTCTTACTATTATTCTTTATTCTGACATCTTTAGCACTGTCAGTGGGAGCACTGCTAACAATAAAAATTATAATTATTCTGATAAAAAAAAATATTATGCATGTATATGGTTTTTCTTCATTTGTTGGCTGCTGGGAAAACTCTCTTCAGTGATGGATCCAACTTCATTGCAAACAGGTCTCCTCAGTCTACATGATTTATTTAAAAAAAAGAAAAATAATGAAAAAAAATGATATTGTTTTCTGTAAAAATGCTGTATATTGAGTCATTCTGCTGGCTCTCTGCCCAGACACTTTTCCCTTTGATTCCTGTGTGAAACTGAAACAGAAGTCATTTCCCTGGAATCAGACGCTGAGTGCTCACAGATGTTGGATTTTTGCATCCACGTTTAAGTTTCTATTAAAAAAAAAAAACAGCATTTTGACCAAAATCTCTTTCCATGAGTGAACAGGACTGTTTTGGCCAAACAAAATGATTTCAGTGAAGCTGTGTCTGTGCGAGAGCTGTGTGAAGAGTTTTGAGAAAGAGTTTGAAAACTGTGTCAAATGATAAGAAATGTTATAAATGATTTACAAACAGAGAATCCTGTTGAAATATAAGTTTGAAGAAGAAGATCAAATGGAACCAGATTTCGGTAAATGAGCTAAAGCAAATGAGAAAAACTGTATTGTATTGTATTGTATTTTAACATGTTCTGTAATACACAGAGGTGAAAACTTACAGCTCTGTGCTGAAGTGTAATGGTATACTCATAGACCAATCACTCCCGAGGGACTCACAGCTGGGACCAGGTTCAGAAGGATTTTGTTTCTGGTGGATCCTGAGACAAAGAAGAAAACAAACTTCAGTAAAACACATGGCACTGTTTTGTTTAAATCTTCAAAATATTAAAATTTTGTGCTTCTACAAAGTGTTACTGTGCCCCTTCAGTCAGAGACACACATGTAGTATCAATGAAACACAGATTATTCACAGGTTACAGGTTGTTTTTCATGTTTTAAAACTATTTCTCTGACTTATATATTATATTTTAATGTAATCCAATCCTCTCTCTCTCTCTCTTGTTGTGAATCTTTTTTTTTTTTTTCTATTTCAGGGCTTGGTGTTTTCTAGTAAATGAACATCACTTTTATGTGACACCTAAAGCTAGTTTTAAGACCATAGCCAGACTCATATTATTAAAATGTTTTAACTGTCAGTTAAAGTGAAAGTGAATCTGACTCACTGTGGACCATCTTCTCTTTTAAAATCTATCCCCCATTCCTTGGACTCATCACTTCTGCAGGAGACCCCTCTGGTCCCAGGAGCAGGTCTGTGGACACAGATGGTGCAGTGGTTTTAGTGCTGAGCTCTGACCTGGAGAACAGTGGTGGACCGTAACAGATCCTCATCTCACCTCTGAGCTTTGGGGCTGTCAGTGGTTTTAGAGGGAGGGGCCCCGTCCTCTCTGTGCTCTCTCTGATCCATGCTCAGTCCAGAGACCTACAGAATGACCCTATCTGACGCTCAGATGGTTGATGATGCTACAATAATTCATTCCCAGCAGCAGCACATGTCAGAGTTATGGACTAATGACTGTAATAAGATGAAAATCAGGTGCTACCTGTAGTTTGACACTGGCAGGATACACAAGGATTCAGCTGAGGGCCTGTTAATACTGAAGACTATAGGCAGGACCTTGTTCTTCCTCCCAAAAGCCCAACCCCTCGTCCTCGCCGTGGGAGGTGGAAACAGGAGGGGTCTGCTGGGACAGGACAAGTATGGTTTGGGTCTACAGACTCATGGGCCGCTACAGGAAACAAAAACAGATTAGACCACATTAGAAGCAACCAAACAGTGTAAACCAGAACTGGATTAGTTCTGGAGCCAAACCCAGGATTTAACCAGGACTACTACCAAGTCATCAACACTAACTACATTAATAAGAAGGAAAACATGAAAAGGCACAATTTATTTTGAGTTAGCAACAAACAAGGCTAAAGTTAGGCACAAAATGATGTTAATGTCCAAGGTTTAAAACAGTTATTTTATCAGTAAACGTGAAGACAGGACAGTTTGTAAAATGTAGTATTAGAGATTTAGTAGAGATGCTGTTTGTGGTTAAGTTTTTTAGGACTGCTCCTAAATAATGTAATAATTATTTTTCAGTGTCCAAGCTTGTTACAGTCTCATACATATATATAATAGCACTTATACTGAGTTTTTCCTGCCCTGGGGCTTTGTACAACACTGTTTTAAAAAATCTGAATGTCAAAAAAGAATAAGTTATTCATGGATCTACTCTGGCCATGCTTTTTCAGACAAAAGACATAAATGTGATTATCTAAGATACACAAGTACCTAACTATGAACTGGTGAGCTGGCACTGTAACTGTAATAACTGCACAAATGACAGTTTGATGAAGCAGTGAAGACCTTAAACCAGGGGGGTAACATCAGGCAGTGCAGACAGTGCAGACCGTCCTGGTCAAGTCTGTGTTTAAAATAATTAATATTCATAATAATTAGAAGCAGCATATAAAGCTGGTACAGATTTGAAAATAAATTCAATTTTAAATCCTATTAAATTCATACATTTCTAACAAAAAAATAAATCATGTATTTTTAGGATAAATACACAAAGTGTAATAATAATTTAAAAAATTAATAAAGTTTCACAAAATTCTCCCTAAATAATAATAAACAAACCATTGTTTTTGTGTTAAACTCAACAGTAACCTTTGATAAATTAAAAACCTTAATGCATGAACCTCAAGTACTGAATGTGCTTCATAACTTTAGGGCCCAGTCTGAAATCTTGCACTGGGGCCCCACATTACCAAGTTACGCCACTGCCTTAAACAGACTTTATTTACTGGCTTTACAGCTATGTAATCTTGTAATGTAGCGTATCATAATTGACAAGTGCTAAAAGATGTCACGCCTTTACCGCTGTGTCTCTGTGTCTCATAAAACCATAATCACTGTCTCCATTTCTTCTTTGGGCAGATTAAAATCCACACACCGTCCATTCTGACAGACTGTGTCCATCACAGAAAGGATCACGCTAGAAACTTTGCTAAATTTATCAAAATTACTCAATAAAGGCTTACAGAACGTAACACAACATGTGTCACACACCTGTGCCTCAGGACACACCCACACACACCTGAGACACAAACTACCAACCAACAATGACTGTAACAGACTTCATCTAAACTATAATAAAACCACAGAATCCCTTTCATGCCATAACACCACAACAAATCTGTGTTTTGACAACACACAGCACTCACTCCTCACTGGAAACATGGGTGATCCATTTCATTCTCTTTTCTGAAGAAAAAGTCCTGCATTTCCTGAAAAGCCAGGTTTGTCCAGAATCACAGCTGTCCTGAAGTTTGGTCTCAGTTATGACAGATGATAATCCAAATCCAGTCCCTGTTTGCTGGCACCCGTTTATATTTGGGTCTGTACTCACTCTTCTTTACATTGAGCTGCTCTCTCTGTGTCCCACAGTCGTAACTGTTATTACACTGACTGTAACAGTTATTACACTGACCGTAACAGTTATTACACTGACTGTAACAGTTATTACACTGGCCGTAACAGTTATTACACTGACTGTAACAGTTATTACACTGGCCGTAACAGTTATTACACTGACTGTAACAGTTATTACACTGACTGTAACAGTTATTACACTGACTGTAACAGTTATTACACTGACTGCAACAGTTATTACACTGACTGTAACAGTTATTACACTGACCGTAACAGTTATTACACTGACTGTAACAGTTATTACACTGACCGTAACAGTTATTACACTGACCGTAACAGTATTACACTGACTGTAACAGTTATTACACTGACCGTAACAGTTATTACACTGACTGTAACAGTTATTACACTGACTGTAACAGTTATTACACTGACCGTAACAGTTATTACACTGACTGTAACAGTTATTACACTGACCGTAACAGTTATTACACTGACCGTAACAGTTATTACACTGACCGTAACAGTTATTACACTGACTGTAATAGTTATAACAAATCTGTATAAAAAGAGTGGTATCATGAGTGGGGAACTCTGAGCCACAGCTCGATCAAAACAAGCCTTCTCTGCAGCTCACTGTGTACACAAACTAAACACAACCAGACAATAACAAATAATAAATAACTACTTCAGTGAGAGATATAACTTGTCTTTAGTAGGATTGTTATTACTGCAGCTGCCTACTTCTTCAGTTCTTTGGTTTGTATGGAGTTATAGTGTTCATAGAGACTCGTCACAGTGGCAGTAAGCAACAGCCTATGATAATCTTTTTTTTTTTTTTTTTTAGGCCTCATTTTTTGTGTGAGACATTTGAATGTCTGTAATTCAATTTAATTTTAAAGTAAAAGATTGGCCTAGATTTTAAAACCTAATGTGACCGATACTGCCCTTAGCAACAATTAATTACTTGCTAATGCACCTCATTATAATATGCAACATTTTATAAATTTGACTGAAAAAAAAAGTTACACTCATTTATATTATTTAGTGTGAAAGAGGTTTTGGCCCTGGATTTGTTTTTAATTCACCTGGAGGTAAAGATAAAGACACTGTTCCTGCTGCGTCTCTGGGACTTGAACTGATTGGACCCAGAGCAGCTGCACACATCACACTTAACAACCAGATAAACACAACACTGTTCTTTAAATAAATCCTCATGCACTGACACACATCATATCTGCCCTACACTGCCCTCTGGAGCCACAGGCCAGTCACTGCAATTAAACACACAAAACTAAAACAGCACAGGAGGAAAATCATGAGGCAGGACCTAACCACCATTAAAAACCAGAATAATAAATCCTACATTAAAAACAGCAGGTCCACATCTGGATTAAATAAGATTAAATAAAGTATAAAAAGGCAGCTCCAAACTAAAGTTGGTCTACATCAATTCAATCAGATCAGAAAAGTCAGAAATGAACTCAGGACTAAACTTGACTTTAATGAGCACCAACAGCTGGTAAACATGTTCATCACATTGATTAAAGTCATTCAAAACCTCATCAAACTAAGATTAAACTCCAGATATACAGAGGCTAGAACCAGGAAATAAACCAGGACTAACTCAGGACTGAACTAAATCTGGACTAAACCAAGACTAAACCAGGTCTAAAGTCAGAACTAAACCCAGGACTAAACCCAGAGCAGAGCGGTGTTGAAAATAATCAAACTGAGTCAAACCTGAGTGGATCCAAAGTGTCCCAGAGAAAAGTGTGCGACTGAAGGAAAAGGTTTGTTTGTGTGTTCCTCCTGGAGACTCAGAGCTGCACCTGGATTGGACCCCAGGGAGAGGTCCACAAGAGAAAAGGTTCATTATAGTCCTGACTGTGGTGAGGACAGAGTCTACAGTATACGATACTATAATGTTTCACTAATCCCAGAGTTTATTTCTGAATGAACTGACTGCTTCTTAAAATGCAGTTTGTCCTGATTCACTGAGAGTTCCTTAAAGAGGATGTTTTTGTCTCGGTGCTGTGTTTGTAAAATGAGGACAAACTCATTCTTTTGACATTTTGCACTGAATCAACCTGGCCACTAGATGGAGCCATTGTCTGAGTTATGTTACAGTTTTCTCATTTGCTTTAACACATTTCTCCATTCAAAATCCTCTTCTGAAAAACACTTTTTGACATTTTTTTTCATGCATTGTTTCACAAAGTTATAATCCTTCATTTTAATTTGATGTATATGTTTTCACAATTTCAGAGGTTTTAAACATTTTTTTGGGCTGATGAATATTCTGACCACTTGCTGAGGGCAAACAAAATAACACAGACTTTCCAACCACAGACCATACATTCAAAAGAATTTGACCAAAAAAGACAAAAATGTGTGCATAAAGATAGCAGAGGTATATGCATTTCCTTTAGATTTAACTTTGTAAGTATGTCAATTTTTATTTATTTTTAATTTATTTTATTAGTTTATTTGACAGGGACAATGTGCAAATACATTAAAGATGCTTTACACCAGATTATAGCTGAAGCTAGTTTCCATCTGTAGTCCCTGAGCAGGTGAGAAATACCACATAAGCAAATACAAGCAATATAAACAAAACACATTCACACGCTGTGACTATGAATTATTACACAATTATACATTAAAATCTCACTAAGACCACATCGTACCTGTTACAATTCTTAATGCTGACCCTGCTGATTTTCCAATAGTAATTTCTTGAGATTAAATGAAAAGTTTTTCATGTCAGAGGAAAGTTTCAGACTCTGTGGGAGTTCCATTCTTTAATGGCTTTGAAGGAGAAAGCTGTCTGTGAGAAAGCAGAACTCCGCTGAGGTAATCTGCAGTCATTTGGACCTGGAGGTCCTCACTGTTTGTTCAGAGCAGAGCTGCACAATTTTTTCCAGTGGAGGAGGCGCTGCATTATTTAAGATTTTAAAGATTAATCGCACATATATTTTTTTATTATAATTTTCATAATATACACTTTTTTATGAAAGACCTCTTTTGTCCCGACTTTCAAGAATGAGTGAAATATTTTATATGGCACCTAGTGTTGTAGTCAAGACCGTAGTAATCCAGACCAAGACCAGTCCAAGTCCAGACTGAACCCAGACTGAGACAAGGCCGAGACTTTCAGGGTTCAAGGCCGAGTCAAGACCGAGACCAAGACAAACAGAGACCAGTGAACTAACACTAAATAAAGGGGGAAAGTAAAAAAAAAAAAAAAAAAAAAAAAAAAAAAAGTTCAAAAACGAAAAAAGATTATTTTAATGATTTAAAGCAACAGACTCCACAAACAAACAGAGACAGATCTTGTTCCTGGTTCTTCTGATGCACAAAACTAATTACTTACAAATGAATACAGATTCAAAAGTAAAGTATTTTCTTATGTTTGGTTTAAAAAAAATCTCAGAGACCGCCACATCTGAGACAAGACCAAGACCGAGTAAAAAACTGTTCTCCAGAGCGGTCTGGGGCGCTCCAACACTAATGGCACCTTTTGTTTTTGATGCACACTTTGTTTTCTTGCTGTCTGCTCTTTATTCTGTACGACAGTAAGAGCTGCCTTAACAAGTGACTTTCTCCACTTGTCACATTAATAAAGTTCAGTCTTATTTGATCTGATCTTAAATGATATTCCTTATTTACTGTCTCACACATTTGACAGTTTTCTCTCCACACAAGCTTTTGATTTTTCATGTCCTGGATTCATCCTTCCATCTGATCAGAAACACAGTCTGCCCTCTCATTCTGACTCCTGTCTGCAGCACTGACACAGGAGCGTCCTGGTTTGTTTGGAGACAAAAGCTGATCACTGACTCATTTTTACACCAGTTCACCTCCACTGAAGATTAAAATGTATCATTAGACACAGAATCCAGTGTGGACGTGTGTTTTTCTGTGGAGAACACAGTGTTTTTGTCTGGGGCCTGTGTGAAAAGTTTGGAGGAGAAATGAGGAACATTTAAAGTGAGGCTTTGCAGAACAGAGAGCGCTTTCACAAAATAAGGACAAAAAAGTCTTAGTTATGTATTAGACAGAAAAAAGTGAATTAAAAAGTCAAAGGCACAAGGTCTAGGCCTGGATTTGTGGATTTATGGAGCGCACAGGTCCCAGTCTCCTCCTCCTGGACAGTTTCAGCAGGTCTGAGAGTCCACCACATTTTAATCTAAATGTGAATGTGTGTCACTTCTTCTCCTCCTCTGCTCTGTTCCCTTCAGAGGAGTCCACAGGGAATCCTCTGCTCCATCTGAGCCTCTGCATCCTCTTCTCTCACACCCACTAACTTCATGTCCTCTTTCACTACATCCATAAACCTCCTCTCTGCTCTTCCTCTAGGCCTCCAGCTCTGACCTCAGCCTCATCCTTCTACCCACTGTCCCTCCTCTGTACCCTCACTGTCCCTCCTCTGTACCCTCACTGTCCCTCCTCTGTACCCTCACTGTCCCTCCTCTGTACCCTCACTGTCCCTCCTCTGTACCCTCACTGTCCCTCCTCTGTACCCACATTTTCACTGTTCCTCCTCTGTACCCACATTTTCACTGTTCCTCCTCTGTACCCATATATCCACTGTCCTTCCTCTGTACCCATATATCCACTGTCCATCTTCTGTACCCATATATTCACTGTCCCTCCTCTTTACCCATATATCCACTGTCCCTCCTCTGTACCCATATATCCACTGTCCCTCCTCTATACCCATATATCCACTGTCCCTCCTCTGTACCCATATATTCACTGTCCTTCCTCTGTACCCATATATCCACTGTCCTTCCTCTGTACCCATATATCCACTGTTCTTCCTCTGTACCCATATATCACTGTCCTCCTCTGTACCCATATATCCACTGTCCCTCCTCTGTACCCATATATCCACTGTCCTTCCTCTGTACCCATATATCCACTGTCCTTCCTCTGTACCCATATATTCACTGTCCCTCCTCTGTACCCATATATCCACTGTCCTTCCTCTGTACCCATATATCCACTGTTCTTCCTCTGTACCCATATATTCACTGTCCCTCCTCTGTACCCATATATCCACTGTCCTTCCTCTGTACCCATATATCCACTGTTCTTCCTCTGTACCCATATATTCACTGTCCCTCCTCTGTACCCATATATCCACTGTCCTTTCTCTGTAATTAATTAATAGAATTATGATTACAATTTTTATTTTTGCTCCCAACGTTAATAAAAACTATATAATTGAGAAAAAGTGATTAATCAAAGTATTTTATGAAAGACAAACTGTCTCCTCCCAAAACCTGCAGCAGAACTACTCATGTGATGGACTGCATTTAAAAACATGGCAGGAGGAGAGCAGCAGCAGAAGATCTTAGTGAGCAGAGGAGGCAGAACAAATTCTGTTGTTTGGGAGCAGTTTGGGTTTGAGGAGGCCAACGTTGAGCGTGTGTTTATTTACTCAAACACCTATGGAGCTAACGCTAACCCACAGCTATGGGGTAAAAGCAAAAGTAAAAAGAAAGCTCGTCTTAGGCCCATTACCATTTCTCTCCCTTTCCTCTTCTCCTTAGCTCTTCTCCTTCATTTTGTGCGTTCACGAGAGACGAAGGGATGTCTCAGTTCTCTTTTGGACTGAGGGGAAGGGTGAGGGCGCTTTACCAGATGCACACTTAAAAACAAGGGCTAGCAGGAGTTTACCATGATACATTGTGTTTATCTGTAACGTCCACAGGTGACAGGAGGCTGCTGCTGAGTTCTGTGGTTGTGTATGGCCTCATTTAGTTTGACACAGCTGAGATGAGCCAGTAGAATACAAATATGGAGGAGAGTTGTGCTCATATTCTGATAAGGACTAAGGACTAGGTCAGTGAATATTACAGAGTCACATTGTTCAGATAATAACAGAGTAACATGTCCCCACTCAGCTGTTAGGAGAGCTCACTCATTTAATCAGCTTTAAGTCTCTGTGCTTTCTTTAAATGTCTCCTCTCCAGCTGTTTCCTTTGTCAAGTACCAAGTAAAGAAATTGTAACAGGACTAATGAGAACTAAAGCACTTGTCCAAACCAAAGAGAATAAGTCACAACCAATCAATAAAGCCAAACACTCTGAACCTGATCGAACTAGGACTAAACCCAAAGTCTATACCTGAGTTGTAATCCAGGATCATCTCAGGTCTGATCTTAAGCAGAACTAAACCAAGACAAAAGCCTGGTTTAACTTTATGAAATGAAAATACCAATTTTTTTTTTTTTTCTTTAAAAGCTTAAATAACAATGTGTTTTTTTCACAAATAAACCTCTCCGCAGTCTGAGTTTTCAAAAACATTGTGATAACACTAAAATATTGAATACAGTGCCCCGAGCTGGATCTAACCTTTCTGAGGCCCGAAGCAAAATTCAGGGGCCCTACTATCAGCTATGTCTTATCAATGCTAGTTTTCATTTAATTTATTAATAACCTTTAAATCAATTGTTCAGCTTTTTATAAACTGTCCCCCTGCCTGACTGAGTTTTTAGACATGTTTTGTTTAGTAAACATTTTATTGACTACATCAGTGTAGGCTTCAGTTTATTAAAGCCAAGTTTATACATAAATATTTAATTTAACCCACTCTTTCACAGAACCAAAGCTATTTTTATTAATTAGGCTTCTTAGTATTTCACTGATGTACTGTAATAGGCTTCAAATAAGCTAAACATACAAGCCTATTTAACCATTTTGTTACCCTCTTTAGGGCCCTGACCCACCATTTGAGAAGCACTGTGCCAAACTAACCTACACTTGCACCAAACAGATTCATGTTGTACCAGGACCAGTTAAATATAGTTTGATGGTTAATTGGCTTTAAACAGAAAGTCAACACTCACAGTTTAGACCTGGAGTTACATTTAACTGTTACACACATCTCCCACAGCCTCTGACAGTACCTGTGTAATACAGTTAAAACTTTCACAAACAGCCACTGTGTCTTCTGTTAAACCAAATGACAACAGCAATAGTGAGGAACAAAATAGAAAACACTGACAGCAACTATAATTAAAACTCCTTAGAACGTATTAGTTCAGATAAGCTCCTACTTTTGGTAATGAAATGTAAAACTCCTCAGTCACAGTTGGTGGTTGTGTGTTGTAGCCACAGCTGCCCTGGGATGGAATCGTTGATGCTATTCTGCTCCAATGACTTCTCCGTCTATCAAAAACACAAAAACACAAACACATGCAGGCGAAGTGGGTGCAGAGTCCTTCCCAAGGACACAGCCACAGTAAGAACTGGGTCACCTCCTGCTCAAATATCAGAGCACAGGACGACCTTTCTACCTCCTGAACTCTCACCCAACATCAACTTAGACTCAACATTTAAACTGTCAGAACCTGATCAAACTAAGACTAAACCCAGCATTTAACAAGAAAATAAACCAGCACTAACTCAGGCTTCAGGACTAAAAACAGAACTAAACCCAGGACTAAACCCAGAGCAGAGCGGTGTTGAAAATAATCAAACTGAGTCAAACCTGAGTGGATCCAAAGTGTCCCAGAGAAAAGTGTGCGACTGAAGGAAAAGGTTTGTTTGTGTGTTCCTTCCTGGAGTGACTCAGAGCCGCACCTGGATTGGCTGAGGGCCAGGTGGGCGGGGCTGCAGTGGGCGGGGCTTCACACTGACTCCACAGGTGACAGGAGGCTGCTGCTGAGTTGTGTGGTTGTGTATGGCTTCATTTAGTTTGACACAGCTGAGATGAGCCAGTAGAATACAAATATGGAGGAGAGTACAGAAAGAGTGCAGCTTTTAGTGCAGAGATGGGGCACTGAAAATCAGTTTTAATGCTTTAACAGGGCTCATTTACAAAGATACAACAGTAATGTGTTAATTTGAAGGCAGACAAAACAAAAAAAACAGACTTTACCTGCAACACTTTTTCCTTGATTCTTGCTCGTATTTCCTGAATTGCAGCCTTTTACAGCTCCTGTATCTGAGCTTTCAGTCTGTTCCACGTCCTTTGAAATCCTTGCTGTCATGGAAAAGTCTTTAAACGCTGTGTAAAGTCTACATGAAGTCTCACTGTGTTTATCCCATTACCTCCCAGAGCTCACTGCGGCGCCTGATTGACAGTTGCCTCTACAGAGGCTCGAGGCTGCGCTGCGTAAATTTGATCGAGTGGAGGACATGGAAAATAAATTTTACTTGTTATATTTATTTGTTCCCCATCAGCACTGCAAAAAGGCCACTGATACATTTTGTATAATTGTTTGAATGGTTACTGGCTCTGACAGACAGAGAAGAACTTTCCTCTCTGTCTCTCCACTGCCTCATTTAACAAAGATAGACTACGCAAAATTAATAGAAGAAATTAAAATGCAATGAAATGATTCTCCCTCAAAGACAGTGAACATAAGTCTGCTACAGTCAGTCCTGTTATTTGAGGCTGGACTTTCACATTGACTTTTGTGCAGTAATATGGCGAAAGATGCAGTCAGAAAAGAGCAGTGCTGCTCTCGCTGTTACTGCATCTGTGCTCACGCAAAATTCTCATTTACATATCAGATTTGTGGCAGCAATTACTTATGCAGTTTCTCTTTGTATATCACACACAACATGCCCACAAATAGCAAAACATTTTTGTTAAGCTGCGCTCGCAATTTAGCACCAGTCTGAGTAAATCTGTTCCAGTGTGTATTATTTACAAATAAACCTCTCTGCTGCCTGAGTTCTCAAAAACATTGTGATAACACTAAAATATTGACTACAGTACCCAGAGCTGGATCTAACCTTTCTGAGGCCCTAAGCAAAATTCAGCTCCAGGGCCCTGCCAATAGCCATGTCTTAATTGGTGATATAACCATACTAGCTTTCATTTAATTTATTAATAAGCTTAAAATCAATTGTTCAGCTTTTTATAAACTGTCACCCTGCCTGACTGAGTTTTTAGACATGTTTTGTTTAGTAAACATTTTATTGACTACATCACTGTAGGCTTCAGTTTATTAAAGCCAAGTTTATACATAAATATTTAATTTAACCCACTCTTTCACAGAACCAAAGCTATTTTTATTAATTAGGCTTCTTAGTATTTCACTGATGTACTGTAATAGGCTTCAAATAAGCTAAACATACAAGCCTATTTAACCATTTTGTTACCCTCTTTAGGGCCCTGACCCACCATTGAGAAGCACTGTGCCAAACTAACCTACACTTGCACCAAACAGATTCATGTTGTACCAGGACCAGTTAAATATAGTTTGATGGTTAATTGGCTTTAAACAGAAAGTCAACACTCACAGTTTAGACTTGGAGTTACATTTAACTGTTACACACATCTCCCACAGCCTCTGACAGTACCTGTGTAATACAGTTAAAACTTTCACAAACAGCCACTGTGTCTTCTGTTAAACCAAATGACAACAGCAATAGTGAGGAACAAAATAGAAAACACTGACAGCAACTATAATTAAAACTCCTTAGAATGTATTAGTTCAGATAAGCTCCTACTTTTGGTAATGAAATGTAAAACTCCTCAGTCACAGTTGGTGCTTGTGTGTTGTAGCCACAGCTGCCCTGGGATGGAATCGTTGATGCTTTTCTGCTCCAATGACTTCTCCGTCCATCAAAAACACAAAAACACAAACACATGCAGGTGAAGTGGGTGCAGCAGCCTCTTATAAAAAATAAAAAAAAATTGTCCTCTCGCCCTCGCATCCAAGCTCGGGTCCTCTACCAGAGGCCTGGGAGCTTGAGGGTTCTGCGCAGTATCTTTGCTGTTCCTAGGACTGCGCTCTTCTGGACTGAGATGTCTGATGTTTTTCCTGGGATCTGCTGTAGCCACTCTTCCAGTTTGGGGTTACTGCCCCGAGTGCTCCGATGACCACGGGCACCACTGTTGCCTTCACTTTCCAGGCCTTCTCAAGTTCTTCTTTGAGGCCTTGGTACTTCTCCAGTTTCCCGTGTTCCTTTTTCCTGATGTTACAATTGCTTGGTATTGCGATGTCAACCACAACGGCTTTCCTCTGCTGTTTGTCCATCACCACAATGTCCGGTTGGTTCGCCACTACCATTTTGTCTGTCTGGATCTGGAAGTCCCACAGGATCTTAGCTCGGTCATTCTCTATCACCTTTGGAGGTGTTTCCCACCTTGACCCTCGGGACTTCCAGACTGTACTCTGCACAGATGTTCCTGTACACTATAGCAGCCACTTGGTTATGACGCTCCATGTATGCTTTAACTTCCAGCATCTTACAGCCTGCAGTTATGTGCGGATTGTCTCAGAGGCCTCTTTGCACAGTCTGCACCTGGGGTCTTGTCTTGTGGTAGATCTGGCCTCTATTGCTCTGGTGCTCAAGGCCTGCTCCTGTGCAGCCATGATCAGTGCCTCTGTGCTGTCCTTCAGTCCAGCCCTTTCTAGCCATTGGTAGGATTCTCGATGTCAGCCACTTCAGTTATCTGTCGATGGTACATCCCATGTAGGGGCTTTTCCTCCCATGATGGTTCCTCCAGCACCTCGTCCTCTGTTTTCCACTGCCTGAGACATTCACTGAGACTTCATCTGTTGAGGCCATCTTCCTGATGTAGTCAAGGATCTTGGATGTTTCATCCTGGACAGTGGTTCTGACACTCACCAGTCCTCTGCCTCCTTCCTTGTGCTTAGTGTACAGTCTCAGGGTGCTGGATTTGGGGTGGAACCCTCCATGCATGGTTAGGAGCTTTCGTGTTTTCACATCTGTGGTCTGAATCTCTTCCTTTGGCCAGCTTATTATTCCCGCAGGGTATCTGATGACTGGCAGGGCATAGCTGTTTGATTGCCCAGACTTTGTTCTTGCCATTGAGCTGACTCCTTAGGACTTGCCTTACTCGTTGGAGGTATTTGGCTGTGGCCTGCTTTTCTTGTGGCCTGGTCCAGGTTGGCATTTGCTTGTTGGATTCCAAGGTACTTGTAGCTGTCCTCAATGTCTGCTATTCTGCCATCTGGGAGTGGGACCCCTACTGTATGGACCACCTTCCCTCTCTTTGTCACCATCCGCCCACACTTCTCAAGTCAGAATGACATTCCAATGTCATTGCTGTAGATCCTGGTTGTGTGGATCAGTGAGTCAATGTCTCTCTCGCTCTTGGCGTACAGCTTGATATCATCCATGTAGAGGAGGTGACTGATGGTGGCCCCGTTCCTGAGTCGGTACCCATAGCCAGTCTTGGTGATTATCTGGCTGAGGGGGTTCAGACCTATGCAGAACAGCAGCGGGGACAGAGCATCTCCTTGGTATATCCCACATTTGATGGACACTTGTGCAATTGGCTTGCAGTTGGCCTCAAGGGTGGTCTTCCACTGCCTCATCGAGTTTGCAATGAAGGCTCTTAGAGTCCTGTTGATGTTATACATCTCCAAGCATTTCCATGATCCATGTGTGTGGCATGGAGTCATAAGGCTTTCTTGTAATCAATCCAGGCGGTGCACAGATTAGTGTGTCTGGCTTTGCAATCCTGAGCGACTGTTCTATCTACGAGCAGCTGGTGTTTAGCTCCTCTGGTGTTTTTACCAATGCCCTTCTGTGCTGTGCTCATGTATTGATCCATGTGCCCACTTATCTTAGTCCCTATGATGCCTGACATGAGCTTCCACTGTGGTGGGGAGACAGGTTATTGGCCGATAGTTGGATGGGGCTGTTCCCTTCAGGGGATCCTTCTGGATCAGGATTGTCCGGCCTTCAGTTAGCCATTCAGGGTGGGTCCCATCCTTTAGCAGCTGGTTCATTTGTGCCGCCAGGTGCTCATGGAGTGAAGTTAGCTTTTTCAGCCAGTAGGTGTGGATCATGTCAGGCCCTGGTGCTGTCCAGTTTTTCATACCTGAGACTCTTTCTTGGATTTCTGCCACTGTGATGGTTACTGGTTCTTGTTCAGGGAGGTTGCTGTGATCTGCTCTTAGATCCTCCAGCCACTGTGCACTGTTGTTGTGTGACGCCTCCTTCTCCCATATGCCTTTCCAGTATTGTTCAGTCTCCAGCCTTGGTGGGTCTGCTCTGTTGTTATTACCTTGCCACTGAGAGTACACTATTAGCTGGCTGAGTTGAGAACAGCCAGTTTATTCGCCTTGCTTCGATTTCTCTCGTGTACCTCTTTAGTCGGGTGGCCAAGGCTTGGAGTCTTTGCTTGGCAGTTCCAATGCTTCAGGTATGGACATCTTGCTGTACCTCTTGGTGCTTGTTGTTTTATTGCACCTTTCTGGAGCTCTGACAGTTGGCTCACTTCTCTCCAAGTTACCTTGATTTTAGCCGCTAACCTTCTTTTCCATGGTGGATATGGATCTTTATGGTTGCTCTTTGGTTGATTGCCAAGCTCCTAAAGGATCACTGCTACTGAAGTGTATATCAGCTCATTGGTTTCAGTGATGGTCATCGTAGGTATTGTTCCCAAAGCTGCATTCACATCTTCCAGGAGACTTTCTGAAGGTACTTCACTCTATCTATCTCTCAGGTCAGTTGCTGCCTCGGTCAGCTCGATGGTGTTTATTGGGGCTTCGTACCCAAACTCTGGATGGGGAGTTGGTGTTAACTCCCCTCTGACCTTGCGTCCTGGCTCCCCCTTGCCGTAGCATATGTGTTGTATCTCGTCAATCTCAAGTTGTGAAAGCAGGTGCCGCTTGTGGATGTTGAAACACTGAGCTACTAGTTGTTTAGCAGTGAGTGTTGATTGTGGGTTTCGAAGTTGCCATATTTCCCCCATTATAGTCAGCCACCAATTGTGCAAGTTCTCCCACTTAAAAAGATGAGAGAGGCCTGTAACTTTCAACATAGGTATACCTCAACTATGAGAGACAAAATGAGAAAAAAAAAATCTGAAAATCACAGTCTGATTTTTAAAGAATTTATTTGCAAATTATGGTGTAAAATAAGTATTTGGTCAATAACAAAAGTTCATCTCAATACTTTGTTATATACCCTTTGTTGGCAATGACAGAGGTCAAACGTTTTCTGTAAGTCTTCACAAGGTTTTCACAAACTGTTGCTGGTATTTTGGCCCATTCCTCCATGCAGATCTCCTCTAGAGCAGTGATGTTTTGGGCTGTCGCTGGGCAACACAGATATATATATATATATATATATATATATATATATATATATATATATATATATATATATATAAATAAATAAAATAAAGGAATGGAATGAATAAGAATGGGATAAGAAATATACTAAGAGTAAAAGTAAAAGCTAAATTAAAAAGGTGGGTCTTGAGCCTGTTCTTAAAAACATTAATGTTCTCTGCAGCCCTGAGGTACTCCGGCAGGCCGTTCCACAGACGAGGACCATACCACTGGAAAGGTGCCTCTCCATGCACATGGGTCCTGACCTTAGGAACTATCAGGAGGCCGGTACCGGAGGACCTCAGGGTCCGCGAGGGTTTGTATGGTAAAAGCAAGTCAGAAAGATAAGAAGACCCAAGACCGTTAAGACATTTAAAAACCAATAAAAGAACCTTAAAATCGATCCTGAAACACACGGGGAGCCAATGATTCTAAAACCGGTGTAATGTGGTTCTTCTGGTCTTCATCAGCACACGAGCTGCGGAGTTTTGTAAAAGTTGTAGAGGTGCAATACTCTTTTTGGGAAGACCAGAAAGCAGGGCATTACAGTAGTCAATATGACTGATGATAAAAGCATGCATCAGCATCTCCATGTTGACCCAAGAGAGAATAGGGCGGACTCTGGCTATGTTTTTTAAGTGATAAAATCCTAAAATAAAATCCATTGGTCTTGTGTCATCAGGAGACATGGAGATGTACAGCTGAGTATCATCAGCGTAACTGTGGAAGTTTACTCCATGCCTCCTGATGACACTGCCAAGAGGGAGCATATACAAATTAAAAAGAACAGGGCCTAAAACTGACCCTTGGGGCACACCACATGTCATTTTATAGATTTCTGAGGAGCATGCATCCAAACTTACCATAAAAGTTCTGTCTGTGAGATAGGACTTGAACCAGTTGTGAACAGCACCAGAGAGGCCGACCAGGTGTTTCAGTCTATTTAAAAGAATAGTGTGGTCTACTGTATCAAAGGCTGCGCTTAGATCGGTAGCACCAACACTGAGAGCTTCTGAGAGTCCCAGTTACATCTAAAATCATTTAAAACCTTCAGGAGAGCTGTCTCCGTGCTGTGGTTCACCCTAAATCTAGACTGATATATCTCTAAAATATTATGATGTTTTTAAAAATCATTCAGCTGAATAAAAACAGTTTTTCTAAAATCTTACTTAAAAATGGTAAGTTGGATACTGGTCAGTAGTTATTAAAATCAGTACAATCCAAGTTGCTCTTCTTCAGAAGGGGCCTCACCACCGCCAACTGTCCAGTGTTTTCTCAGGTAAAACCAAGCACTCAGATGTGTTCGTGTTCTGGTTGGACAAAATGTTACATGATGGCACTGATTTTACCTCTGAAGTGGTCTGCAAACTGCTCACAGAGAGAGTCTGTTGGGGTTCTTTAGGAGCTGTTAAAATCAGGGCTAAATAAATGATCAATGGTGGAAAAAAGGGCCTTGGGATTATTTTTATTATCACTGATTATTTTGGCAAAGTATGCGTTTCTTGCGTTCCTTAGTGCATTATTGTAAATTTTTAGTTGATGACAGTACAATTGATAGTTTATTGTAATTTTATTTTTCCTCCATCTCCTTTCTGCCGCCCTGCAATTTCTTTTGATTTTTGATTCATTTCTCCATGGGGATATAAGTTTTGCGTGAATCTTTTTTGTTATGAGAGGAGCAACAGAATCGAGGCTGGTCTTCAGTTTACTGTTAAAATTATCAAAAATAAAATCACAGGGTGCAGGTAAAGTAATAGGAGGACATTTATCTAAAACCTTGATAAAATTTGCAGCCACCTCAGAGGTTAGATAGCACATTCTCACAGTTCGCACCGAGGTCTCCCGCTGAATAAAACCAGTGATGTTAAAAAACACACAGTCGTGGTCAGAGACAGCCAAGTCAACAACAGAGGACACACCGGCGGACAGGCCATAGGTAATGACCAGGTCCAGGGTGTGTCCTCTGTTAAAATCCATATAGTTAAGAATGTTTAAAAATTCTTTTGATACAGGGTCTGAAGGATTATCTATATGCAGATTAAAATCACCGGTTAAAATTATCATATTATAAGTTGTGTGTATGATTGTTAAAAAATCGGAAAATTCATTGATAAAAGCAGCACTTTCTTTAGGTGGTCTATAAATAGTGACACATAAAATTGGAGGGCTGCTAAAAACAATGGCATTATATTCAAAGGTGGTAAAATAATCAAATAAAATCTGTTTGGTATGAAAGTGTTCTTGGTTAAAACTGCTGTGCCACCACCTCTCCTACCACTTCTTATAGAAAAAGAAAAGTAACAATTTGGTGGGGAGGCCTCAGTGAGAACAACTGGTGCATCGGTACCCAGCCATGTTTCAGTTAAAAAAAAACAGTCAAGTTTGTGGTCTAAAATCAAATCATTCACAATAAAAGACTTGTTCAACAGAGAGCGAACATTTAGAAGAGCCATGCTGATGGAGACTGGTGACTTTTGCCTGTAGAGTTCAGTGGTAATTGGCATTTTTGAATACGTATGAGGTTATTAATGTTTTTGGTGATACTCAATTTGTGATGATGTGAACAGTGGTATTTATTTTGCTCTCTGTTAGTGATTATGACTGGTATTGATGCATTGTCTGTGGGACAGTTGGGTCCAAGTCCAGTATTTTGTGAATTTCTGTTAAAAGTGGAACTGAAGTAGGAGCTGGGACCAGGGGGACATCATTCATTCAGCAGCGCGGGGCTGCCCGCCGTGGCTCTGGGAGCAGGATGGTGGCGGCGACGCAGACCCCGGTGACAGAGCGGGATGGGAGGGACCAGCAGTGAGAGGAGGAAACTCTCCAGGATCCAGGACACTGAATTTGTTCTCCAGTGATACCCCACCGGTGGGAGGAGAGCACGAGGGACGGCTCCCCCGGGGCCTTCTGCAGCCGTTGCGAGTCCGGTCCGCGGTCCACGGCTCCTGTTGGAGTGGAGTGGAGCTGACCAGAGCTTTGGGTCTAGCCCGAGCTGAAACCAACAGTTCTCATCCGCGGTAGGAGCACCAGCGACACAGGCAGCGGTTGTGGATATGGGCTTAGGTGGATTACTGGCAGCAGCCCAGGACACGGCCTCACCTGGATAATGCACCGTGTCGGCTAGCTCAGCACTGGTAGAGGCTGCTTGAGTTCAGCCAAGGAGTATGGTATCCAGTTCCCGATCAGCCTCCTGGATTTGGTACAGAGTCGATATTCTCTGCTCCAGCTCAGTCACTTTTTGGCTCAGGTTGATGCAGCTTTCACAGCTGGATGTCGAGGTAAGTAGAGCCATGACTCACCGATAACCAGGAAGTGGGTCACCGGCGGACCATTGTTTCTTAAATAATTAAAAATCTAGGCATCCAATGTTTAAAAGCAATCCTCCAGTTAAAAAATGCTGTTAAAAACCACCAGAGTCTTCAATGTTTACTAAAAACATGAGATTAAAACCAGATAAAACAACGTTTGTTTGGGAGGTTGTCTCACCGGTAGTCACAGATGCTGGCGCATGCGCAATCCAAATCGCAACATATGCCCAGCTGTTTTTACCATTGCCCAACATCGGAAGACAAGGGCTTGTTGTGTAGGGGTGAAAGTAGATTTTTGCTTGCTGGTGCTATAACAAATTACGTCTATATATTTTTAGTAGCAGAAAAAGCAGATACGCAGTTGAGAATGAATCTTGGCTATAAATGAAAAATATAGACAAGGCTTATATGGGGTTTGACAACAAATCAAACATACCCTATCAATACACACCGGACGTGCAGACGTGCCTCAAAAAATATGCCCCTATTGTTTTCTATGGGAGCCCTCATATGGCCCTCCGTACTTCTGCAGTAACAAAGATGGTTTTCTGCTCCGCGTGACACAGACACACAGCTGTAAACAACGAGGGACAGTCACTGCTGCTCAAGGAGACACAGGCAGCAGCTCCCGACTCCTGCTGCAGTCAGAGCACAGGGAAACTCATTTCTGCTGCTAACTCGCTAATAACTCACTAATAGAACAGCCCAGTCTGTCCTCACACAGCCTGGGTGACGTCTGTCACTTTGTCCAGTTATTTACAGATAAAGCACATATTTTAAACTCCACGTTGTTTATGTTAAAGCCCTCTCAAGTGCCGAGACGTGCCGCGTTTGGTGTAATTTGACACGCTGCGGAGCTCCCGGTGTGCGTTGGGCTTAAGACGCGCATGCTCAATGCGTTTGTTTAAGGAAGCAAGAGAATCAGTGAATGATGAGAGGGGAGAGGGACATTCTGTGCATTAAATCACATCACAGCGCGATCATAAGCCACTAAAAACCACACAGACACATATCTGATGAGATAAAGCACTGCCTGGTTCACATGCTTTAGCACCAGATTTTTTTTCTCTGATACGAGTGACCGCAGTCTGCGGCTGCTTTCTAATGTTGCAAAGACCGGCCGGACAGCTAATCTCCTTCCACCCGGTACTGCGTACCCCCTCTAAATCTTATGCCGGTACATAGTACTGGGCTGTACTGGCTTACTTTCACCCCTGTTGTTGTGCCATTGTGACCACATGTTACTGCGGAGGGAACTTGGTCTAATATAGTGACCTACTGCGCATAACATCACGGAAGTTTTTTGGCCACTGTGATCTTGCCAAAGAGTCCAGTGATGTCTCGACAGCTGGCGGCATAATTTTTTGGAATTTTTTTCACATAAGGTAAGGTATAATTCAATCTCTGCATTTGACCCATCCCTCAATGCCGCTGGGGCAACCTGTCAGGAGCAGTGGGCTGCTGCTGTGGTGCAGTGCCCGGGGACCCTTCTCTGGCTGGAAGTTTTAGCCTATTGTGCATGTTTTGAGGTTGATGGGGGGAAACTGGAGCACCTGGAGGAAACCCACCCAGACACGGGGAGAACATGCAAACTTCACACAGAAAGGCCCCATATGGTCCAGGAATCAAACCCAGGACCTTCTTGCTGTGAGGCAGGAGTGCTAGCCACTATACCACCGTGCCACCTGTAATCTCTGGGCATTTTGAAGTTTCTAACAGTAAGCACGTGCTGCAAACCAAGGCTTTGTAAAGTTGTACCCGCAGGGATACACAGTCTTAATTAGACTATTCGTATTTGTAGGATAAGATATCACAACACACAGCCAGCGCTGCAGCAAAGCCAGACGGATAGAGTTACAAAAGCATTAGGGTATGACCACACACATGAAAGTAAATAAGTGTAGGAGATCTGGACCACTGCTGAAATTCTATCAAAAATGGACATTCCTTTAGGAGACGAGAAGTCTGCTCTTACCCACCAAGGATGCAAAACAAAGACATATATCTGTCCTATACGAACTGCAGACCAATAAAAATGCCAGAAGAGGCCTCCTCTCTTCTCTGATAAGAACCAGAGACCTGGCACATCTCAACTGTTTAAAAGACTTTATGTGCATTAACATGTTACTTTACAGGAAAATGTCATAGCTATGTTTTGTGCAAACTGTTAAATATGACATGTTTTAAAGGTACGTAAATTGAAGTGGAGTAAGACACATTTCTTTTTATGACATTTATTTTGTGTCTAGCAGTGGTAATTTGAGTCCTCTCCACTATCAGTTCAGAGGGACGAACCAGGGACACCCCTTTTACTCCAGTCTTATCTTGGGGTGCGGCCCACATTCCTCAGTTTCGGTTTCGTCTTGTCTTGGTCTTGTCTTTGTCTCGTCTCCGTCTCTCCTTCGTCTTTTAAGTTTAATTTTTCTTTTCTTCTCGTCATTTTTGTTGCATTAAGTTCACCTTGCCGGTGATAACATCTCTTCACAATAAGTCGCCCAAACTTTTGTTCGAGTATCATTTTTGTAGTTTATTTTGAAAAGCCTCGCGCCGCGCACCATCCGCCATCTCTAACAATCGCTGCCTTGACCAAAGCGGCTAATTTAAGAAGTTATACTTCTAAAGTTTCGAATCGCTGTGAAAGGATTTTTATTGAATTTTTCATTTGGCATTAAAAGGGACATTTGCCATACTCTGAGACTTTGACGCTGCCTTACGCTGACAACAGCTAAACTCTCCCTGAGCGGCATCACGCTCGCTGTTCAACATAACGGGACACCTGGCGACTGGCTTGTTGAGCTTGGAGGACACACCACGACCCGCAGCTTGGAGCTGGGAACGCCAACCCTGTGACACCCTGCGGCTCTAAAGGACAAAGAACAACATCCGAGCCCCTGGCTGAAACCGGAGGCTGGCTGTCGTCACCACCTTCCCCTCCTGTACCGAAGACGGTAGACCAGTGTGGTTATGTATGATACAGAATTGGCACTTATAGTCTCAGAGTCTACTCCCTTATTCCTAAATTTCCAAGTCAATTTATTACTTACTCCACTGCAATTCATCATTAGTTAATCAATAATTCTGCATAACGGTTCTGTTCATAATTGCATTCCTTTCAAAATTTACCTGTGCCTCAGTACACTATTCCACCTTATTGTGTAAATAAACGTTCAACGTCCCAAGTTCAGTGTATATATTTTTATATATGTACCCTACAGTATTTTGGCGCCCGAAAAACAGGGACCAGCGAAACTTGGTTAATAGAGCAAGATCAACCAAACACTAAAAATAGGTAAATACAAATCAAAGGCGTTGTTTGGCTGGGATGTTTAATGCGCTGTTTACTGCTGTGATGCTTGATGCTTGGTGACTGTGAAAAGACCAATTGCGCGCCGCTAATGCTAACGCAAATGCTAATGCTAATGTACGGATCCATGTAATTAAGTCTATGTGGTAGAAATCAACCATAGCGAACATTTTAATTGTTAAAAGGCCTTGAGACGTTTTACTGCTGCACTGAGCCAGAGTTTGATTTCGTCTCTTATATCGGTGAGAAAAATTAACTTCGCGAGATTCCGGAGTTGATTCCCCGATTAATTCAGATATAACCGGATAAACCCGGGCCCAGAATCTGAACACTTGAATTAACCGCAGCACGCTAAGTGCTAAGCTAGGCTAAGCTAAAATAGTTTGCCTCAAGCTGTCTGTAAAGACTTGTGAACTGCTCCCATTGCTCTAGTGGAGTGAATTGTCTACTACAGGACGACCTGTTGCTTTGTGTTCTTTGTGAAGAACTGCTAAACGTTCGGTTAAATGAACTTGTTGCAACTTGTTGCTCAGGCCGAAGTCAGAGAAACTGACACCATTTTGGCTCAACACGGGCCCACCTCAACAGGGCGGACCTAGACGCGTGACGCGTCTGATAACGTATATCGCCCTCCCACCAAAGGGAAGGGCTAAGCAAATTGTTTGCACGAGCTTTGGCTCCATCTAGTGGGTACTTTGAGTAACCGCAAGGAAAAACCCAACTGTGAATAAATAGTCTGACAAATTAGCGTTTTATTCATAATTAGAGCAAAATCAATGTTTGAACACTGATTCAAAATTCTTTCCTTAATCTACAAACAATACAGTGACATTTAACTAATTGACTTAGCCATTTCAGTCAAATTTTAGCTGCAATTTAAATTAAAGTTGTATCTTCTCTGCCCATTATCTGCAGTGCTGGTTAATCCTGCTGCTGCTAAATTGCTCTATTTTGACTCATTGCTATAACGTTAATTTGCTAATCACCTGATTAACCTCCCACTCTGTATATTGTAGCTTTGATGTCATTGCACTGCAATGTCCAGCTTTGGCCTTGTGTATGGTGCGTAACTTGAGTCTCACATGCTGATGTTTAACACTTATAGCCTCAAACAATAAGTGTTAATACTAATACTTGTCACTTAGAGCTGCTTTGGTTTCATTTGCTTTGCTGAAAAGTTTTGTACCTCTGCACCTCACCTGACTGACAACTGTTTTTTTGCATGACTGCTGTTACAATACCAGGCCCTACTCACTCACTAATAACATTTAGTAACCTTGTTTTACACCACTGTTAATTGATTGCATATCTGATTAACACTGAACTGCAAGGATTGCTACTGTTATTAACTAATTTTCTCCTCTCACTATTTAATTACCAAATAATAACAACAATAAAACAAAACACTCATTTCACTACAGCCTTACTTCACTCAGTTTAAGGCTAGCCAAACAAAACCGCAGTATTTCAATACTGCGTGACACATAACCAACACATTTTAAAGGAAATTCTCCTTTAACAAATAACATTTCTTCTCTTCTCATTTTGTTTGTTTCACAACTGTAAACAAACATGGAAAACCCAACCTCACATGATGAGTCTGCTCAGATAGACGCTCTTGCTCATCTGGATACAGTTCTCGGAGAAGTAACTGAGAAGTTACTGCCCAACTACATGAGTGAAATTCAGAGGACAGCTCCCTCTGAACTCGAACCCTCAATGGCCTCTCTGGTAAGTATAGGCCTAACTACTCAGCTAAAGGAAGAAGAGCTGACCCGCTGGCTTGGTCAAATGGCCATCTTGATGCACTTTCGACTCAAATATACAGAAGATTTACTGGAGCGTAGTACCAATCAACATCAACGTGAAGCTACACGCATCCAAGAAGAAAACAAAGCGCTTAGAGCCGAAGTCAACTCAACTAAAATGTCTTTGGTGGAGTCACAAAGACAGAAAGAGGGTCCCTCCTCGCCACTAACAACTCCAGCGTTTAGTCCTAGAAAGTTACACTTCAGTGAGACGGACAGACTGCGCCTAGACTGCAGAGACTCTGACAGACTATGCTCAGGCTACAGAGACTCTGACAGACTGCGCTCAGACTACAGAGACTCTGACAGACTACGTTCGGGTTACAGAGATACAGCTCTGACACTGCCAAGACCTTCCCCAGGTAGGTACAGCAGCTATGGCCCGTCAGACCGGGATTTTGACAAAATAGCCCGACACATTTTGCGCTTTGAACCTCAACCTGGTGGCGCTAATGATACCAGTACCTATCTTAGAGACATTGACTTCTACTTAGACAGGATCCCAGACGCATCTTTAGAAGATTGGATCTTTCTAATCAAACTAACGTCAAGTCGCGACGTTAGCAGTTTTATTGAACGTCAACCTGCTTATGTCCGCAAAGACTATGAGCTTCTTCGTCAGTCACTCATCGAAGAGTATTCAGATGCTACCATCACTTCGGGTCTGACAGCTGCTCTAGCAGTGAAACAAGCACACCAAGAGACCCCTCAAGCTTATTACCATCGCTTACTAAAGGCTTATTTCGGCTCACGCAATGAACCAGACATGGAGGAGGATAAAAACTTCAAAACCCTTTTCATTCAAAACCTCCACTCTACTACGAGCCGCCATCTTGGTGTTGCAGCATGCCCACTCACACAGACTAGCCGCCAGCTTCGGGAGCTAGCTGTGAGAGCCTTTACAAAACAGAAATCTACAATGACCAAATCTGAAGAACTCCCATCAGTCTTCACTGTGTCGCAGTCTTTAGAATTGGAAGGAACGTCTGGCTACAACCACAAAAATGTGGGAAGTCACTCCTTTCATTCTATCAGACATGAAAAGAAACAAAAACCACTCAAAAGAAGAAATTATCAGAACCGAAACCAGACATGGTCAGGGACAAATGACTATCAGTCATACTCTGAACGAGATTCTTGGCCCAACAATAAACCTCGGGCCAGACATCACTCAAATCAGGGGGGTCCCCACAACTTTTGCAAAGAAAGAGAAGGAAATTATTATCGGGCTCGAGACCAATTCCCACCGAGCCAAAAACAGTCCAAAGAAATGGCCTCAAAGAAGAGAAGACTCAGGACAAGAGCCTGAGTCTGGTAAGCAGGCCCAGACTAAACCAGACACTCAGGCTAAGGACCCAATAGACTCAGACAGTTCATTGGAACTTAGCGAAGAGGATATAGAAACAATCCAACGAATCTTACTTCAAGCGCGTAAGAAAAATAAAGGTAAGGCTGACCTTTTCACTTTGACCTCTGTGAATCCAGAAAGCCACAAGGAACCTAAATCTCATCAAAGAGAAGGGTCAAATAAAACCCTCTACTTAGAGGCCGAAGGACCAAAACCAAACCTGGCCCCGGCCTATGACCCAGTGGCCCAACATACTGCTCTCACACCTGACAGGAAAAAGGATGACTCAACGTCGCCTAGCACTGTCATGGTGGTGCAGGTAAGTCCCGCCACTGACCCATGCACCGATGACCCTTCAATCATTAAATATGAACCACCATTTCAGCAATTCTTGTGCAACATCTCTGAAAAAGGAGTAGCTCGTAAACGCTATCTCCCAGTCACACTGGAAGACAAGCTGGTCCATGACGCACTTCTAGATACGGCTGCAGACGTCAGTCTGATGTCAGCCAGTCTTTTCAAAGCTTTACAAGCAGCGACACAACGCTCACATCAAGACCTGAAGTCTTGCCCCTGCTCCCTTGAAGTCCAACCATACTCAGATTGCTTTACCACTCTCACAGAGATGGCCTTAGTGCAACTGACTATTGGACCAATGACACTGATTCATCCAGTGTATGTGTCACCAATTGATACAGTTCCTTTCCTTGTCGGCATGGACCTTCTAAATCGCTTTGAGCCACTTATTGATTTTCAGAAATTGAAAATCTGGGCACAGGTTCGCGAACCTCTGCCTTTCTCTTTTCTCATCTTTCCCTCCAACCCTCACTGCTATGCCCTTGATGCCACCCCAACACAATCTTTAACTATTGCACCAAGTCTAGAACATGACTCGCTGAGTTCAAAGGACAACTCCTTCTGTGCTCTAGCTCCTCCTCTGGAGACTCAATGCCCACAGAATCTCACTGGTGCAACCCTGGGAAACACCCAGGCTGACTGCATGGTCACAGCTCCACAGACAGACAAACCTGTCATTGGCCTGGAGCTGTCCACCGTCTTGACGCCCCTTCCCGCCCAACCCACCCCTTCTGCTTTTGCAGCCACTGGTTCTGCAGCTGCGTCTGCTCCGGCAGACTCCACTTCTGCTGAAACGGCTTCAGCGCCACCTGATTTTACTGCCTCTCAGGTCTTCAATTCAAAGATTGGCAACCTGCCACTCCATCTTTCTGATCCTTTCTCTTTCTTCACCTCGGATGCCGTTGATGCCTCCGACCCGCCTTCAAACCGTCTTTGCACTGTTACGGCCCTGCCTTGCCTCTGTCATGACTTGCTTGCTCACGACTCGGGTGCACACACTTCACCTGTGTTCATGATGCCTCCGACTCGCAGGGGGGGTCACGCCAATGCACACACATGACACTCCGTCGTCAGGCCACAAATGCGTTAAAGCAACACACCAGGCATTGCGACATATGGCCTACCGGCCACATATGCAGAAAGATGTAGCAGAATACATCAAAAGCTACCCAGTCTGCTCACGGTAATCTACTAACCCACAGCTAGGAGAGCTTGCCTCCTACACAACTACACCTCAGGGGGGTAAATAACCTCTAACACCTCCTTTCTGTGTCCACTAACTCTTCCTCTCTAATACAAACTAAAATAGATCCAAATGAGTCCTTTACAAACTGGTTTTGAGCTGCAACTAGCTACCATTGCCTAAACTCAGTACAAGGTACCAGCTAAACAGGAAATGTAAACATGCAGAAGCAGACATTTTCTCAAGCTGAAGCAATGGCAGAAGTTCAGTCAAACAGACAGCCTCAGAGCCATTTTCAACTCCCAAAATTGTGTCAGCCAAGCAAACAAAATTTGTAATACACGAGGTACAAAATAAAATCCCAGAACCCAAACAAGGTTGCCTTTGAGAGGACGGACACCCTCTAGGGAAAACCAATTTTCTCTTATTTTTGTTTGTATTACTATTGCATGCATGAGCTTTAGTTTAGTCACATAGTTTCAATGTTACATAGTAATACTTAGTTTAGAGAATTAATTAGTTATGACTTCACGCATTATATGAGAAACCCACAAATGTTTTATCATTTTATATAATCAAACGTGAATTCTTAACTATATCTTGCAATCTGCATAGGTCTAATTAAATAACACTTCGAAATGTTATATTTTCTCTGTGCGTCTTATTCAGTAGGTTGTATACTTCTTTCATAATAAAGGATAACACAGATCAACTCTATGAGAAATTTAGTGTTATATCCCTCTTAGCCTAAGTAATGACCAACCTAAGGTCCTTGTTTAATTAAAACCATAAAAACCCATAAAGGAGTTAGACCTCTATACTGCCTTAGGCCCCATGGTTCCCAACCTAGTTTAATGACGCCAACTCTGTTATCATAACCACTGTGTGTTAATTCAGCAGCTGATTCCTGGATTCCATGTAGATTGGCCTGAAGTCTTTTTCCCTGAGCCCTTCAAGCCAACAGGGGGGATATGTAGGAGATCTGGACCACTGCTGAAATTCTATCAAAAATGGACATTCCTTTAGGAGACGAGAAGTCTGCTCTTACCCACCAAGGATGCAAAACAAAAGCATAAATCTGTCCTATACGAACTGCAGACCAATAAAAATGCCAGAAGAGGCCTCCTCTCTTCTCTGATAAGAACCAGAGACCTGGCACATCTCAACTGTTTAAAAGACGTTATATGCATTAACATGTTACTTTACAGGAAAATGTCATAGCTATGTTTTGTGCAAACTGTTAAATATGACATGTTTTAAAGGTACGTAAATTGAAGTGGAGTAAGACACATTTCTTTTTATGACATTTATTTTGTGTCTAGCAGAGGTAATTTGAGTCCTCTCCACTATCAGTTCAGAGGGACACCCCTTTTACTCCAGTCTTATCTTGGGGTGCGGCCCACATTCCTCAGTTTCGGTTCGTCTTGTCTTGGTCTTGTCTTTGTCTCGTCTCGTCTCCGTCTCTCCTTCGTCTTTTAAGTTTAATTTTTCTTTTCTTCTCGTCATTTTTGTTGCGTTAAGTTCACCTTGCCGGTGATAACATCTTTTCACAATAAGTCGCCCAAACTTTTGTTCGAGTATCATTTTTGTAGTTTATTTTGAAAAGCCTCACGCCGCGCACCATCCGCCATCTCTAACAATCGCTGCCTTGACCAAAGCGGCTAATTTAAGAAGTTATACTTCTAAAGTTTCGAATCGCTGTGAAAGGATTTTTATTGAATTTTTCATTTGGCATTAAAAGGGACATTTGCCATACTCTGAGACTTTGACGCTGCCTTACGCTGACAACAGCTAAACTCTCCCTGAGCGGCATCACGCTCCTGTTCAACATAACGGGACACCTGGCGACTGGCTTGTTGAGCTTGGAGGACACACCACGACCCGCAGCTTGGAGCTGGGAACGCCAACCCTGTGACACCCTGCGGCTCTAAAGGACAAAGAACAACATCCGAGCCCCTGGCTGAAACCGGAGGCTGGCTGTCGTCACCACCTTCCCCTCCTGTACCGAAGACGGTAGACCAGTGTGGTTATGTATGATACAGAAATGGCACTTATAGTCTCAGAGTCTACTCCCTTATTCCTAAATTTCCAATAATTTAATAAGTCAATTTATTACTTACTCCACTGCAATTCATCATTAGTTAATCAATAATTCTGCATAACGGTTCTGTTCATAATTGCATTCCTTTCAAAATTTACCTGTGCCTCAGTACACTATTCCACCTTATTGTGTAAATAAACGTTATACTTAATCTAAATTAAGTTGAGTTTGGTGGTCTTTATCTATTAAACTGAGTCCCTCCTGGTCAATCCTTCCCTCTTAAGACATTAGTTTGGGTGTTTTAATCTGCACGTTAGCGCAAGGCTAACTGGTACCAATGCGGAGTTATTACTCTTAATCTTTGTCTTAGTTCAGTGTATATATTTTTATATATGTACCCTACATAAGATTTGTATCTAATGGCACTGCCGCATAGCAGACCTGACTGGCTGGTATCCTTACCAGTAACTGCACATTATGAGGTACTAGCTGGGGGAACATGTCCGTTTACTGGTTGAAAAAAGGGGGTCGCGTCATTTGTGACACCAAGCAGCCATTTTTACAGCAGCACCACACAGCAGCAGCAGCTCTGATGGATTTAAACAGACAAGCGTTTAATTAGAAGTTTGGGGGCAGCTGGCTCTGAAGAACAGATAGGGTCCGTGTGCAACGACACACAAACGTTCATCAGGTCTGTCTTCACATATAAGCTCTATGAAAAGATAACTGGACTAGTCTGTGGCAGAGTTTGTAATCTACCTGTCCGTGTCTGTGTGATGTGTAAAGCCACTTTCACACAGGACTCGGTGGCCACGCTCACAGTCACAATCAGTCAGGTGTGGACTGTGCTGTGGTCTTATGGCTATGTTCTGAACCAGCAGCCAAAGACTGCCTTCCAAGGCATCCCACAGAGGAACTGTTTCTGGCATTAGGTTGTATTAGTGACAGCATCTTTTTTTTAAACTTTTTGTCGATCGCTGTACTAATGAAACGCTGTCCCAGTAATAATATGAGACAGGCTGATGCCCCAAACCAGGGCTATCAAACTCCATTTGCAGAGGGACCAAATTAGAAAATTAAAGATGTGTGAGGGCCGGATGGATGGACACATTACTATCCAAACATTATTAATTATAATACTAAACATTATTAATAATACTAATGTGCATAACACAGAGGAAATAAACCAGTCACACACATTCTCCATTTCTTCTCATTATATATACATTTTTTAACAAAAAAATGTGAAACTGTTACACTTAAGCAAAACAAAAACATCTCAAGTACCAAGCCTCATTTGGGGAGTTTCATTACTCACAAACAATGATTGTTAAAGCCAGATGAACATTTCAACCAACTGCTTTTTTTTTTTTTTTTTTTTTTTACACAAACAATGGAGTTTGAAATATGTGTTTTAACATTTAATAACTGGACAAAATGATAGAAGTGGGCCCAGGCTGTGTGAGGAGAACATTTCAGTCGGGCCAAGTGGAATAGGCCCTGCCCTAAACTGTTTCTACTGATCACAGCCAGGGATAAAACCTGCAGCTCAGCCACGTCCACACTGCAGGATAAAGTGGCCCAATATCACAATATGTGGACCAGAAATTAAAATTAAAATAACTGTGAGAGCCAAAGAGGTGAAAGATAAACAGAAATCCAATGCTCCGTAATGTAGACACGCCTTTATTTGGTTTTACAACAGTCACCAACTTAAATGTTATTGGTCCAGGTCTTTTTCAGTAAGTTCTCTCTTTACAAATTGTCTAAGAAGTAGAGAAGTGTGAGTGAGAGCAGAAGAAGTGTTGAATGTTCCTTAGGGAGAATAAATGGTCCTGGTCCTCTCAGTGCAAGTGTGTGTTCCATAGAAAACACCAGGACTAAACCAGGTCTAAACCACACAGAGACACTGAGGAGTCAAACTCGAGTCCAAACCCAGGATGAGAGTGTGAGTGAATGTGGAGTTGAAGGTGTGGAGGTGGATCAGTCGGTCAGAGGAGACTCTGTAGAAGGACAGAGAGCCAGCAGGACAGTCCACGTACACTGCTACTGTCCCAGAAGAGGGCAGGGAATGAGAGAGGCGGGTTTCTTTGTTATTATGCAAAACAGAGTAAACACTTCCAGAACAGAGCAGACTCCAGGACTTATCATTGCCTCCAAACAAACTGTCAGCATCAAGTTCTTTCCGTCTGATTTCTCTGTAAGACACTGATATAGAAACCCTTCCACTCCACTGGACCTTCCAGTAACAGCGACCAGTCAGACCAGTAGAACACAGAAGCTGTTCCCACCAGTCAAATCTGTCCTGATGATCTGGATATGGCTGCTCCTCTCTCACACGTGTCACCTTCTTGTTGTTGTCAGACAGTTTGAGTTCTCTGTGAGCTGTGTTTGGATCCAGTGTGAGTTCACAGAAATCTGATGGAGAGAAGACACAATACAGCAGCAGTTAGTCACCTGTCCACTCTGAACACATGGACTTAGTGGACTTTACACAACTTGCTTTGATTTTTAAAGCAGTTTATTGGAACATATCTTTAAAATCCATGAAGTGAGCTAATTGTATGAGTGAGCATTTAATTGAGTTCTTCTTCTCCTGTTTATTGCTGTAGAACATAAAGCACGTCCTAAACCTCCAGCCTCTGACGTCACTACACAGGAGTTTATCACTTCTCTGTGCTTCATGACACACAGTTTCTTCTTAAAAATGTTTATATCATATGAATTCCCAATAAGTGAAGCGTGTGTTTAAAGCCTGAAGATAAGCCTGTTGTGAGTCCAAACAGCTGCTGACTGTGTCAGTGTTGCTCTAATAATCCTCCTTTGGTTACAGAGCAGCAGTAGTTCTGATGGTGGTTGGTGCAGACAGTGGCTGAGAGCATGTGGCTCTGTGTTGCAGGAGATTGTTCACAGCTGCTGTCCTTTTGCCAGTGTTTGTGTGATATCTGGTGTTGTTCTAGTGATGAGGAGGACTGACAGCAGAGGCACAGCTCAGAGGAGAACAGGGGATTGGTTTAAATGAATTGTGTCTCCAGAATAATAATGAAGGTCAGGGTTCCTACATGTTTGATCTAAAACATTAGTGCAGTTAAACAGCTCCAAACTGGACTCTTCAGGATCTCCTTTAATAATAACTCTATATTCAGTTATGACAGCTGTGGACTACACAGTAAAAGGTCACTGCTGTGGAAGGATCAGGAAACAGTTAAGGCACAAAGACACATCACTGAGCTCCATGTGTTTTATATGAGGACTCTGTTTCCCATAATGCCTTGTTTCTTCAACAAAATATTGTGTCAAATAGCTTTAACTCCTCACTTACACTTCCTGAGTCCTCCTGGTGTTAACCACTTGGCTCCAGCAGGCTCCAGTCTGAAGGAAACACAGAGGAGACATCACATCAGTCTGAGACACAAATTCTCTTTTTAATCTCATTTTGTAGCAGGTTTGTTTCTATTGCAGCTCTTTTATTTTTTATTTATCAAGCAATATGTTCAGATACAAATAACTATTAGGTTTATAAAAACTAAGAGGCATGTACACCTCTGCTCATCCTCAATGAGGCTTCTCCAGACTCCTGTCCCGCATCACCAAGACAGATGTTTTTACAGCCCCTTGTCTTTAGTACTCTTTTACACCTTTTATACATCTTCTCAGTTGACTCAACATTCAATTCAATTATCTTCTCAAAACTCTCTCATTCAGATCATACAGCGATTTTATTGTCCTCTACTGTAAGACCAAACACCACCACTATCACACTGACACATTTAAACAGCAGAGCCACTCATATTGGAGGCAAGGGCCAAAGACACAACAGCGAGGTTTAAACCACAGTCCTCTGGTTTAGTGTGCGATAGGCTCTGCCGCCTGAGCTACTGCCACCCAACAAAGTGTGACTTGTCTGGAGAGAATGCTACTGCCTGTTTGCTACACACAACCAATAAAAAAAACTCCTGTTCATATTGTTAGTTTTAGATGTTTAAATCTACAGAGGCCCTCAGTGGACAGAATAAATGGTCTCAGTTATATATTACTGTTCTCTCTCTCCACAGACACTTTCCTTGATGCTTTAAATCAAGGAACTATTCACTCATTCACTCTCAAAGAGACTCACACATTCATATACCAATGTACACAAACACAGGAAGCAAGGAGGGTTGGACACTGTTCAATAATTTCCAGCTGAACACCAGTTTTATCCATTTCATGCACAGATCATTATACATGAGCTATCCTGACCTGAGAGTGTCCAGTCTGCAGTGGGGGTCCTCCTGTAGAGCAGACAGGAGCTTTACTCCTGTGTCTCCTGGATGTTGTAGCTCAGGTCCAGGTCTCTCAGATGGGAGGGGTTGGACCTCAGAGCTGAGGCCAGAGAAGCACAGCCTTCCTCTGAGATCAGACAACCTGAGAGTCTGAGAACACACAACAACAAACACAATCAATCAAACACTTTTAAATTTTACAAAGGTGTTTATTTATTGGCTTTTTCAATTTGTTTTAAAAATAACCTGAACCTTGTTAATGCCAACTGAAGATCCTGCTGTTTACACAAAAAACATACATAGTCTCAATATAGTTTAAAAACTAAAAGTGAATATAATAAAACACCTCAGACCTGAGCTGTTCCAGTTTACAGTGAGGACTCTTCAGTCCAACAGACAACATCTCCAGCCCTGAGTCCTTCAAGTCGTTGTTACTGAGGTCCAGGACTCTCAGACTAGAGGACTGGGAGCTGAGGACTGAGGACAGAGCTTCACAGCTTCTCTCTGACAGGTTACAGCTGCTCAGTCTGACGAGAAGAGATGGTTTAAATGCAGTTTATTAAAATTATACTCTGTAAAACCAACAGTACTCACAGAGCTTTGTTGGAGGCTTTGACCACTGGCAGCAGCCTCAGGAGAGCCTCATCTGAAGCAGAGTATTTCTTCAGCTCAAACATGTCCAGATCTTCTTCTGATGACAGTAAGATGAAGGCCAGAGCTGACCACTGAGCAGGAGACAGTCCACTTTCAGACAGACGTCCTGAACTCAGGTACTGTTGGATCTGCTCCACCAGAGAACGGTCATTCAGTTCATTCAGACAGTGGAGCAGGCTGATGCTTCTCTCTGCAGACACATCCTCACTCATCTTCTTCTTGATGTACTCAGCTGTTTTCTGATTGGTCTGGGAGCTACTTCCTGTCTGTGTCAGCAGACCTTGTAGAAGGCTCTGATTGGTCGGCAGTGAAAGACCCAGGAGGAAGCGGAGGAACAAGTCCAGGTGTCCATTTGGACTCTGTAAGGCCTGGTCCACAGCTGTCTGGTGGAGATGTTTTAGTTTAGATTTCCCTCTGAGCAGTGACTTCTGGGTTTTTGTTGAGAGCAGGTTGGTCCCAGTGCTGACAAAGGTCTGATGGACGTGAAGAGCAGCCAGAAACTCCTGGACACTCAGATGGATGAAGCAGTAGACCTTGTCCTGGTACAGGCCTAGCTCCTCTCTAAAGACCTGTGTGAACACTCCAGAGTACACTGAGGCCGCTGTGGGCTCCAGGCCACACTCGCTCAGGTCTGACTCGTAGAAGATCAGGTTTCCTTTCTGCAGCTGCTCAAAGGCCAGTTTCCCAGAGACTCCACCATCTTCCTGGTCTCTGGACTCCAGTGTGGGTCTGTCTCAGATCCTCCTTCATACTTGATGTTCTTGACTTTGGCCTGAACCACCAGGAAGTGGATGTACATCTGAGTCAGGGTCTTGGGCAGCTCTCCTCTCTCTCTGGTTTTCAACACATGCTCCAGGACTGTGGAGAGGATCCAGCAGAAGACTGGCATGTGGCTCATGATGTGGAGGCTTCGGGACGTCCTGATGTGGGAGATGATTGTTTTGGGCCTTATCTCTTTGAACCTCTTCCTGAAGTACTGCTCCTTCTGTGGGTCGGTGAACCCTCTGACCTCTGTCACCACAGAAACACACTCAGCAGGGATCTGATTGGCCGCCGCGGGTCGTGTGGTTATCCAGAGGCGAGCGGAGGGAAGCAGGGTCCCCCTGATGAGGTTTACCAGCAGCACATCCACTGAGCTGGACTCTGTGCTGTCAGTCAGGGCCTTGGTTTTGGTGAAGTCCAGAGGAAGTCTGCACTCGTCCAGACCGTCAAAGATGAAGACCACCTGGAGGTCTTCAAAGCTGCAGAGTTCTGCTTCTGTTTCACTAAAGAAGTGATGAACAAGTTGCTACCAAGCTGAAGCTTCTCTCTTTCAGCACATGAGTGCTCTGAAAGTGAACGGGAACAGCAGCTGTATGTCCTGGTTGGCTTTGCCTTCAGCCCAGTCCAGACTGAACTTCTGAGTGAGCACTGTTTTCCCGATGCCAGCCACTCCCTTTGTCAGCACTGTTCTGATTGGTCCATCTGTGTCAGCTGGGCCTTTAAAGATGTCTTCACATGTGATGGCTGTCTCTGGTCTGCCTGGTTTCCTGGAGGCTGTTTCGATCTGTCTGACCTCATGTTCCTGGTTGACCTCTGAAGGCCCTCCCTCTGTGATGTAGAGCTCTGTGTAGATCTGGTTCAGAAGGGTGGGGTTTCCTGCTTAGCGATGCCCTCAAACACACACTGAAACTTCTGCTGCAGGTTAGACTTCAGTTTACTCTGACAAACTCCAGAATAACTCCCTGAATGAAGACAACAGATAAAGCCATTGAGTCTCAGAGAATATAAAATGACTGTGAGCACCTTGTAAATGTGTTAAATGGTCCTACTGCTCCACAGACGCTCAGCCAGCTCCTTCTGCTTCATCCTCCTCAGGAAGTTCAGTGTGATCTTCAGAAAAGCCTCACTGCTGCTCCTCTGCTCTTCATCCTCATCCTTCAGAGGCTCTAAGCATTCTGGGTAATCTGTACTCAGAACCTTGTGGAGCTTCTTCAGCTCCTTCTTGACAAAAGTGAAGATGTCCTCCTCCAGAAGCTGAACATATACATTATAAACAACACAAATGCAGTCAATGCTCAGATCTGTGCAAAACTTCTCCATTCATCCATCTTCTTCCGCTTATCCGGGACCGGGTCGCGGAGGCAGCAGTCTAAGCAAAGATGCCCAGACTTCCCTCTCCACAGACACTTTCTCCAGCTCTACCGGGGGCCCCAAGGCGTTCCCAGGCCAGCCGAGAGACATAGCCCCTCCAGCGTGTCCTAGGTCTTCCCCGGGGTCTCCGCCCGGTGGGACATGCCCGGAACACCTCCCCAGGAAGGCGACCAGATGCCCGAACCACCTCAACTGACTCCTCTCGATGTGGAGGAGCAGCGGCTCTACTCCGAGCTCCTCCCGGGTGACGCCCAGCCACCCTGCGGAGGAAACTCAGTTCGGCCGCTTGTATCCAGGATCTTGTCCTTTCGGTCATGACCCAAAGCTCATGACCATAGGTGAGAGTAGGAACGTAGATCGACAGTAAATCGAGAGCTTTGCCTTTCGGCTCAGCTCCTTCTTTACCACAACAGACCGATACAACGACCGCATTACTGCAAACGCTGCACCGATCCGTCTGTCGATCTCACGCTCCATCCTTCCTCACTGAGAACAAGACCCCAAGATACTTAAACTCCTCCACTTGAGGCAGGAGCTCCCCTCCAACCTGGAGAGGGCAAGTCACCGTTTTCCGGTCGAGAACCATGGCCTCGGACTTGGAGGTGCTGATTCTCATCCCAGCCGCTTCACACTCGGCCGCAAACCGCCCCAGTGCACACTGAAGGTCCTGGTTTGATGAAGCCAACAGGACAACATCATCCGCAAAAAGCAGAGATGAAATCCTGTGGTTCCCAAACCAGACTCCCTCCGGCCCCCGGCTGCGCCTAGAAATTCTGTCCATAAAAATAATGAACAGAACCGGTGACAAAGGGCAGTCTTGCCGGAATCCAACATGCACTGGGAACAGGTCTGACTTACAACCGGCAATGCAGACCAAGCTCCTGCTCCAGTTGTACAGGGACCGGACAGCCCTTAGCAAAGGGCCCCAGACCCCATACTCTCAGGGCACCCCCCACAGGACACTACGAGGACACGGTCAAACGCTTTCTCCAAATCCACAAAACACATGTGGACTGGATGGGCGAACTCCCATGAACCCTCAAGCACCCAATAGAGGGTGTAGAGCTGGTCTACTGTTCCACGGCCAGGACGAAAACCGCATTGTTCCTCCTGAATTCTAGGTTCGACTATCGGACGAATTTTCCTCTCCAGTACCCTGGAATAGACTTTCCCGGGGAGGCTGAGAAGTGTGATCCCCCTGTAGTTGGAACACACCCTCCGGTCCCCCTTCTTAAAAAGAGGGACCACCACCCCGGTCTCCCAGTCCAGAGGCACTGTCCCCGACTGCCATGCGATGTTGCAGAGATGTGTCAGCCACGACAGCCCCACAACATCCAGAGACTTGAGGTACTCAGGACGGATCTCATCCACCCCCGGAGCCTTGCCACTGAGGAGCTTTCCAACCACCTCAGTGACTTCAGCTTGAGTGATGAACGAGTCCACCTCTGAGTCCCAGCCTCTGCTTCCTCAACAGAAGGCATGTTGGTGGGACTGAGGAGATCCTCAAAGTATTCCTTCCACCGCCCGACAACATCCCCAGTCGAGGTCAACAGCTCCCCACCTCCACTGTAAACAGTGTTGGTGAAGCACTGCTTCCCCCTCCTGAGGCGGCAGACGGTTTGCCAGAATTTCTCTGAGGCCAACCGATAGTCCTCCTCCATGGCCTCCCCGAACTTTTCCCAGACCCGAGTTTTTGCCTCCACAACCACCCGGGCTGCAGCACGCTTGGCCTGCCGGTACCCGTCAGCTGCCTCAAGAGTCCCACAAGCCAACCAAGCTCAATAGGACTCCTTCTTCAGCCTGACGACATCCCTTACTTCCAGTGTCCACCACCGGGTTCGGGGGTTGCCGCCACGACAGGCACAGAGACCTTACGGCCACAGCTCCTAATGGCCGCATCGACAATAGAGGTGGAGAACATGGTCCACTCGGACTCAATGTCTCCAACCTCCCCCGAGATCTGGTTGAAGCTCTCCCGGAGGTGGGAGTTGAAGACCCCCCTGACAGGAGGCTCAGCCAGACGTTCCCAACAGACCCTCACAATACGTTTAGGCCTGCCGAGTCTGTCCGGCCTCCTTCCCCGCCAGCAGATCCAACTCACCACCAGGTGGTGATCGGTTGACAGCTCAGCCCCTCTCTTCACCCGAGTGTCCAAAACACGCGGCCGATGGTCAGATGACACGACTACAAAGTCGATCATTGACCTCCGACCTAGGAGACCTGTCCCCAACCCGAAGGCGCAGGGACATGACCCTCTCGTTTACTGGGTTTAACTACAGGATTAACTATCCTTAGTGACATCTAAAATTTTCTAAAGTCAACCCACAAGCAATTTTTTTACTGAAGCTTTCCAAATGTCACACAACTAGTATAACAATAATTTACCAAATATTCAAAAAAAAAAAAAAAAAAAAAAAAAAAAAACAGCCAATCACTCTTGATTAGAAATATAAATACATTAAGAGCAGACCTTAAATATGGAGTCCAAATGATGCTCAAGGCTTTGCTGATTTACTCTGTGAAAAAATAAAATTGTTTATTTTATTAAATATACAGTATATGCTCCTTACTAATATTGTTGCATTGCTCGGATAGATGGATGTTAACTCTACCGTTTCTTCTGCTTTACTGAAATTTGTGTCTCTGCCTCTTTTTCACATAAGATTGGTTCAATTATAGACCGGTCGCTCCTGAAGGACTCACAGCTGGGACCTGGTTCAGACTCTGGTCTGTGCTGGATCCTGGTTTATTTAATAAAATAATCTCTTTAAATCTTTTAATTACAGAAATAAAGCATTCAGTAAAATTATTGACACACAAGGCAGACAGATACTACACTGTATGGTCAGTGTTATGTTTTTTTTTTTCTGTTTCTGACCATCTGACCTTTTATCTGAAAATGTTTTATGACTGAATCTGACAGTTTAAAACAGTTGAATCTATCTGTTAGAAGATAACTATGTTTATCTGTTTAATCCAACTAAAAATGTTAATGAGGACCTTAACTAAACTTCATTGTGCATATGCTTCCAATGTTATCTCTGTATATTCTGTATCTGAGCCTTTGGAGTCATTTGATTCTCATCAATAACTGTCATTCTGGTCTGATGCTGACTTACTGTGGACCATGTTCTCTTTTAAATATATCCCTCATCCCTTGGAGCGATCACTTCTGCAGGAGACCCCTCTGGTCCCAGGAGCAGGTCTGTGGACACAGATGGTGCAGTGGTTTTAGTGCTGAGCTCTGACCTGGAGAACAGTGGTGGACCGTAACAGATCCTCATCTCACCTCTGAGCTTTGGGGCTGTCAGTGGTTTTAGAGGGAGGGGCCCCGTCCTCTCTGTGCTCTCTCTGATCCATGCTCAGTCCAGAGACCTACAGAATGACACCAGACTCTTTTACCCCGCCACATAGTTTATGTTGCATTTCACTTGAGGATAATTCCATTAAACCTTCTGTTGGAGCAAACATCAGAGCTGAGGCTAAAGCAGTGCAATAAAGATTAGTGTGGACTTATGCTGCCAGGCCATTTCCAGTAATGGCACCAAAGTCGAGTGTTCATTTAACTGAGTCAGAACAAAACAGAGGAGGTCTGCCTCTGTGATACTCGTTAGGCTGAGGTTCAGACTTTGAGAAGTGAGTTCACTCAAACAAAGCTTGGCTATATCCAACTTGTTTCATACTACAGCCCTCATCACAAATCAGTTTCTGAAACGGCTCCTTTCTTTCTCAACCTACACACTCCCACTTGATTTGTACGTTCATGCAGAGGGTCCACCACATTAATGGCTGAAACTGACTGAGGGTGAGTGGATTATTAGACCCTCCAGAGCTGTGTGTATCACTTCAGATCCACATGGATGATGCTTCATACAAGGTAAAGTCCATGTTTTTCTTACAGCAGTCTCAAGTCTCAACTTAGGAAAAAAATAAATCACAATGTCATTTTACACAGCGTGCATGCCACCAAAGTATAATGGTGCGTAACCTGGCTCGCATGTTTGGAGCGAGACATCATTACCTGGCCATTTTACAGAAGAGAAACATACATTTATATAAAGTTTTAGTTTACAGGACTCTTAAAATCATGAGCCCGACGTGCTGGAAACATGAAAAGACTGCACAAGAGCTTCATTACTTGGAGTGGCTCGGAACAGCGCTCCCTCACCTCTCGCACAGACGAAGGAGCGCACACACAGCGCACAGGGAAAAACAACAAGCCCAGGGAAGATGGCAAGAAAGACAATGAAGATATTATTCGGCAGCACACACCTGTTTGCTCCGTTTACCATCGTTCAGAAAGCAGCTTGTTGTTAGCAGTGAGCTAAAGGAAAGCTAAGTGGCTAACAACAGACAAAGTTTAGCTGAAGTTTCAGTGGCCCCTCCCCCGAAGTGTTTCCATGGAGATCAGTCTTTACTGAGGACGTGACTTTTCTCACTGATAATTTTGTAAAACTTGACTTTTATTAGGCCCATTATAAATTACTGAGGCTTCATGGATGGATGGATTCATGATAAGCTGCTTTGCTATGCATTACTTGCTACTAAAGTGTATCTGTTTTTGAAGGATAGTAGAAAGGTGTTAATAAAAGTGGCTAACCAATTATTTTGGATATTTTTGTTATTTTTAAAATTCACTGTTTTAATATCTACTTTTTAAATTCAATTTCGATTAATAGGAAATGTAGAACAATTTAATTTGATAAGGAGACACAAATAGGCTATGTAAAAAAAATCCTTTGGGTCATAATTATACTGCAACTAAATCTGGAAATAAAAATCGTAAAAATTTATGAAAATAAAATCGTAAATCAAATCGTGACTTCAGTGCAACATTACATCACTTAGACATTTAATCCTGTCATGTAGCATTCATGAACTGATGAGAAAACACTACTACAATAAAATACATCTTTACTGGTTCTGGAAAAACCTTACATTCCAGGTTTATACGTTTGTCACTCATTACATTCACTTGTCAGATGTAAATAAGTCCAGGTGGATCAACAGTAATAAAACACACCTTTGTCTGTGTCTTTGTCCTCTATGATGACTGCTCATTTTATATCAAACTTGTGAATATTGACAACAGTTGCTGGCTGTTTAATGTGTGCCCACAATAAAGCGGCGTTCCCGGTTCCATCAGAGCGAGAGGAGTGTGTCCAAAAGCCGAGCGTCGTACTCTGTGATAAAGAAAACTCTGTTCAGCTGTGTCAGTGAGGAGGGATTGGTTTGGGAAAGGCCCTAAGTGTTCAACTGAAGGGAAAGGATTAATTGCTGGAGTGACTCAGAGCAACACCTGTGTTGGCTGCAGGCCAAGTGGGAGGCGCTGCAGTGGGAGGCGCTGCAGTAGGAGGAGCTGCAGTGGGAGGGGCTGCAATGGGAGGAGCTGCAGTGGGACAGGTGACAGCAGCAACCTTCTGTCGCCTCCTTGTGTCTGTGGTAAATGTTTTTTAACTGTTTGAAAAGGCATTGTAACAATGTACTGTGTAAAGTTGAGAGATTAAACTTATAGATCCATAAAACACAGATGAGCAGTTCACAGACGTCAGGAGAGAGTGGTCTGGTCTGGATTTGTCTCTTGGATGAAACATGAAATGTCTTTAAGGCATATAAGACAAGCCACAGACAGACGACCTTTTAACCTGGTTGTTTTGATTTTACATAAATATTGATCCATTTACATTTATATATCATTTAAAAGTGACACCTGTTTGTAAAAGTGGACACAGAAATGTAAAAGTCTAAATACAGAACAGTTTCTGCTCTAACTGTTCATGAGTATGACAGGTTTGTTTTTGTTTTTTTAAGACTTGATCATTTCATTGGAAAAGATCACAAACTTAACATTTGTGTAGAGTTAGAACAGCCATAAAAGTAAAAAGTAAAATAATACTTTGATAGGTTTACAAACAGCAGCTCTGTCCTACACTGCCCTCTACAGCCACAGGGCAGTTTCTGCAGCTAAACACACAAATCTACACCAGCACAGATTAGGAAGAAAAATGGAATAAACAAGTTTTAACCATGACTAAAAGTTTAAATCAATGTTAGAAAAAATTATATCAAATAAATAAATAAATCCAGAATAAATGAGGATTAAACACAAATGTTAACAAGACTTAGAACCAGGAATTAAACCAGGATTAAATCAAAGTTGGTTTAAATCAAGATTAAGTCAAATCAGAAAAGTCAAAAATAAACCCATGACTAAATTTAACTTAAACAGCACTGACCCTCATTAAACAGACACCAAACATTTATAAAAGTCATTAAAAACCTGATCAAACTAAGACTAAACCCAGGATTTAACAAGGCCTAGAACCAGGAAATAAACCAGGACTAACTCAGGCCTGAACTAAATCTGGACTAAACCAAGACTAAACCAGGTCTAAAGTCAGAACTAAACCCAGGACTAAACCCAGAGCAGAGCGGTGTTGAAAATAATCAAACTGAGTCAAACCTGAGTGGATCCAAAGTGTCCCAGAGAAAAGTGTGCGACTGAAGGAAAAGGTTTGTTTGTGTGTTCATTCCTGGAGTGACTCAGAGCTGCACCTGGATTGGCTGAGGGCCAGGTGGGCGGGGCTGAGGGCCAGGTGGGCGGGGCTGAGGGTAAGGTGGGCGGGGCTGAGGGCAAGGTGGGCGGGGCTGCAGTACACTAGATTGACACAGCTGAAATCAGCCAAAAGAATACAAACATGGAGGAGAGTTGCGGCCATATTTGAGTACAAAGCCTCATTTGTTGCAATATTAACATTCAAAAGTTTTTTTTTTACTCACAAACAATAAACACATTGTTAAAGCCAGCTGAACATTTCAACCAACAGCTTTTCTTTTTTTTAATACAAATGACTATAAGCCCAACACTCACCAGTCTCAGCACTTGAAAAGGCTTTAACATGAACAACGTGGAGTTTAAAATATGTGTTTTAATGTTTAATAACTGGACAAAATGATAGAGGTGGGCCCAGGCTGTGTGAGGAGAACATTTCAGTCGGGCCAAGTGGAATAGGCCCTGCCCTAAACTGTTTCTACTGATCACAGCCACGGATAAAACCTGCAGCTTGGCCACATCCACACTGCAGGATAAAGTGGACCAATGTCACATTTTGTGGACCAGAAATTAAAATTAAAATAACTGTGAGAGCCAGAAACAAATACATCCCCCATACTCTACAAAGAGGCAAGAGACAAACAGAAATCCAGTGCTCTGTAATGTACAGTTAGATCCATAAATATTTGGATACAGACATAGGTTTTGTTACTTTAGCCTTTGTACTAAAACGTATTCAAAGTACAGTTATATAATTAATATGTGCTTAAAGTGCAGACTCTCGGCTGTAATTTGAGAGTATTATAGCCTCAAAAGTAATTGAACAGTTGCTTCAAAAGCTATTTCTTGAGCTGCCTGGGCTTTTTCCTCAGTAATCCATCATAAACTGAGCAGGTCAAAGGTCTGGACTTGGTTCCAGGTGTTACATTTGTATTTGAAAGTTATTTCTGTGAAATCACACCATACAGTAACTCAATGGAAGTGAACCAGACCATCCTTAGACTGGAGAGAAAAACCCTTCACAACATCCACTGCTGACCTGTACCAGACTCAGACCTGTACCAGACTCAGACCTGTACCAGACTAAGATCTGTAGAATAATGAACAAGAGAAAAGTCTGGAGAAGTCTTGGAACGGCTCATGATCCAAACACAGCACATCTTGTGTAAAACCTGGTGGAGCAGTGATGCCTGAGCTGCAGAACTTCCTCTGGCCCTGGGTCTGTGGTGTTTACTGATGATGTGACAGAGACAGAAGCAGAGGATGAATTCTGAGGTGTAAAGGGAGAAACTTTCTGCTCAGATTCAGACAAAAGAAAGAAACAGAAAGAGGTGACAGTGAAATAAAACCCTGACACTATTCCATCCACTGATGCTGTCTGGACCTGTCCTGCAACTGGACTTTGGAGTCTGTCTGTGGACTTGGATCCTGACTCTGGTCCTGTGTACGTTTCTGTCTTTATGCGTCTAACTGTTCTGGACACATCTTCAACATCACTTCTGCGATTCTCCCTGAGGTTTCTTTCCTTTTTTATTCCTAACCTGGATGGATAAACCCACTGCCCACAGCATCATGGAAACGGTTCATGCACAGATTCAAATGTGAGCTGTTTCCTAACGAGGCCCAGTAAGGAATATGAATTATTAACCTTTATCAGCCTCTGGAGGATCACAGTCCAACGTCTTCACTGTAAACACACCCATAAAACTATAAGATTTTATTGTTTTATACAAGTTTATCTGAGGTCAGAGTCTGAACGGCTTAAGAGAGTTGAGACTCACCAAATCTTTACAATGAATGTGTTTTTCAAATGTCCAGATCTCATTGGAATAATGTCTATAATTTAAAATATTGTGTTTTGTAATGACCTGGTTATAGATGAACAGAATAACACAGATATTCTTCTGTTTTTAGATGAATGACTCAGGTGTAAAGGGAATATGTGTTTTGAATTTTGACCCTCAGTGGCTGCTGTAGTTTTAGACACTGTGCCCTCTTCACATAAACCCTCACTTTCTCAGTGAAGTGGGTCTTTATCCCATCCATTCACACCACTTACACTGAGCTGGATCCTACTGACCAATCACAAACATTCATCTAAAATGAGACGGACATGCACATGGTTGTTTCTCATGATTTTCACATTGTGTCAGCCCAGAAAATAATAATTCTGTGTTTATTGGTGCTGGCTCTGTTTTCTGATTGGTAAAGGTGAGTAATGCAGGTTTAATAGTGTTGATTTGTTGAGTTTAATCAGATCAGACGGGTTGGAAGATTAGGTATGTCTCTGTGAAAATGCTGGAATTGTAAATCATTTCTTGAAATGTCCTGACATCCCTTTTTCTTAAGTTTATTTTTTCATGGCATTAAAGCCACAAGCTAAGACATTTAACTGGACTTGTGTCTGAGTTTAGAGCATGAGAGAAAACCAAACTGCTGTTGTGTTCACAGCGTTCTCTCAGATTACATACGAGCAGACTACAGCACTATTTTACACGATATACAAGACTTAACAAACATTTTGAGTAAAAATAAATTATATTAGTTTTTATGGTAGTAATATTTTGTAGCTTTGTAGCTTTCCCACTGATTAGTTGTATGGTCATAAGTTATTTCAATGTATCACAAAATTAAAGTATACATATTCAACTGGGATGTGACTGTGTTGTAAATTAACTAACATTTAAACTGTATGATATTAAAGTATAAAATATAACTGAGATTTTTTTTTTCTTTTCAGCAATACCAATGAAAGGGTTGGACAATGGCAATAAAGGAAATTATTATCTACTCACAGGCTGCAGCATTATTTTAGACAATTACACAAGATACAAGACTTAGACAAAACAAAATATTCAAGTCTCAACAAAGACCTTTATTTGGTTTTGGCCTCTTTGTTGTTCCTGTCTTTTTCTGTTTAAATAAAGAATCATGGAGCCTACATCAAAAACATTTCCTTGTGTCTATAAGACAACAGCTCTACTCTTGAACCACACCTAACCTCAAGTCCCCACTGATCTGAGGAGGTGCAGGAGGGGGCTGCAGAGTGAAGCACTGAGCAGAATCAAACTACAGCAGATGTTGTATGGATGGAGAGAGTGGAGTGTTCTCTGTAGATGTGTGCTGCTGCTGCGAGGAGCCATCAAGGCTGTGGAGGCTCACAGGCTGAACAAGAGGATCAGGAAGGCAGTTAGAGGAGATAAAGGACGGATCAGAACAGCACGTTATAATAACAGAGAGGACACTGTCAGTCTACAAAAGAGTTCAGATTAATGTGGATTCAGCAGGGTTTAAACAGAAAGAGGTGACAGTGAAATAAAACCCTGACACTATTGTAGCATACGTGATGTACAAATTAGTTATCAGAAGGCTAGGTTTCGCTCCAGGAGAGTGGACAGACACTAAGGTTTAAGTTTGGTGTTGATACCGTGTATTGAAGTATTTACAATATGCAACCCATACAGTAAGTGCAGCTCATAAAGTACCCGTGCAACGTGAATATGAATGGCCATTCATTAATATATATAATACAAATATGTTTTCAAAATTCATTTGGTTAAAATAAATCAGTGTACTCAGAGCAATGCAATTTGTTAATGCAAGAAAGAGCCAACAACAACAACAATAACCACAGCCCACCCACAGTTCATTTAACCCACGTCTGGGTTATAGATGAAAGTTCGAATCCGGAATAAGGTATGTGGAGTATAGTCCGTGGACACAAGTTCATAAAAGAGAGTTCATTGGTCCGAACAAGTGGTGTGAGTGTAAATAAATCCGACAGGTGGGGCAGCGACTCTCCTTTGTAACAGTCTTTAGGCTTTAGGCCTGCTCCTTAGCTCGCCATCAATATGCAGGAAACCTGGCCTGTATAATGGACCAGAGCTCCAATGAATCATATGTACATAACAGCTTCAATGAATCCAAGTGTTAATAAATTGAAATATAGTTGTTAAATTTGTGCGCACAATTCATTTTAAACACTGTTGAGCAGAATAACCTTCCAGCACCAAAATATATATATATTCAAAAGGTTCAAAATATTTAAATAACAATTCATAAATAAATGTTAAATAATTTGTCAACCTATTTAACATAGTTCAATAAAGTGCTTAACTGTTTAGACCAACTTCAATGGTACTTAGCGTCATTAAGAAACCCTTCAGACACTTAAAATGACAATATACAATATAATGTCCATAGATTTGCACTTAGACACTTGACTTAGTTTGCATGGTCACATTAGAAAAACAAGGCACAATCCTAGAAGAAAAGGTAGGCTAACCGCTCCAACACAAATCAATGAGCGGCTAAGCTACGGTTCCATCAAACATTTCACTCACCGATTCCGCGATTTGCGTCACACATACAAGTCCATTCATTCAATTTTGGACACGGCGACGACAGCTCCTATGAGTTAATTAAGCCAGTAAGCATCAAGCGAATATTTGAGTGATTGAGTAAATAAAAATAGCGAAAACCGACCTGCAGCTCAGCTCTCCTTGGGCGTCCCCACCTGCACCTGAACCCACTGATTGCTGCGGCATGATATCCACACGCAAACCAGGAAGCGCCGGATCACGTGACCGCGCAGCGGCACCATGCAACGTCACAACTAAAGCGCTGATTGGCTAACCCGACGTACGTGATTACGCCACTCTAAATACCACGTGAGCACCACAAATGACAGAGAGGGAACGAGAGAATGACAGACGCTCAGGATTTGTCACCTGGGTTACACTATTCCATCCACTGATGCTGTCTGGACCTGTCCTGGAACTGGACTCTGGAGTCTGCCTGTGGACTTGGATCTTGATTCTGGTCCTGTGTACGTTTCTGTCTTTATGTGTCTAACTGTTCTGGACAACATCACTTCTGCGATTCTCCCTGAGGTTTCTCTCTTTTTGTTCCTAACCTGGATGGATAAACCCACTGCCCACAGCATCATGGAAACGGTTCATGCACAGATTCAAATGTGAGCTGTTTCCTAACGAGGCCCAATAATGAATATGAATTATTAACCTTTATCAGCCTCTGGAGGAGCACAGTCCAACGTCTTCACTGTAAACACACCCATAAAACTATAAGATTTTATTGTTTAACACAAGTTTATGTGAGGTCAGAGTCTGAATGGCTTACGTTTGACTCAACAAATCAGTCCCTCCAGGATTTCACAGGCAATTTTTGTGATTGTTATAATTTATAATGATGTGTGCAGCTGACCTCTTGTCCAGGTCGCCCTTGCAAAAGAGATCTTGATCTCAATGGGTCTTTTATCTGGTAAATAAAGGCTAATAAATAAATTGTTGTTGGCTAAAATGCCTGATTTTGCATGGGATTTTCTTAAACGTTGTGCTAAAATTATGATTTTTTTTGTCTATAATTCACAGGTAAAAAGAACCAGAAGTAATAAAATACACTGTTATTTGAGTTTTTCTTTAAAATATTTGCTAGAATTAAAAACACTAAAAAAATCTTTTAAACATATATGAGGTGGTAATTAATCTAATTAAAAATACCTGTATTTGAATAGGTGTCGCATACGTGTTTTTTTTTTTTTTATGATAGGCTATTGCTATGTTATTAGGTTATTTTTTTGGGCTTTAGGCCTATACACTGCCTCTGATTCTGATTCTGTTCCACTCATCTTCTCTGGTGAGTTCTCTGTTGTGTGCTGTAGCCTACATCTCTGAAAAACAGAGGACGTTTGCTGTGCTGTAGGTTTTCAGGAGGGTTATTGGCCTGCAACATTAACGTTTAAAGAAAACTTATTTAGACAAAACTTCAGTGTTGTCTAAACATGCTGCCCATTCAACTTTTTAGGCAACTAATAACTACAGTGTCACCATGGCAACGCAGATGGGCTTTTCACAGTGACACCTGACAAACAAGAAAGTACCGTGTTGGTCTCCTCCTTCAGTCAAATCCACACGCGCTGCTGCTGGTGACCTGTGACCTCAGGGCTGTGCGCTCGACCTCAGCACCACACCTCTGTCCCAGTTTGTCTGTGGCTCACCTCTGGCGTGCGTTACCAGAGCACTGCTGCTGAGAGAGAGAGGAACTGCTCTGCTTGGAACAGGGGACAGCCCACAGAGAGTGGGAAGTGCAGCAAAATACAGTTTTATAGGAAAACCTCAGTGATAATTGGCCAAAGTTGCAGAAAATTTGTGGAGTTTGGACAAAGTTGCAGGGTTGCACTGAATTTGCAGGGTTTGCCTGATTTTAAAAGTTGCAATCGCAGCATCGCAAAATCCTGGAGGGACTTGTGTTTTTTCAAATGTCCAGATCTCATTGGAATAATGTGTATCGTCTTGTCTATGATTTAAAATATTGTGTTTTGTAATGACCTGGTTATAGATGAACAGAATAACACAGATATTCTTCTGGTTTTAGATGAATGACTTAGGTGTAAAAGAAATATGTGTTTTGAATTGTGCCCCTCAGTGGCTGCTGTAGTTTTAGACACTGTGCCCTCTTCACATAAACCCTGGCCTGGTTAAACCTGGTCACTTTCTCAGTGAAGTGGGTCTTTATCCCATCCATTCACACCACTTACACTGAGCTGGATCCTACTGACCAATCACAAACATTCATCTAAAATGAGACAGACATGCAAATGGTTGTTTCTCATGTTTTTCCATAAAATAATTATTCTGTGTATATTGGTACTGGCTCTGTTATTTGCTTGGTAAAGGCAGTTTAGGTAGTTTAAAGGTCTTGATTTGCTCAGTTTTTGGATCAGACTGGTTAGAAGATTATGTATGTCTATAAAAATGCTGGAATTGTGAATAAAGTACTGTCCTGAATTATCATTTTTAAAACACGGTAACCTAGGATTTGAGATAAGTTTAATGTTTTTTAATGCATTAAAACAAGCTAAGACATTTAACTGGATCAAACTGCTGTTGTGTTCACAGTGTTCTCTCAGATTACATACAATCATGCTACAGCACTGTTTTACACATGATATACAAGACTTAAACATTTTGAGTAATAATAAATGATTTTAGTTTTTATGGTAGTGATAAATTGTTTTAGCTTTGGCTCACAGGCTGAACAAGAGGATCAGGAAGGCAGTTAGAGAAGATAAAGGACGGATCAGAACAGCACGTTATAATAACAGAGAGGACACTGTCAGTCTACAAAAGAGTTCAGATTAATGTGGATTCATCAGAGCAGGGTTTAAACAGAAAGAGGTGACAGTGAAATAAAACCCTGACACTATTCCATCCACTGATGCTGTCTGGACCTGTCCTGGAACTGGACTCTGGAGTCTGCCTGTGGACTTGGATCCTGACTCTGGTCCTGTGTACGTTTCTGTCTTTATGCGTCTAACTGTTTTCCCTTTTTTCCCTCTAACCTGGATGGATAAACCCACTGCCCACAGCATCATGGAAACGGTTCATGCACAGATTCAAATGTGAGCTGTTTCCTAACGAGGCCCAATAATGAATATGAATTATTAACCTTTATCAGCCTCTGGAAGATCACAGTCCAACTTCACTGTAAACACACCCATAAAACTATAAGATTTTATTGTTTTACACAAGTTTATCTGAGGTCAGAGTCTGAACGGGAGAGACTCAAGACTCAACAAGAGCTTACAGTGAACTGTCTCACATGATCACAAAGCTGGGTTTAGTCTACAGCATTTTATATGTCATTAAAAACACAAATCAGACCAATATTAGGCTCATGTGAAAAACACAAAAGTCTGATTCAACTCTAGTCCACAGAAATCCTCCTGAGAGCAACAAACTACACTAGAAAACCTGCAGACGATGTCGTAAAAATAGCCTAGAAATAAAATTAAATCTACAAAGACACAGCGCAGCTCCCTCTGACCTTCTCTGTTCTTCTCCATAAACATCCTCAAAGCAAACTCTGCATCTGCGGAACTCTTTCTTACCATGAAACCATTCTGCTGCTCACAAACGCTCACTTCTGCCTTTAGCCTATAGCTCCCACTGCTCTTTCCCATAACTCCAGTGTATGGCTCATCAGAGCACAATAAGTAATATAAACTCAAATATCTAGTATCAGATAAAGAATAAGTAATCAAAGGTAGCTCTGTCCACTTTTACCACTAACTCTGTGCTCTTCTGTGGCATGAAAACCATAGAGCTGCTGACTTTAGCCTTTAGCCTAGCTTCCACTCTGACCATACAAATCCCTGAATCCTGAATCTTGAGTTTAAATCAGTGGTAGGTGAACTCACCGGAGCTGGGGCCCTCTGGAGCGGTGTGTTTGGACCCAAAGCCGTGGCCCTTGTCACAGTGAGCTCCTCCTCAGCTGCTGCTCCTCCTGAGTCTGTCCCGTGTGTGTGGCTCTCAAAAGAAGTGCTGTGGAGGGGGAGCTGCAGCCGTCCTGACCTGCCCGACCAGGCTCAAAGAGCAGCTCAGTGTCATGTGACTTTACAATAATCATAAAAGTGAATATGAGAGACGACGGCAGCTCTGTGTCTGTTGGAACAGGGAGAGTCTGAGGACAGAGGCAGTGTCTGCTACAGTCTGTGAAGCCCTGTGAGGAAACTGTGGGTGTGATATTGGGCTTGAAACAAAAAACACTGCACATGTATTGTCTTATCAGTCTTTGAATGAATGTGTGGACAAGTGATAAAGCATATTATTGGCCAAATAACAATCATAAGTCGCTCACAGTAGAAATCGAGGTTATTAATTGCCATCCAGGTCTTTATGTCTCTCACACAGGCGCTAAGTTTCTCTTTGCGGTCATTCTGATCAGGTTTAATTGATAAATACAACTGTGTATCATCTGCGTAACAGTGAAAATTAATGCCATGTTTTCTGATTATGTTTCCTAAAGGCAGCATGTAAAGCATGAACAGAATGGGTCCAAGTACTGAGCCTTGAGGCACTCCATAGCTAACTTTACTGCACTGTGAGGAATGTTCATTTACACTGACAAACTGGTACCTATCAGATAAGTAGGATTTAAACCAGCAGAGGGCGGCTCCTCTGACCCCTATGTCACAGTCTAATCTCTGGAGTAAGATGCTGTGGTCAATGGTGTCAAAGGCTGCACTGAGATCTAGCAGAACCAGGACTGAGACCAGTCCATTGTCTGAACTTAATACTAAGTCATTTGCATCTATAATGCAGTTTCTGTGCTATGGTTAGGACTAACAGAAATGAATATTACCCTAATATGTCAACTTTTAATTGTAATTCTGATTTCATTTAATTAAATTAGATGGCAGCTTGGCATCACAAGCAGATTGAATCCTGTTTGTGACGAAGGAATTGTAGAATTTCTCAAGAACTGATGAAATCAGTTGGATTTGGTTTTATGGTTTTCTTCAACAGGTTAGGTTTATTCAGATCAACACTGGACCTCCACAGTGACATAGTCTAAATATTGTCTATTGTGTCCAATTTAAGGTCACAGACCAAATCTTACAACTTGTTTAGGCAGGCCTTAAAAGTGTCATACTACATACTATAAGTCATACATGAAACAATTAGTGTAAATTTAGGTTTTGATCCAGAAATATTAGGCTGTACTAAAATTCCTAATCTATCTATAAAAACATAATAAAGGATCAAAAAGAGTATTGAAACATATATGTGTTTATTCATAACCTTTCCAATCTCAAATTGACAAACATTTTTTATATTAGAGAGACATTCCGGTATTTATTAAAAATGTCTGAGTTGACTTTCATTTTTGTTTATCCATAATTTTATTGTATTATTTTATGTCTTGTGATCTTTAAGTAGTACTTGTGTGTTATTGTTATTATTGTTAATATTTCAAATGTGTGCAGCTCTATGACCAACCTTGTTGTTATTTTAATTTGCTTTACAAACAAAATGGATTGGAGCTAATGACAAAGGTTCAAGTTATTGCAGACGTTAGCGAAGCACAGTCTAAATAAGACTAAACGATGGACCAAAACTAACATGGCAAAAGCCAGATTGATATAATGTTGGCAGAGTTGTTAACGTTATATCAATCTGGAATGGCTCCCGTTGAAAATGTTTGTGAAGGGGCGAGACATTCAGTAAACTACATGGAGGAGAATGGATAAGCGCCAGCTTTATTACTAAACAACAAACTGCTACGACAGTAAAACAACACAATAAAGAAGCTGTTAGAAGACTTTTGCTGTTTTTGTAAATGTAGAGCAACATACCTTACATTTTTCCACGTCACCAAATGTAACAAGTCTTGCTAAAAAGCTTGTTGTTGGCAAATCTAAAACCTGCCCACTCACAGCAGTACTGCCACGCCATTGGTCCGGCCGCCACCAGCTTAAACCCATATGGATCAGCGGGAGCCCTGACAAGATGGATTTCGTGAATTTGTGAACTCTCTTTTACCCTGCACTTAAGTCAAGTCTGTAACAGGTCTAACTGAACCTAAACCTGGACTAACTCATGTTGAGAGTCAGGAAATGTTGCAGTCTCTATGGATACATCAGCTTCTCGTTCGCCGCTGAATAAAGTGTGTTTTTCTTCCCTGCAGCTGCCCAAAAGTACGACCAAGAAGACCAGGAAGAAGATGTGGCTACCCACTGTGGTGGATGCTCTGTCAACAGAGGACATGAATAAGGACAAGGTGAGAAGTGTGGGGGAAGGACAGGGGGACAGAGGGGAGGACAGAGGCGAGGACAGATAGGATCTGGGTGGGCTGGGACTGGACCTCAGACCGCTCTGACACTAACACTGGGACTAAGAAGGACTGGACTCTCTGAGGAGAGAGGCTCCACATTTAGAAACATTAATGACAGGACTGGTGTATAAACATCAATACAAGAGATTTAAGATAAAGTCGGATTAATAGTCACATGGGAGCATCCATTTGTTACAGGTTAACAATTAACCTATATTCTCAGGTGAGGCCCTGTAAATGTCTTTATTACTGCTGTTTGACAGTAAGAGACCTGGACTTAGGACTGACCCAGGTTCATGAGGCTGTATGATCCTCCATTATAAACTTTTATTGTGTCTATATTTCTCCTGTTGGTTCTTTGGGGCAGTAAAAGGTGGAGCCAGACCCAGAATCATTTAATCTTCAGCTCCTGAGATGAAAGTCTTACATTCACAAAGACTAACGCCAGATTCACATTGAATGTGTTGTGTTTGCAGTACGTCTCTGGTACAGTTTTTTGAAAGACCCCAAGTCACACCAAGTGTGCTGCATGTGTGGCACATCTCCAAACACACCCAGCTGGGAGAAGACGGGTTTACAGGAGAGGAGCAAGTTTATACTGGAAGTTAAAAGTTCACGGGATATAGTTTACTGGATTCTGGTGCGGGGTCTGACTTCCTGTCTGGCTCATTCAGCTCTGTTCAACTTTATGCCTGACAAATCTGGCATTTGGCAAAAATAGGCTCGATATGTATTTCTGTTGGAGCACTGGACACAGAGACGTACTGTAACACAGCCGGTGTGAACTCACGCATTAACTTGCATTGCTTCTATTTTTTGCGAAAGTCGTACGGGACACGCAACGGAAACGCAACGGATTCCGTGTGAATTGGGAGTCAGAGCTGAGAAAACTCTTTACTCCAGACACTCAAGCTCAAACTCGGGTGAGTACAGATAAAACGTGTGCTGCTGAAACATCCACTGCTGCTGTTTATGAAGTCAAACTGGTTCCAGTGCTGTTTGGTGTAAATACTTTACACCTAACTATTTTCTGAGCATAAACTTCAGGACATGTGGTAATGGTTTCTGATCCTGCCCTGTGTAACTAATGCTGGGAGTGGAGTTTGTAAGACCAATGCATAAACCAGGGGTTCTCAAGCTCCGGACTCCGGTCCGGATCTGGACCCCGCCCGCCCGCACATTATTTGTAAAAAGTGCTATTGTATGTGATTAATTAAATGCATGCATTACGCAATCCTGCTGTTTTATTTGAGTTTATCTGTTAAGTAAAAAGTTCCTGATCTAAAATGATCACGCAGATGAGTTTGCTATTTCGAAATTTAACCCATAGAAGTCTGTGATAACTCCCATTTGATTGAATGATATTGCCCAAAACAAACTGCACACATAAAGACGTGTCTAATTAATGCTTTATCACAGAACGTCCCCATGGTAATTTGTAGGGGAGAGAGAGAAGAGAGAGAGAGAGAGAGAGAGAGAGAGAGAGAGAGAGAGAGAGAGAGAGAGAGAGAGAGAGAGAGAGAGAGCTCGGGGAGTTCAGGTCTCACAGACACCAGACAGCTTCAGGAGGATAAAACTTTTAGTCAAATAAATAAATAATAAAAGGAATAGGCCTAATATTAGTCCTACAATGTGAAATAAACAGGTCTGTGATGGATATCTCCCCGAATGCAAATATTCAAATGTGATGTTAATTACTTTGAAACATGAGCATCTGACAAAGCCCAGCACAGAGTACTGATACAGAGTATACAGTACTGATACAGAGAGTATACAGAGTACTGATACAGAGAGTGTACAGAGTACTGATACAGAGAGTATACCGAGTACTGATACAGAGACACAGAGAGTATACAGAGTACTGATACAGAGAGTATACAGTACTGATACAGAGAGTATACAGAGTACTGATACAGAGAGTATACAGAGTACTGATACAGAGAGTATACAGAGTACTGATACAGAGAGTATACAGAGTACTGATACAGAGACACAGAGTATACAGAGTACTGATACAGAGACACAGAGAGTATACAGAGTACTGATACAGAGACACAGAGAGTATACAGAGTACTGATACAGAGAGTATACAGAGTACTGATACAGAGACACAGAGAGTATACAGAGTACTGATACAGAGAGTATACAGAGTACTGATACAGAGAGTATACAGAGTACTGATACAGAGACACAGAGAGTATACAGAGTACTGATACAGAGAGTATACAGTACTGATACAGAGAGTATACAGAGTACTGATACAGAGACACAGAGAGTATACAGTACTGATACAGAGAGTATACAGTACTGATACAGAGAGTATACAGAGTACTGATACAGAGAGTATACAGTACTGATACAGAGAGTATACGAGTACTGATGACAGAGAGTATACAGAGTACTGATACAGAGAGTATACAGATTACTGATACAGAGAGTATACAGAGTACTGATACAGAGAGTATACAGAGTACTGATCAGAGAGTATACAGAGTACTGGATACAGAGAGTATACAGTACTACAGAGAGTATACAGAGTACTGATACAGAGAGTATACAGAGTACTGATACAGAGAGTATACAGGTACTGATACAGAGAGTATACAGAGTACTGATACAGAGAGTATACAGTACTGATACAGAGAGTATACAGAGTACTTGATACAGAGAGTATACAGTACTGATACAGAGAGTATACAGAGTACTGATACAGAGAGTATACAGTACTGATACAGAGAGTATACAGTACTGATACAGAGAGTATACAGTACTGATACAGAGAGTATACAGAGTACTGATACAGAGAGTATACAGTACTGATACAGAGAGTATACAGAGTACTGATACAGAGAGTATACAGTACTGATACAGAGAGTATACAGAGTACTGATACAGAGAGTATACAGAGTACTGATACAGAGAGTATACAGTACTGATACAGAGAGTATACAGTACTGATACAGAGAGTATACAGAGTACTGATACAGAGAGTATACAGAGTACTGATACAGAGAGTATACAGTACTGATACAGGGAGTATACAGAGTACTGGGACATGCTTCAGGTCTCTTTTTACCTTTATCACCTCTGTGTCCTAAAGACTTTTGACTTTATTGTTAATCATTTCTTCTTTTATAAGAACATGTTTTCACACTGATGACTTGCCAGTTTTGTATTTGTTCATTATTCATTTTAATGCAAAATAGTTCAAAACAAGTTTTGAAATGATTGATTGTTCCGGACCTTTCACATCGATGAGATTTAAAATTTGGACTTTTGGATATAAAGTTTGAGAAGCCCTGGTATAAACTCAAACCCTTGTGCTGTCTGTGGTACCTTTTTGGTACTTCGTCTTTGGAAATATTGAATAAATGTTCTGTGTTAATTCAATCTGCATGGCGTTGGAGGGCATGGGTGTGGCTGTATTTGTTTGGAGGTTGGGGGAAGAGGACGGGGGAATGAAGGGAGACAAAACTGTTGTCAGTTATTACCTGTCTCTCTCTCCCTCTTTCTAACACCTCTCTTGTGAGTCTTTGATTCAAAATCAGACCGACACACACACATGCATGCACACACACACACACATGCATGCACACACACACACACACACATGCATGCACACACACACACATGCATGCACACACACACACATGCATGCACACACACACACACATGCATGCACACACACAACACACACATGCATGCACACCACACCATGCATGCACACACACACACACACACACACACACACACATGCATGCACACACACACACATGCATGCACACACACACACATGCATGCACACACACACACATGCATGCACACACACACACATGCATGCACACACACACACACACATGTACACACTGATGTGTGAAATGTTAAAAATGTTATTGTTATGATAACAAGTCAAGTTGAGTAAAAGTCAGTAATACTCTTTTAAGGCTGTGAGCTGGAGATGTGACGTTCACAATGATCCAATTCTTTTGAACGGCTCTTCACTGTGAACGATGAGAACAGACTCAAAGTGGAGCATGTGTATTTCTGAGGCCTCAGAACGCTCAAGCCCTCTACATCCAGTCTGGTCTCATTCATTTATCCAAAAACGGTGCACAGCTCTGTTTCCACTGATTCCTCACAGACATTTTTACTTTTGGAGGAAAATGGATCAGACACAAAGTGAAGTTCCTTTTATTCTTTAAACTATTTTCAAAAGACTGCATCAGCTCTGCCCTGCTGCCCTCTGCTGGTCTCTTCATCTGTTTCTTTATGGCTCCAGTACTTCTTATTACAAAACATTCTCTTTTAGTCCCATAATGTTTATAAAGACTGTAAAACCAAGACTGATTAAAATATATAAAAACACCAGAATATAGAGCTTTAAATGGGTCAGTATGTGACCCTATCCCATGACCCTGTGTCCTGTTACATGATGTGGAGGACACTTCAGAAGCAGACAGAATATTTCATTATTTAGACACAGGACTCACTGCTGTGTGAGATGATGTGTGACATTAACTCCAGGGTTAAGGAGGCGCTGACAGAGCACAGTTGATGGTAAACTCAGACAGGAAGGACGTCAGAACTGTGCAGATATCACAGTCTGTGGTTAGACAACGGCTCTGGACAGGAAACACAATATTAGTTATAATGTTTATTCCCTCACACTCCAGCCTCATGTGTCTCTCTGTCCTCAGGTCAGACATGTCTGCTGCTGTGAGGTCTGAGGAGCAGTTCCTGTGCTCCATCTGTCTGGAGGTGTTCACTGAGCCAGTCTCCACTCCATGTGGACACAACTTCTGCAAATCCTGCATCACTCAGCACTGGCTGAGAGCAGCCGCTGTTTCTGTCCCATGTGTAAAGAGGTCTTTCCATGAAACCAGAGTTACAGACTAACACTTTTTTCACAGAGATGGTCTCTCAGTTCAGACTAAAAAAGAAAAGTAATTCTATGGATAAATTAATCAACTTCTCAGAAGTCCCCTGTGACATCTGCACTGATCCCAAACTGAAGGCTCTCAAGTCCTGCCTGGTCTGTCTGTCCTCGTACTGTGAGACTCACCTCCAGCCTCATCTGACAGTGTCTGGGCTGAAAGACACCAGCTGATGGAGCCTGTGGAGAACCTGGAAGACAGGATGTGTCCCAAACACGACAAGGCTCTGGAGCTCTTCTGTCGCACTGACCAGAGCTGCGTCTGTAACATCTGTCTCCTTCTAGACCACAAGAACCATGAGTTTGTTTCTCTGAAGGAAGCGTCTGACCAAGAAAGTCCTCTCTGCAGCAGACTCAGGCTGAGAGCCAGCACATGGTGGAGCAGAGAAGGCTGAAGATCCAGGAGATCCAGCGCTCAGTGGAGCTCAGTCAGAGAGCTGCCGACAGAGAGACGGCCGCAGGGCTCCAGGCCTTCACTGCTCTCATGCAGTCTGTTCAGAGGAGCCAGGACCAGTTCTTAGAGGAGGTCCAAGAAAAGCAGAGACAGACCCAGAAACAGGCCCAAGACCTGGTTCAAGAGCTGGAACAGGAGATCTGTGAGCTGGAGAAGAGAAGCACTGAGGTGGAGCAGCTCTCACGCTCTGAAGACCACCTCCTCTTTCTACAGCGCTCCACTGCACTGAGACCTGCTGCAGCCCTGAAGGACTGGAGCACCGTGAGCTTTGAGCCGGAGACATGTGAGGGAAGAGCAGCCAGAGCTCTGTCTGAGCTGGAGCTCACTCTCACTGCAGAAATTAACAAAGTGTTTAAGGCTGAACTGAAGAGAGTCCAACAGTTTGCTGTGGACGTCACTCTGGATCCAGACACTGCTCATCCTGCTCTAGTTCTGTCTGAAGATCTGAAACAGGTTCATCACACTGATGTGAAGAAGGATCTCCCAGACACTCCTCAGAGGTTTTCTTATCATCCACGTGTTTTGGGAAAACAGAGTTTCTCTTCAGGCAAGTTTTACTTTGAGGTTCAGGTCAAAGGGAAAACTGACTGGGATTTAGGAGTGGCCCAAGAGTCCATCACCAGGAAGGGACTAATCACTGCAAGTCCCAAGAATGGGTTATGGTGCATTTGGTTGAAAAACAAAGATGAGTACAAAGCTTGTGATGACCCTTCTGTCCTTCTGTCTCTGAAGTGTCCTCCTCAGAAGGTGGGGTGTTTGTGGACTACAGTGAGGGTCTGGTCTCCTTTTATGACGTAGACTCTGCAGATCTCATCTACTCCTTCACTGGCTGCTGCTTCAGGGACAAAACTCTTTCCATGTTTTGGTCCAGGCCTCTATGAAGGAGGTACAAACTCTG